>JBBGZY010001374.1:2865000-3347500 GCA_037952925.1 Lithobates clamitans | reverse complement strand
TCAAATCTTGTCCGGTTCCTGCTGAACTAGCCGAGATTCGAGCAGTCTATGGCCGGCCTTAGAATGCAGGCAACTATCTCCTGTGCACACAAATGGATAACTCCCCTAGATTGTAAAGATCCCAAAATCCCAGGCTGCTGTAATGCACAAATCAGTATCTTGCTTTGGTCTCGAGCTAGCCAGCTCCTTTCCTAGAGGTTTCTAATGGTTTCCATTTCCAAGACGGCATCTATTGTGATGGGTTGATAGACATAATAGGGGGTTAGTTCTCAACACTGCTCAGCCAGCAGTTCAGGCCACCTGGGAATCTATATAAATCATGTGAGTATATGTACTGGCATTTATAGATGTTTGCATTGTAATGTTGCAGCCTGCTATTAGTACCTAATACAGGTCTGATTTGTTTTATTTTTATGCTTTACTTTTTATAAAGGATCATATGGATATTTGCAGATCGGTAGCCTTAAAGAGACCTGTCACCAACTTAAAAAGCCCCTTCCCTTGTCCATCATAGCCTTTTTTTCTGAGAATATCTTTCATTTACGCTGATCTAGCATCTCCACTCCTCACCCTACTTGCATAACCATTCATGAAGCTGTTGAAAAATGAGGAAAGGGGTATACTATAGTGTGTCGCTTGAGTGACAGCTTAGTGTCTGCTAGAGCCGCTGACAATCCCATCCAAGATAATGGTGCCCAGCGGTAGTCTTAGACCTTTTGGATGTCTATATGTATGTATATAAAATGTATGTATATAAAATGCAATAAACCCACATATAATCTTATAGGAAGATTTGTTGTGAAAACAGCTAGTGACGGGGTCTTTTTAATCAGATTTGTTGTGCCATGCTTTGCCGTACCCACTGTAGCAACAGTGAAAGCTTAAAATGTTTTTTTAAATGGCACAACTTTTATAGCTCAGAAACAATTGCTGTGCCTTAGGGTGATCCTCCAAATTTTGATATGGGTGTTAGTTGTCATAAGTGCAACTAGAAACCAGCTGCTAAATGGTTGCTTACTTTCATATGGTTCTATATCCACTATTATGGAGCAACAGTTTTGAAATGTATAACAGATTACTGTAATATAATACTCAGTCTACCGGTTTGTCGTCATAATTATTTTCAGCCATTTTGCTGTGATTTTTAGTTTTTATTATACATTTTGTGACAAATGAAATAGTTCTAGCTTAATGTGTCTTTTATCACTTGCAAATATTAATTTACAGTTTGAAAGAGAATAATATACCTGTATGCATTCATATTATCAGTGCTGGGAAGACCAGATATTTTTTGGTACTAAGATTTATTGATTCTAGGTATATCTTTAGTATTAAAAGATATAAGAGATATAATTCATGCGCACTGGGCTTAAAAAAAAAAAAAATTAAAAAAAAAAAAGCATGCCAGTTTCCTTGGCAGAAAAAATACGGGTTTAGGAGAGTAGCATTTTTTTATGCTAGAGAGCTCCAAAAGCGCAAACCTGAATGTTTTTGTTTTGTTTTTTTCCCTGCCTCTAAATGCTGAGTCTAAAATATGCTTTGAATTGTTCCAATATGCATGGACACATAGGATAACATCTGGCTGCTTCTACATGTAAAACACAACTCCTGTAGAAGCAGCGATTTTTAAAACCAAGTGTGCATGGACCTTTTGTAATGTGTTGATTTTATGAAGCTAGGTTTGGGGTAAAACTATCTGCATATTTAAGGTGCAAGCACAGTTATTTAGTAGTAAAATTAAGGAGATACTTGTTTCATGGTGTATACTTTTCTCAGAAATTGTCACTGGTATGACTAATGTAATTGACAATTCAGTTTTGTGTGTATGTATGTGTTCTTCAAAAATGTTCCCCCCCCCTTTTTTTTTTTTTTTTTTTTTGATGTATGTGCTTTAGTTTCTTTAGGCACGGTTTCATTTGCTTCTTTGCCACTCTAGGGGGAAGGCAAATACAGAGAGGAGCCTTCTGATCTGCGGCAGGATATTGAACGCCGCAAAAAACATAAGGACAAGCGTGACCATTCCAGGGACTCTGGAGACTCTCGAGATTCAAGTCGGTCCAGGGAGAGGTCACCTGAAAAACCAGAGAAGACGAGGAAGTCCTCAAAAAAACACAAGTATGTGAGACTAAATAATTATTAGAAATTCTGCTTACTTTGTTCTCCATGGTGGGCTTCCACCATGTCAGAGGATGTGCTGCATGTGCCAAAATGTATGCGACTCAGAAGTACATTTCCTTAGGACCTTGGGATACCCATGAAAATGTACTGCAATGCACGAATGCTTGTTTGTGTTGCTGCAACAGCAGCTCTGAATGGATAGATGTAAATTGACCCTTATATTTTACAACTTCTCAGAAGAATTTAGTTCCTACAACAATTTTTTTTTTTTTATGCAGTAAGAAAATGTAAGGTGTGGCAGAAAATTGTTAGCTATTTTAGTGAATTGAGCCTTTATAACAAAATATCAACATGTAATAGCACTGATGTTTTATATATTGCAGAAGTGTCTTGGGAACAAATTTTACTGTCAATGATTGTAATCATGTTATGATGAAATCTCTGTTGCATGGGTGTTTATGGTACAGAAAGCACTTTCAGTTTGTTCTCCCATGTTTATGGTACAAAAAGATGTTTCAGTTTTTTTCCCCCAGAGTATGCTTTAGTGCTGTTCCATGGACCTGGTTTGAAAGCAGTAACGGGCAACTTCTCTCAGAGAATAGAGACCGTTTCTTCTGTGAATTTAATTTTAGGGGGAATGTTCTACAAAGAATAAAACAGTGGCTGTCCTAGAATGTGGTTACTATGATAATTTGGGCATCTATGGTCACCACGTGTTGACTACAATTAATACAGTACATGGTGTATGGTGGTGTGCATAAATGTATGGAGTCTTACTGGGAACCACACCAAAGAACCTTTATGCATCTTTGATGTGGTCTTTCAAGCTTGTAGTACACTGTTCCCGAAATATTGTCATTTTGTGACTACTGCACAGGTACAGTGGCCACATGCCAGATCACCTTTAAGCGGTAATAAACCCAAAACTAATAATGTAATATATTGCAGCTTACCAGTCAGATGTGGTGGCTGCAACAGCTTTTTTATTTTCTTTTTTTTTTTTTCCTTTAGGCTTTTTTTCCCTCTGTTTTCACCTGGTCCTCTGGCCAGTAACTCACCTCCTGTATTAGAGTGCCCCTACTCTGGATTAAGGAGCACAGGGAGGACCTTTTGGACAGCAGAATTGTCAGTCTGAGGGGAGCAAAGTATTAGATGTACTAGTAGATTATAATACTCTACCAAATTGCCACCAAACTCCAGATCACACTTTATATTCAATCAGTTGAAGCAAAAATTTTTTAATTTTTTTTTTACCTTTTTTAAAGCAGTGTTACACCCAAAAATGGAACTTCCGCTTTAAGTGCTGGTGACCCCCTGACATGCCACATTTGGCATGTCATTTTTTGGGGGGGAGAGGGTACCCTGTTTTTAGAAGCACTCAGCTCCCACTTCTTCCCTTGGCGTCTGAAGGAAGATCACCTCTCCTCCTCCCTCCCTGCAATCTTCTGGGACATGTCACAGGTCCCAGAAGATTGCCCGGCCATTCACAGCGCAGCTTGCGCATGCGCAGTGTGCTCCTGGCTGGAAGTCAGTTAGAATGCTGGCGCCACATGGAAGAGGGGGGAGAGGAGCGGTGCTTTGTGTGCCCGCATCATTGGACTGTGGGACAGGCGAGTGTCTGAATATTAAGTCAGCAAGCGGCTGCACTTTTTTGTAGCTTCTGGCTTTTAAATGGGTGGAACTCCTCTTTAAGATAAAGGTTTTACATGCATAAATAAAAGCTGATCATTTTAAGCACCCCTGCTTGTTTAATGGTTGGTCTCATCCCTGTAAACTTATATATTCTGCTGGAGAGCTTGTTCTTTTGAAAAACAGCAGAAATACTGACTGGATCACCAGGTGAAAAGAAAAAATAGCCTAATAAAGAAAACGAACACAGCTATCACATCTAGGAAGTGTTAAGCTGAAATAAATTAAATATTTGCTTTTGGGTTTAATACTGACTTAGGCTTATACACTTTTATCCAAAATGATTTATTATAGGCCATCTTTCTATAGACCTATATCTGTTGATTGATCTGATCAAGGAGTCACTAGTTGGCTTTGTGTAAACAGTATAGGCATTATCTTGTACCAATATAATGCTGCGCTATCCAAATGTAATCATACGGTAACCGTACTAAATCATAATATTACTGGCTGCAGTTAAATAGTGGTGGTGAGATATTCTATTCCTATACAAAAAAATCTAGTGAATATAATAATGCAGTCTTATGCGATTATAAGTTGCGATCATGAACAAAAAAAATTGCAATCCTATGCGATCCTTCCAATGACAACCTGTGTAGCATACACACCTCTATATACACATGTAGCATTCATATGCAATAGAGAAATTTGCAACCCTGTGATAATTGCAATGCTGTGATAATTGCAGTGACAACCTGTAATTTACATATATCTATATAAGGTGCATCAATTAGGAGTGCACCGAATGGGTTTTTTTGATGCCTATACCGAAAATGAAAAATACACTGGGCCAAACACCGAAAATGACCGATACCGAAAATGACTGTTTTAAAAAAATATTTTTATATATTTTAAATAAAATATATACATTTTTATATACTACATTGCTAACAGTATTAGCAAAATTTCCATGCGGTACACCTCTAGCAGATATGATGCAGGAGATGGTCAGAGACTGCAGACATGATACAAGAGATCAGTGCAGCCTGCCTGTGCCTATGAGATGCAGCCTCACCTGTGCCCATCATGCAGCTTGCCAGTGCCCGTCATGTAGCCTGCTAGTTCCTGAATCAGAGCGGCGATCTCCCTGTGTCATGGAGATGCATTTGAATCGCCCGGGTCGCAGTAACGATGTCCCGCCTCCTGTAATCACGTCACACTAATTCAATGTCCCACCATTGGATCAGTGTGCCGTCTGTCACAGGAGGAGGGACATTGTTACTGCGGTCTGTGTAGTTAAGCTCCGTGACACACGGAGATCGCGGGGAGGAGCGATCATGCTGTTAGATATTACTTTTATAGCTAGCTATGGAGTTGGATACTTGTGTAAAATCTGTAAATCTTAGTTTCATGGACATCTGAACTTTTTTTTTTAACAGGAAGCACAGGAAAGTGCGGGAGCGTTCTCGCTCTTCCTCTTCTTCCTCACGTTCCTCCCATTCCATGCGAGCACCGCCGGCAACAGAAGAATTCCCTCATGATAGCGAAGAAAAAGAGGAAAGCTCTGCACGTTTAGGAAACAAGGATTTCCAAGGAAGCAGTGACAGAGGACGAGCAAGAGGAACTTTTGTAAGCTATTAATAGCATCCGGAGCAGTGGAATAACTAGAATGCACTGGAAAATGCAGAATACTGCATAAATATAATGGCTCTTGATTTTTTTATAGTTGGTATTCTGCAACAACGTTCAATTGCATTTTTTAACCATTTGAGCTCCAGAAGGTTTTACCCCCTATTTTTTGCTATTCTGCACTGCGCTACTTTAATTGGTAATTGCGCAGTCCTGCAACAGTATGCAAATTAAATTTATAGCATTTTTTTTAAATAGAGCTTTCTTTTGGTGGTATTTGATCACCACTGGGTTTATTTTTTTCTTTAAATGCAAAAAAGACCAAACATTTTGAAGAAAAAAACTGATATTTTCTACTTTCTGTTATGATACATATCCAATAAAATGATCAAAACATCAAATGCCTTCATAAATTTAGGCCAAAATGTATTCTGCTACATGTCTTTGGTTAAAAAAAAAAAAAAAAATCCTAAGTGTATGTTAATTGGTTTGTGTGAAAGTTATAGCGTCTACGAACTATGGTATATAGATTTGAAAATTGATAATTTCTGATGTACTGACAGCCGATCTCTCTTGTTGAGGCTCTTAAAATGCCAGGCCAGTACAAATACCCCCCAAATGACCCATTTTTTGAAAATTAGTCTGAGATTTATTAAGCGGCACGTCAAGTTTTTTGAGGTTGTAATTTTTTTTGTTACAATTTTTTGGAAAATGAAGAAATGTATTTATTTACATACGGCCACCAGTGCAGTACACCATTGTCATATGACTGGTGGGGCGGTGATCAGGGACACTGGTGACAGTTTGTGTAATTAAAAAAAATATATATATTCAATTTTAGTTCTTTTTACCTTTTTTAAAACCGTGTAGTTCACACAGTGGTTGCAGGAGCGGCACACAGCATTCCATCAGCGCATTCAGTCAATTTCTGCAGCAGTGCTGATCTGTGTGTTCTGGTGGGCTGTGACTTGAGTCCCCACTGTCAGAATACAGTATCACAGCGAGAAAGATCTCTGCGTTTAGAAGTTTGCTTTTTGTTTTTTTCAACCCACTGCTTGAATGAAAAAAAAAAAGTGTATACCCTGTTTGAGTCGGCAGCAGTAAAAAAAAAAATGGGAAGACCTTTTATGGTGCTTGCACCAAGTTATTTTCCAGAATTCAGATTTTAAGTGTTCCATATCTGGAAACATCAGTTGAGTTTGTTATGGAAATGAGGAACAACATCTGTGTTATTACTGAAACTTTAAGGGCTTGTTCACATGTAATGGTTGGGGTGTGGCAAAACCCGTGGTTGAGCTGCACTTTTGCCATCCCCAACTACTACTACCCATTTTAACTGCTTTGTAGCACAACACCTGCCTAACACAAGCCATTCATGTGAATGGGGCCACTCTGCAAGCACCCAATAACATGCACTTCCTCAGCAGCTGTCGCATGCTCTCTGAAAAGTGATCTGAATGCGCATTGCAGTTAGCACTGCTAGTATGAACAAGTGGTTAAGTGATAAATGGCAGTTTTGCCCTATTAATATTGGTGTCTGAGGTGGATTAAAAGGAATCAAAAAGCCCCCATGTAGCAAGCAACACAGTAGAGCCTTCTTAAAACCGAGTGTATTTGCAAGTCTTTCATCACAGATCCAGATTATTTCTCATTTCATGCAGTCTGTCACTTTATGCTGTTTTGTGGCCAACTGCACATTCAGATCGGATTTGGGCTAGTTAACAGTCATTACTGCAGTATAAGGAAACCTTGGCTTTTGTGGAGTAGGGCTTATGGACTGAGACAACAGTACAAGCAGACACTGTATAGTCATGTGCACTAAACCAAAAAACTCCCTACCTATTGTGGAACACGGCAAGGTCTACCTAAAATGCATGTAATTGCAGGTCTAGCTTCACTCACAGATCCAAAAAATAGGGGCTTTGTCACTCCTAATAGGATAGTGGGTGGAACCATGCAAATCCCTTATTTAGCCCACCTAACCATAACATGTCTGGTTGTTCTGTTGTCGGCCTTTTAAAATACACCCAATTCCAAAAAAATTGGGACACTGTGTACAATCTACGTTAAAACAGAATGCAATGATTTGCAAATTCTCATAAACCCATATTTTATTCGAAATGGAAAAACTATCAAATGTTTTAAAGCGGTAGTAGACCATGCCAAGTAAAAAAAAAAACCCTTGCAAGGCAAAGGCATAATGTGCTAGTTATGCATTACATACTAGCACATTATTAAATATTTACCTTGGGACTAAGCCCTCCATTGGCACGCATACAGGGCTTCCATCTTCCCCCTGTCTTCCTTCTGGGTTTGCAAGCTCCAGCTGTGTGAGTGGCCAGGACAGCGGTGACTTACCTCCTGCACATGCGCGCAGGAGTCCTCAGCTCTGGCACGAAGCTCTGAAGATCCAGCAAGGTATGCCGGACCTTCAGAGCGTATGCGCCAGTGATATCACTGGCTGCATCCAGTGTGATTATCTCCTAAACATCACAAGTTTAGGAGATATTCACTACACCTACAGGTAAGCCTTAAAATAGGCTTACCTGTAGGGACAATTTAGCAAAAAGTTTACTATTGCTTTAACTGAGAAAGTACCATATTAAGTAAAAAAAATGTTTTGAGATGGACGGCAGCAGCATGTCTCAAAAAAAAAAGTTGGGACAGAGCCATAATTACAACGGTGTAGCACCCTTCTGTTTTTTTATTTTATTTAAGAATTGCAGCATCCAACAAGCTGTACAGAAAACGACGATGGAAACCATACTACTTGAAGCACACAAATCACTGACCAGAAACCAGGCGACCTGGCCAATATACAAAACAATAACTGTCTTTCCTAAGAGGACCCAACATATATGCTGGATGCAACCCAGCACAACAAAGTGGACATGGATTGAAACCCAAACCTCAAAGATATGACAACGGTTCAGTCGTTGTTCCCTAGCATGGAATGTTCCAGTAGGTATCCTATCTCACATCCAAAAAAGGGGGCCAAAGGGGAGTAGGATACTGCAGAACTGGGAGTGGACTAGGGGGAACTCGGCAACCAATAGGACTCGTCTTGAGGAGAGCCTTACCCTCTTCAAAATAGATAAACATGTTCCAAAGGATCCAGGTTTTGCCATACAATGTTGTGTGTTTATTTTGAGCAAAAAGCACAAGATCCTCCATCTGGTTCAGCTCTTCTACCCTGTTGAGCCAGAGCCCAATGGAGGGAGGTTGTGGATCTTTCCACGGAAGCAAAATGCATAATTTTTCAGCGTTAAGAAGATGGCGCATAATTGATTCCCTATAAGTTTTAGTCGGAATGTCTGAGACTTAAAGAAGGTAAAAGGAAGGATCCTCTGGGATCCGATGGTAAACTTTTGTGGTATTCTGCGCTCTTCCTTCCAGAAGCAGTCAGGTCTCGGGCAGGACCAAAAGATGTGCAGCAGCATCCTCCGTTCCTCCGGAAAATATTTGTGAAGACTAGATGGGGTACGATACCACCCGGTAAAGATCTTGAAGTTGTTTTCCTGTGTTCTTGTACAGATGAATGATTTAACGGCAAAGCCTCTTTTGATCCTCTGTGGATGTTCTGCCCAAGTCAGTCTCACATTTATGGAGATAAGGCAAGGTGAGGTCATCCGATGATGAAACTAACGGGGAATACATTTTGAATAGGTTGCGAGGTAGGGTACCTTATGCAGTATAGAGTTATTCAAAGGTAGTCAACAGACGCCAATAGTTGCTTGGCAGAGGAAGAGAACTGAAGAAGTGTTGAAGTTGTAACACTTTCCAGAAGTCTTGGCTACAGGGCCCTGTCAGGGCTATTATCCTCTCTTCTTTTAACACTCTGTAGACATCTGGGAACTGAGGAGACCAGTTGCTGGAGTTTTGGGAGAGTAATGTTGTCCCATTCTTACCTGATATAGGATTCTGACTGCTCATTAGTCCTGGGTCGGCCTTGTCATATTTTTAGTTTCAAGATGCGCTAAATATTTTATATTGCTGAAAGATCTATTATGTAGGCAGGTAAGTTAGGCACCCAGACTCTTCTACGAAGCCATGCTGTTGTCATAGATGCAGTATGCAGTTTAGCAATGTTCTGCTGAAATATGAAAGGCCTTCTCTGAAAAAGACATCTGAATATGAGCATATGCTGCTCTAAAACCTGGATATATCTTTTAGCATTGATGATGCTTTTTCAAATGTGCAAGCTGCCCATTCCATACAAACCCGCATAGCATCAAAGGGTACAGGCTTTTGAACTGAGCACTGGCAACGGAGCAGGATGTGTCACTCGTTTAGGATGGAACATGTAACTGTTCCTGATCCTGCAGACACTTGGCGATTCCCACACTCTGACGGCAGTTCAGGGAGAAGTTCCATGTGCTAGCTGTCACTTTTTGAAACAAGGGTGGCTGTGCAGGGATCCGCCGTGTCATTAATTCAGAGTTCTGTGAATGAATGAACTACTACTGCCAACAGCCTTTTCGGCTTTCTGCTTGCAGTTCTCAGTGAACTACCAGGGCGCTGTTGAGTGCTGTGGTAGATAGTTAATTCTTCCTGTTATGTGAAACTGCCTGCCTGTCTGATGCACGGACAGTCAGCTCATACTGACTGCAGAAGACCTGGATGACCCCAACGGTTTGCTGGTCACTGGTATGATGCTTTACAGGCTCCTTTGAAGTAAACGTATCCTTTTAAATGAGCTTTGGCCTAGAGAAGACGGCAGTGTTTTCTGGTTCATGTTCAGCTATGGCTGCTTCTTTGTATGATAGAGCTTTACCTTGCATATTTGGATGGCACGGTGAACTGTGTTCGGTCAGTGGTTTTTGGAAGTCTTTCTGAAGCCATGCAGTGATGTTCATCACAGAAACATGCCTGTTTTTTAATGTAGTGCCTGAAGATCATGGGCATCCAGCATTGCGTTTCAGCTTGTCCCCCTTACATCGAGATTTCTTCAGATTCTGAGTCTTTTGATATGTACTGTAGATGATATTGTTAAAGCTTTACAATTTTACGTTTAGGAATATTATGAAATTGAACAAATTTTAGTTGTAGCTTTTTACAGATTGGTGAACCTTTACTTCTGGGACCCTTTGACCCTCTAAGATGCTCCTTTTTTTTTTTAATACCCAATCACATTACTGACCTGTTGCCAGTTAACCTAATTTAGTTGCAAAATGTTCTTTCACCTCTTGTTAGTACTGCTTACTTTTCCAGCTTTTTGTTGTACTGTTTCAACTGTTTTGAGACATCTTGCTGCCATCAATTTCAAAATGACTTCCTTTTTTTCTTAAAATGATACATTTTCTTTAAACATTTGTTTTGTGTTTTCTATTGTATATACAATGAGTTTGAGATTTCCAAATCATTGCTTTCTGGTTTTTTTTTTTTTAATGTAGTTTTTACTGTCCCAACTTTTTTTGGGGTTGTAAGCATGTGCCCCTTCCTTCTGCTCCACAGAAGCAATAGTTTCCTTACACTGCGCTGATGGCCAGCTAGCTCAAAACTGCTGTATGTAGTCTGAAATTATTTCCTCTGTAATAGGCTGGGTCTATACTGTAAACCCCTAGTTCTGGCTGTAAGTTGGCCACCAAGGTATGATTTGCAGTGCCCCATCCACTATCCTAAAATAGGGGAAAAAGATCTTATTTTTTGGATTTGTTTCTTTAGTTTCAGAAAATCGCATATAACATAAATTAAAGGGTAGTTTGTGCTGTGAGTTTATTTTTCTTTCCCTTAAGAACTGCAGCTGAATATGCAGAGATGCAGGTGGCATTGACCTAGTTGCCTTAACCCAAACACATTTACAAGAAAAACTATTCTGCATGGGGAATGTGGAAAAACCGAGTGCTGTGTAGAGATACAGAAATCTGTATGTCTACTATATACTGCAATGTTTCTTTAGGGATAGATATATTGAAATCCGTTTTTACTTTTGTTGTCTCCAGAAAAGAGGAGTGAATTTAGGGTTTTTTTTTTTAGGTAGGTTTTATTCCAAAACTCACTGTTGTGCTTCAGTTGATGGAAGGTGCTGTACTAATGCCTCGTTTCCACCGAGCGGATCGGTTTGGAAGGCCTAGAATGGTCCGGCCTATTCAGGCGAGCGTTTCCACTTCAAGTCGGACCGACAGGGGCCATACGTGGGTTTAGAAAAAATGCCGTCACACGTCCACCAATCAGTATAATGTATCGTAGCTTCCCCCTAACCGAACCGTTCCATTTTCTATGGCCCCACATCTGAAACAGGACCCTGAATGGAGTGGTTCGGTTCGGTTGTATGGGCCACTTTCATAATGGAAACACCCAAAATAGCGTACCGTACCGAACCGATCTGTTCAGTGGAAACGAGGCATAACATTCTCAGTTTGCCTTGAAGAAACAGCTGTTGGCTTGTGTAGATGCAGTTATGATTAAAAAAGTTTGCATCTCTTAGCATTATGCTTACACACCAGTACATTGAATTCTTTTTGCGTTAACCTGCTCTTTCAGTTTAATTGACGGTGACATTTGTTTTCTATGTGAATTTAAAATTGGAATCTGTCCCCACAGCAATACAGGGCCAGAGGGACAAGACCTTGGGGCAGAGGTGCATTTCCAGGAAATAACAATAACAACAATAATGATTTCCAGAAACGAAACAACCGGGAAGAGGAATGGGATCCAGAGTACACACCCAAAAGCAAAAAGTACTACCTGGTAAGTATGCTTCCAATAGTTTTGGTAGTTGAATTGGTGCGCTTTTAACCACATCCGGACCAGTCACCGCAGTTTCACTGTGGCAGGTTGGCTCGGCTGGTCAAAGCGACGTTGCCTTACGTCACTTCGTCTTTTAGCCACTAGGGGAGCGCCCGCAACGTGTGCCCGGGGCCGATGCGAGTGCCCGGCGGGCGTGATGACCGCCGGGCAGCCACGATCACCCGTGACATGCACAAATCCCGGTTCTTTCGGGAGAGTAGAGAGAGATTGTGTGTTCATACTAAGTATGAACACCAATCTCTCTCTCTCCTAGAACAGTCCTATCCCCCCACAGAACACACTAGGGAACAGAGGTAACCCCTTGATCACCCCCTAGTGTTAACCCCTTCCTGCCGGTGACATTTATACAGTAATCAGTGCATTTTTTATAGCACTGATCGCTGTATAATTGTCAATGGTCCCAAAAACGTGTCCAATTTGTCCGCCGCAATATCGCAGTCCCGATACAAATCACAGATCGCCGCCATTACTAGTGAAAGAAAATAATTTTAAAAAGCCATAAATCTATCCCCTATTTTGTAGACGCTATAACTTTTGCGCAAACCACTCAATATATGTTTATTGCGACTTTTTTTTTTTTTAAAACAAAAATATATAGAAGAATACATATCGGCCTAAACTGAGGAAAAAAATAGGTTTTTAGAAAAAAAAGTGGGATATTTTATTATGGCAAAAAGTACAAAATATTGTATTGTGTGTTTTTTGTTTTTCCTTTCAAAATTGTCGCTCTTCTGTTTATAGCGCAAAAAATAAAACCCACAGAAGTGATCAAATACCACCAAAAGAAAGCTCTATTTGTGGAAAAAAAGACTTAAATTTTGTTTGGGTACAGCGTCGCATGACCGCGCAATTGTCAGTTAAAGCGACGCAGTGCCGTATCGCAAAAAATGGCCTGGTCATTAAGCAGCCATTTCTTCCGGGGCTGAAGTGGTTAAGCAGGCTGAATTATGTATATTCAAGAACACTTCATGGGATCTGTGCTTGGGGACAGGAAGCCATGTGACAGGATCCATTCATTTCTATTCAGTATGTCTCCTTTGCTCTTATTTGAGAAGTGCTGCCTGGAAGATGGATTTTGTTTAGCATCTTTACCTAAACTGTCACTTTAGATTATATAGTTTTTAGTGATTTGTACATGGTCGTCCTACTTATTTCCTTTAGCATTCAACACTCTGAAACTGTATAATCCTAATGGGCACAGAACTGGTTACAAAATTTACAGAATGCATATTTAGTAATTTTTGTTTTATGGAGGGTAATTTTGCACATGTTAAACAGCTTAGAATAAAAGGTCATGTTCCCATTTTGCGTGTTATAGCAGCATGTTCATTTTCAGGTGCGGTGGTAAACAAAAGACCAGTGCATAATGTGGAGTCGTCCATACATTACAGTGACATTCAGTATCCCGACACCGTCTTGATCCATTCTCATCTTTCTGCAGCATGATGACCGGGAAGGGGAAAACGAGGAAAAATGGGTGAATCGTGGGAGAGGCCGTGCCAGTTTCCCTCGCGGAAGGGGCAGATTCTTATTTCGAAAGCCTGGCACCAGTCCTAAGTGGTCCCATGACAAGTTCAGCGGAGAGGAGGGAGAAATAGAGGAAGACGAGAGTGGAGCAGAAAAGGATGAGAAAGGCAGCTTGCAAATGGATTAGCCAGATTTCAGATTCTAACATTGGACTCTTTCCTACCACCCTTTCCATAGGATATTGTGATCTGCTGATATTTTTCCACGTAATCAAATAGTTCTCTATTGACTTGATTTTATATTTTTCACTCATTTGATTTGTAAGTGTTTTTTTTTTTTTTTTTTTTTTTGTTTTTGTTTTATTCATATGTTATGTCAATTTTGGTGAATAATATAAATTTAAGGGGATACTGTAGGCCTGGACCTTGACACATTTCCACTACCTACCCTGTGTATGCATACATTTTGATCTTTTATGAAACCTAAATCGGATATTTGTGTGCAACTTTAACATGCCATCCACAAAGCAATGTCATGTATCATTTTGTTATATTGGAATTCCTGTAAAGAATTTGTTTTTTGTTTGTTTTTTTAATTACCTGTACCTGTTTTAAGCTTGCTTAATACATAGTTACCACAAATATGGTACCTTTTTAGAGAAATATTTTGAGTCTTTTCCTTAACGTTGAAATAAACGTTTATGGGTACAAACAATTGTGTTTAGTGTTTTTTGTCTGAAATGTTTTAATTATACATAACAAGTTAGTTACTATGTCCTTTAGAAATGGGTACAAAATGAAATTTTCTACTTTTGGCATTTACAGTGACCACCTAATGTATGTTCATAAAATGACAAAACGCTTATCTTCCCATATCAAACACATGGAGAATAAAATATAAATTTGAGTGGACAACTAGCATTTTCAGAAGGTCAGCAATGACAATCTGTTTCTATCATGACAGATTTCTTTTATGCAACCTACTAGTAAAGGTGTACATAGACTTTTAGATGTGCTAAGCCTCGAGCCTAGATATGTAAAGAGGACCTTTGATTGAGTTTTTTGAACCACTGACAAAAATGTGAACAGGTGCTAACCCTACATCTGATTCTACACACAAAGGGTGTAAAATTATGCAAGTAAAAAAAAAAAAAGTTAAATGATATACAGAAGTATTCCTTGTAGAAAAAATTGCAGTAAATACAAAATCTACAGTAGTCAAGCAAGGTGGTGATTTGGAGAAAAGCACAATACATAGATACTGTTCTAATATATCAAGGAAGATCTACAACTCTCCAAAATAAAAGAATTCACAATTGGCTCAGTAAATAGATGATTCCACAATCAAGGCGGATAGAGGAATCCTCCCCGCTGCACTATTGAATGCTGACAGCAGGAGCTCCTGTGTCAAAATACTCTGAACAGCAATGCTCCTGATTGGCTGCAGATGCTTGTCGAATTAAAATTTACCTGCAGTCCCGTTCGAGATGCGTCCATCATTAGATAGGCTTCCCTGGAACAGGAACCACCATAGATGGATCAATTTTGTCTGGTCCCTGCTGAACCAGCCAAATTTCAATCCATCTATGGCCAGCTTTAGTTGGTAATACAGTGAACGCACACACATGCTGATTACACTTGTTACAACATTGAGATTCTTTTCTCCGTTAAACAAGTGTTTCATTGTTGCACAGCTTCTGCAAAGATCAAATGTGCTTCTTTTGCAGAATTACATAAACAGTATATATGCTACATAAAGTGCAACGCTATTGGGAAAATGTTTTGTGGACGGATGAAACAAAAGTTGAATTGTTCAGGAAGAATACTCATCACTATGTATCACACAAAAAGGACACAGCTTATTCACATTAAAACCTCATTCCAACTGAAGTAGTATGTTAGGGGGAACATCACAATTTGGGCTTGTTTTGCTGCCTCAGGGCCTGGACCACTTTGCATCATTCAGGGGAAAATAAATTCCCACCTTTACCAGATTTCTCACAAAATAATGTCAGAGTGAATGGTCAAATTTCTCCTGAAAGCAGGCATTCTCCAGAGCTACCTTGAAGTTCTTCCTGCTAAAAGAGCTTTGAACTGCTATTAAGGCGAGGGGTTCACTTTCTTTTTTCCTCTAGCACTGTAAATGTTTAATGGGTGTGTTCAATAAAGACACGAGAAATTGGAATAGTTTGTGTGTTATCAGCTTACTGCTCCACTTTTCTGTTTTTTCCACCTTGTTATGGTATTGCGCCAGATTCATGAAGCATATGCAACACTTTTGTCTCACAGCAACTCGTGTATCAAATTCCTAAATGTGCCACTTTTACATTGTCGCATTGAATGCACTAAAATATATTGTCACATTCAATAAGCCAAAATGTTATGTAAAATACTGATAGTTTGTATCCTACGAAATTGTAGCTCCCTGTATGCCAACTCTTTTGGTGTACAGGGAGAAACTGGTGCAGACTGATTTTGCCAAAGTTTCTTGTGTGCTTTCTAAAAGTGGCGCAGCATGAGCCAAATTCAAGAACAAGTTCTAGACCGGTACATGAATGTGCTGCATGCTGCACCTCTTTTAGAACATGAGAGTAATTTTCACAAAATCTGTCTGCTGGTATTTTTCTGTTACAGGGATTGTGCTTGTCTATTGTGACTTTTGGCAAATTCCTGCAGAAAACCAGATGCTTCAGAGGGGTTCACATACGTTTTCTTGCCACTGGAAAGTAAATAAGAATGAACACCCAAAAACCTCCGGGATGGAAACCACTTTCAGGAAAGCTTAATGTCAGTGGTGCATCAGTTTGCATTAATATGATTTGTATGGGACAGTCATTGGCAGGGTGGCCATATTTGTAATCTCATCACAGATATTCTTCAATTTAAGTATGCAAAACCCACAAGGAGGTATTTTGGAACTACGTGCTGTGGTCTGAAACTGATATTAAGTGGATCCATTTTTTGCCATATGATTTTGTGGTTTCTAGTGGCACTTGGTACATATAGAAGACTATATTTATTGCAGTATTGCCAGCTAATGGAGGCTAACGACCCCCTAACCCTTTTTTATTTTTATTTTTTTCTTTATCCCTCATATTTCTTTACTAGTATGAAATTCTTCCAAAATTAACTTTAAAATCAACTACTTTGGGAAACCATTGTTATTTTAAAGGCTTTCATAATCCCTAATCAAAATTATTAAAGATGAACTGCAGTCTGCTCACATAATTTGTAATAAAAACATCTTTGCTATTCTGAAGCTTCCCTCCAACCACTTTGCATATTGTTTTATATATACTGTGATTCTGTACATGCCAAATATCCTGCAGAAATCTCCCTCCACTGAGTCTGGCTGCAACCATTTTAACTGTGGGCAGCTGGGTCTGCTGTCCACTTCCTGGATTTACACAGACGCACCTCCAGCCTCGATTGGCCCTCTTATGACTCATTCCCCCCTCCCTTCCTGGAAAACTTTTGTGAGTGAGCTGTGCATGAGGTTATAAGCCTAGGCTTTTTACAAGACAAACAGGAAGTGGGCTGTATAAGGTATTTACTGGCAGAAAAAAAATTTTACTATCCAAAGGTAAAATAACAAGGGCAGAAAATTTAATAGATGGGAAAAAAAAAAATGACTGAAGGTCCGCTTTAATAACCTTTGTGTAGATCTCAAACATGCAAGGCAACCTAAGGATATTTCTGCACAAAAAGCATTGGCCAAGCAAGAATGAGCTGGTGGGTGACTATGACAAACATTTGGAGGTTGTTTAGGATATGAGATGTTCGGGTTGTGCACAACTATACTTTGTTCTTTCTACTTCCTGGAGAGGTTTACTTCTTGAAAGACACAAGTTTGCCCTGCAGACCTTTCCTGAGGCCTAGCTGGTATGTGGATTCAATGGCTTCAGTCCTGTGACGTCACTTGCTGCATACTCAGAAGGCATTTATGTTTTAGGATCAGAAGCACAGTTGGGCATTTGGAAGTCTTAAAAGGAGAAAATCAAAGTTTAACCATGTTACTGTGAGGTGTCACTATATCCACATCATGAAATAAAACTATCAATAAATGGTGTATTACATGCTGTTCATACACACTCTGTCACTATGTGATTCGTTTTCTGTATTCTGCAAAAAACCTGGTTGATCCTGCTGCACTCCATCCTCCACCTTTTGTTCATGTCCCCAATGCAGTTGGGGATTTTGCAGCTGTGGTGGCAACTCTGCACAACTAAACAAATAGTTTTGCGTAATGTAGCAGCATTGTCACATGTAGAACGCCCAATGTTGGAGATTATTTTTACAAAGCAATATACCTTGGCATGCTGGTACTGACTAGTATTCCAGAGTTTCTCTTCAACCTCAGTTGCTCGGATCCATTCAATGCTAATGCAGGGATAGGCAACCTTAAAGAGGTGGAGAAATACCTGAACAACATGGGAGAAGTCAAAGATCACCGGTCACAGTGTCGCCTCTTCTGATTTAAACCTCTTAATTGCAGTACTACTGTGTCACAAATGCGTGCATTTCACAGCAATCATAGGTTTAAATCAGGTGGTGAGGAGGCAACATATCGACACCTATCAACACACCCTTAGGGCTCATTCACACCTAAAGTTGGGGGTGGTAAAACAGCAGGATATAATAGAAGTTGATGGCTAAGTGCAGGAAAGTTGCAGGTACGCTGCAGTGTGGGTAAACCAAAGCAGATCAGTGTAAAAGTAGCCCTATACTATTATGTCCAGTGTACTGCTTCACACTGACCTTAAGATCTCTTCTTTCCTGCTGCTGGCACCACTCTGGAGACCGCTAGCCAGTATAAGAGATGGAGTGCAGTTGGTATCACTCAACATTTGACAGGCTCCTGCATTACAGAGGAGGCATCGGCTTATGCGGCTCTTGAGCCCTATTATAGTTCCAACTTTACAAGTATTCCCTCTGCATTGCACTCTGTTTGATGCTCTGGGATGGTGGGTCAACAAGCCCAGATCGCATTCTATAGATTGCTCAGCCCTGAGCTTTGGGGTGGTTTTTAAGTCTTTGCCAGGGTTGAATAAGGCTGGTGTAGTCTTTAGTTCTTTCAATGGCCAATGAGTAATTTTTGCCTGGAACTGTGTTCTATAATATCCAGTTTGTTTACAATTTATAAAAGCAAACTGTTAAAGGCTTAATTTACTGTTGCAAGCAAAAACACATATTCACTGTTATATTTAACATTATAAAGCAGACACAGGTAAAAAGGCTATTTACTTTTGTTACAATTGAAATGTTTGATTGCTGGTTGTTTTCTCATTTAGTCCAAAAATATTAGCCTCATTTAAATTTTATAAAACCCCTATTTTTCTTTAGTTTATTTTTTTTACATGTGGACTTTTACTCAAAGGGTCTTATGAGTAAAGATCCACTCAAAAATATATTGACGTATATAGATTGTCCCCATTGTGCCAAGTGTGGCTTGCACCGTCAAAGGCTACAATACACACTAATGCATTAGAGATAACTAAAACCAAGTACAATAATCTAATATATTGCAGTTTACCAGTCCTTAGAAAATACAGTACCTGTTGCTCTGACCAGAATCCGTGTCCTTGTCGCTTCCTTTTAGCTAGCTTGGAAACAAAACAATCTTATCTTAATTGCATAGCACATTGGTTACAGGTTGGTACCTTTAGGTGATTGAGCACCTTGCTTTATGAATTCATTATTTATTTATCGTACATCATGGGACACACAGCCTAAGTAATAACTTAATGGGTTATGGGCCCCCTTCAGGTGATGGACACTATTATACCCAATACAGGAAGTTTACTCCCCTATATAACCCCTCCTCCTTCCAGGAGTTCCTCAGTTTTTTCGCCAGTGTCTGAGGTGTTGGTCACGAGTGAAGATTAGCTCTGAGGAGCTCCAGGAGACATCCATGCTGGATGTAAATAACCTCCACACACCGGATCCATCCAAGCCACTGAGGCCAAAGATGGTACCTGGGCCTGGCATAGAAGAACAAGCTTTTGCCTGTAACGCCTCTCTTTGAGGGCAGGACCCAGGACTCTCTTTGGTCTTGCTACATTACCTAAAGTTGCTCCTGAGGGGTGCTATACAGGTCCAAAGGAGTGGAACCCCTATAATAGGGACCCAGTCTTTGAAGGTTTACTAACGCAACCCGCCGTGATGGGTGAAGTTTGGATCTGTCTGTTACAGCAGTATCCTGCAGCGAGGATAAGGTTAGGGAAGAAGCCTTGGAACTGTAAAAAGTCCACCTATGCTTTTTTTTTCTTCCATATGAAAAACATTGTATGCCTTAAAATCTCCACTAGAGGAAGTAAAATACACATACCTTGGTACGTTGCCTCTCAGCAGCTCTGTGTCCAGCTATAACAGCGTGTGTGTGTGTCCCAGCGGCCAAGGGGGGTTCTTAATTGAACAGATGGCGTTTCCCCTTCTGAGGGAACTAAGTGGGGGTACAGTAGCAGTTCATAAACAAAATATTGTCATGTATAACGGCTCCTAATAAAACAAGTCACTACATTATCTTGCAAACTAGGAGCCAAACCTACTACTGCTAATAAAACTCCCTCCTTTCCCGGAGAGGTGCTGTGGCGGCTTCCCATATGGGTATCACATTGCTATATACTTGTCTCATATATAAGCCCACTATCCCATAGAGGAGAAATTGTTGCGCTCCAGCCCTTGTACAAGGCAGTGCGTTCAGAACTCTGGCAAGAGTGCCAGACACCGATCGCAGCCTCCTCCTCATCGGGTCTGCATATGGTGGCATTGTTTTGCTAGACTATTACTCCGCAAGTAGTACATTTTTCTTAAAGTGCCTCTGCTTTTGTGCTTAGCACTATGACTTCCAGAACTACCACAAAGGTACCAAAAGTTCCACCCCCAGGCGCTGGGAACTCCAGTCATGCCTCCACACTGTCATCCTCTCTGGAGATACCAGACATGGCAAGCCAGGGTGAGTCATTGGAACCAGTTGGTGGTGCAACTGCTTCTCACACTTCAGCTCCTGTATACCTGACTGAAGATGCATTTTCCTCTGCCCTGCAGGGCCTAGAAGGAAGATTAGCGGCATTAATCACATCCTCCATCCAAATGGATAGGAAGTGTGCTAGATTCCCCTCCCCCACCTCAAACCCTTTACCAAGGGAACAGTGGGTACAGGATGAGGTATTACCCTCAGGCGATCATGAGGAAAAACAAGCCGATTATTCCTCTGCAGAGGAAACAACAGTTGATGAACCTTTTTCAGCCTTGCAATCTGAGAGATTGCTGGTACAAACTCTTACGGAGATGGTCCACTTACGGAGATGGTCCTCTTTCATACTACCCCTAACAGAGTCAACTGAAAGTTCGGTTTCTTCCTTGGGTTCTTTAAAACCTTTACAGCCTTTTCATGCGTTTCTGGTCCATGCATTACTAGAAAAGCTTATTTATGCTGAATAGGATCACCTGGATAAGCATTTTCTCCCTCCAAAGTGATTCTCAGTTCTCTATCCCATGGAGGAGCAATTCACCAAAAGATGGAATGTACCAGCAGTTGACGCTGCGATTTCCAGTGTGAATAAAAGTTTAACTTGTCCAGTAGACAATGCACAAATGCTTAAAGGTCCAACAGATAAAAATTTGGAATTCCTGTTAAAATCCTCTTTTTCCTTGGCAGGGGCTATTACTCAGCCTGCAGTCGCTGCAATAGGCATCTGTCAGTCCCTAAAGGACCAGTACAGAGAGGCCCTTAAGGAGGTCCCTGCACAACAGGCCCGTGAGTTGGCCGAAATACCAAAGGCATTATGTTTTGCCATAGACTCTATGAAAGACTCTATTCACCAGGCGTCCCGCCTTGCACTTGTGCTAGTACATATGCATAGGACCCTTTGGTTAAAAAATTGGTCAGCCGAAGCACCTTGCAAAAGGCTTCTGACTAGTTTCCCTTTTCATGGGGAGCGACTATTTGGGGATGATTTGGATAAATAAATTTGAATAAATAAAATAAATATTTTTTAAAAATGTAATAAAAATGTATTAAATAAAATACATTTTCTTTTGCCAGTCAAAAGAAAGTATAAACGTCCTTCATTTAAACAGACTTTTTCTCCTGCGCCAGGGGCATCCGCCTCTAGGCAGTGGCGACGGCTTCTGCCGTCAGACTCTAGAGAAAAACCTCAGGGTCAGGCCCAGGCACAAAAGAAGACCTGGGGCTGGAAATTTGCAAAGCAGAATACTAAAGCCTCATCATGAAGAGGTGCCCCCCTCGCCAGAGTGGGGGGAAGACTTCTGCAATACTCAAGTCTGGCAAAAGGAAATTCAGGACAAATGGGTTATCTCCATAGTGTCTCTAGGATACAAACTAGAATTTCAGGAGTTTCCACCGTCTCGTTTTCTGAGATCAAATGTTCCCAAAGATCCAGGGAAAAGGCAATCTCTGTTTCAAGCATTAGACCGATTATTGGCTCGGTAGTGATCATACAGATCCAGACAGAAGAGCAAGGTTTGGGGTTTTATTCAAACCTGTTTACAGTACCAAAACCAAATGGAGATGTCAGACCCATTCTAGATCTAAAGAATCTAGATCAGTTCCTGAAAATCTGCTCCTTTCGCATGGTGTCGATCAGGTCAGTAGTTTCTATCCTACAAGGAAGAGAACTTCTGGCATCCATCGACATCAGGGGTGCATATCTGCATGTCCCTATATTTCCCGCTCACCAAAGATTTCTGCGATTCGAAGTAGAACAGCAGCACTTTCAGTTTGTAGCCTTGCCCTTCAGGCTAGCTACAGCACCCTGGGTGTTCACAGAAGTGCTGGCCCCACCTCTAGCCAGGTTAAGGGCACAAGGCATAACAGTCTATGGCGTACCTAGACGATCTATTGCTAATAGACCAGTCAGTGGCTCGCTTGGAGCAAAGTGTACGTATTACAACCAGTTACCTGGAAAGTCTCGGTTGAATTCTCAACCTAGAGTAGTCTTCCTTAAAACTGTTAAAAAAGCTGGAGTATGTGGGCCTGATCATAGACACAGCCCAAAAAAAGGTGTTCTTGCCTCCGGCAAAAATCAACTCCATACGAGAGCTGGTGTGGATGGTCAAGTCCAAAGGAGATCCCTCCGTTCGCCTTTGCATGAGGTTGTTAGGAAAGATGGTGGCTTTGTTCGAAGCAGTCCCCTAGTTCTATTCAAGACTGTTGCAAAACAGTAACCTGTCTGCTTGGAACAAAATGATCCAAGCTTTGGACTTGCCAATGCGCCTGTCCCCAAGGGTGTCCCAAAGCCTCAGTTGGTGGTTACTAACCCAGAACCTGTTGAAAGGAAAATCATTCAGACCAATTATCTGGAAAGTAGTAACGACAGATGCCAGCCTTTCTGGCTGGGGAGCAGTACTAGAGAAGACAACTGTCCAGGGACAGTGGTCAAGAACCGAAAAAGAGCCTGGCCCATCAACATCCTAGAGATTCGGGCAGTGCGTTTGGCTCTGAAGGCCTGGACTTCCAGGTTAAGGGATTGTCCTGTCAGGATCCAGTCCGACAATGCCACAGCTGTGGCCTATATCAATCACCAAGGGGGCACCAAGAGTTTCTCAGTGCAGAGAGAGGTGAACCAAATTCAAACATGGGCAGAAAGGAATGTTCCGTGCCTATCAGCAGTCTTTATTCCGGGAGTAAAGAATTGGCAGGCGGATTACTTAAGTCGCCAGCAGTTATTCCCGGGGGAATGGTCTCTTCACCCCAACATTTTTTGGGCTGTTTGCCAAAGATGGGGGACTCCGGACGTAGATCTTCTAGCGTCCAGATTCAACGAGAAGTTAGTCAACTTTGTGTCCAGGACAAGGGATCTACTCGCATGTGGAACATGCGTTGGAGACCCTGTGGAATCAGTTCTCACTGATCTATGCATTCCCCCCTATTCAGTTGCTACCACGATTTCTTTGCAGAATCAAGCTGGAAAGAAAGACGGTAATTCTGGTAGCGCCAGCATGGCCCAGAAGGTCATGGTATGCAAAATTGGTAAAGATGGCAGTGGAGGATCCATGGTCGCTTCCACTAAGGCCAGACCTGCTCTCACAGGGGCCGATATTCCATCCTACTTTACGAACACTAAATTTAATGACCTGGCTATTGAAACCCACATTCTGAAGAAACGTGGACTTTCCGGGTCAGTTATCTCTAGTTTGATTAATGCAAGGAAGCCAGCTTCCAGAACTATATATTATAGAGTCTGGAGAGCTTATGTTTCTTGGTGTGAATCCAATGGTTGGCACCCTCGGAGATATATCATAGGCAGAATTCTTGCCTTTCTACAATTAGGGGTAGAGATGAAGTTGGCCTTGAGTGCTATAAAGTCTCAGCCTTATCGATCTTATTTCAAAGACTGCTTACTACGCATTCTTTAGTCCGGGGTTTTATGCAAGGGGTGATGCGGATTAATCCGCCAGTTAAATCACCTTTGAGCCCTTGGGACTTGAACTTAATTTTGTCAGTGTTACAAAAACAGCCATTTGAACCGATGCCGATATTCCCTTAGTCCTTCTGACAAGGAAGTTAGTGTTCTTGGTTGCTATATCCTCAGCAAGGAGGATTTTGGAATTGGCTGCTCTTTCTTGTAAAGAGCCATACTTGATTATTCATGAGGACAGAGTGGTGTTACGCCCTCGTCCAGATTTTTTGCCAAAAGTGGTCTCAGGTTTTCACCTGAACCAAGATATTGTCCTGCCATCTTTTTTCCAAAACCATGTTCCAGGGAAGAAAAGTCACTACATTGCCTTGATGTGGTGAGAGCATTGAAAATCTATTTAAAGACAACTGCTCAGATTAGAAAGACTGATGTCTTATTTATTCTGCCAGAAGGTCCTAAGAAAGGACAGGCAGCGTTGAAATCCACTGTCGCTAAGTGGATTCGGCAAGTTATAATTCAGACTTATGATTTAAGGGGAAAGATTCCTCCTTTTCAAGTCAAAGCGCACTCTACCAGATCAGTTAGTGCTTCTTGGGCAGTGCGTCACCAGGCCTCCATGGCTCAGATCTGCAAGGCCGCAACTTGGTCTTCAGTACGTACATTCACAAAATGTTATCAGGTGGATGTAAGGAGGTATGAGGATATTGCCTTTGGGCGTAGTGTGCTGCAGGCAGCAGTATAAGTCCTCAAGTCTTGGGGTGACTTACGTGTTGTCTCTCCCTCCCCTTAATTAGCATTGCTATGGGATATCCCATTAAGTTATTACTTAGGCTCTGTGTCCCATGTACGATAAAGAAAATAGGATTTTTATAACAGCTTACCTGTAAAATCCTTTTCTTGGAGTACATCATGGGACACAGAGGTCCCTCCCCTCTTTTATGGGGTTTAAGTATATTGCTTTGCTACAAAAACTGAGAGAACTCTTGGAAGGAGGAGGGGTTATATAGGGGAGTGAACTTCCTGTATTGGGTATACCAGTGTCCATCACCTGAAGGTGGCCCATTAAGTTATTACTTAGGCTCTGTGTCCCATGATGTACTCCAAGAAAAGGATTTTACAGGTAAGCTGTTATAAAAATCCTATTTTTCTCTTCCTATTCTTCAGTCAACTCCTCACTGTCTTCTAATACAACAATAGAAGCAGTTCATCCAGATCTGAGCAACCTCCGTAAAACTCTGAGCGTTGTACCCAGCATCACATTGTGTGGACAACCTGTTATGTCCCTTCGGGCTTTGGATTTGCAAGGTCGCTCACCTTGGCACTTTGTGCAATGCATCTAGTTGGCCACAGGGTTTTATAGAGGCCCGTGGTCCATCCCTTTAGCACTTCAGGGGCGTGCCCACTGTGCCAGGTGAAACATGGAACCTATAAAGGGACCAGGGACAGGTAAGATAGGGTCACCCCGTATATCTGACTGTTACTGTAAAAGAATAAAATAAAATGGACTGTGGTTGGAATTTATTAATATTTACAGTGTAAACTTTCCAATTTGGAGCTAATATTCAACTACTCAGCTTAGTCTCAGATGGATGACCAATTGTTACATCACACGACAGGTCACACACTTTACTGCCGCTTGCGCCCAGGGCTCATTATAAGGTACACAGGTGCTTCCTCCCACCCTCTTGCCACAAGGACATCACTATAATGCCCCGTACACACGGTCGGATTTTCCTACGGAAAATGTTCGATGAGACCTTGTTGGAAATTCCGACCATGTGTAGGCTCCATCACACATTTTCCATAGGAATTTCTGTAACAAATTTGAGATCTTGATCTCAAATTTTCCGACAACAAAATCCATTGTCAGAAATTCCGATCGTGTGTACACAATTCCGATGCACAAAGTTCCACGCATGCTCGGAATCAAGCAGAAGAGCTGCACTGGCTATTGAACTTCATTTTTCTCAGCTCGTCGTACGTCACCGTGTTCTTGACGTTCGGAATTTCCGACCAACTTTGTGTGACCGTGTGTATGCAAGACAAGTTTTAGCCAACATCCGTTGGAAAAAAAACATGGAATTTGATGTCGGAAAATCCTATCGTGTGTACAGGGCATTATTCTTCATTTGCGTTGCTGTGTATTCCTTTTGAGACATGCTTACCCTAATTTCACACCCAACTTCTGGAGAATACTCTCACCCATAGCATTGTGTAAACCATTGGAAAGGGAGCCATAGCAAAAGCTCAGGCAAATGTCTGTTGAAGCCCTGCACAACACGCAATCTCATAGTGACCAGGCTTCCCTTGCTCTGGAGCAGGACACAATTTTACCACCAATGCTTTTTTGTATACCTGCGCCACCCTAATCACCTCATCTGCTGCAGCAGCAGCAAATAATATTTGTGTCTCAATATGCAAATTTTGTATGCAGACAAACTATTTCAAAATTCATACATTGAGCCATAAATAAATACAAATCCATCTATGTGCTTAATAAAAGTGCCAAATCCTGTGCTTACTCTGTGCAGCTGCCATTCACAAATGCTTATTAATAAAGTACAAGTTGAATAGAAATTACAAATACTCAAATTCATTACTTCCAACATCATATAAAGTATCCTTGGCCGTATAAAGTTCATAAAAAAAAAGTGCTTAGTGTCCCTTTTCCAAAAAGTGCTTTGTGTCCGTATTTCAAAGAAAAGTGCTCTGTTCCTTTAAATCTACCACTTTGTATTGGGTGTTTCCACAGCACACTTTCACACTGTGCCGGTAGTCTTGCACCTAAGATTGTTAATTCGTATAAGTCTTCCACCCTAGTGAAGACAATGGGGTTGGTTTACTAAACCTGGAGTGTGCAAAATCGGATGTAGCTCTCCATAGAAACGAATTACCTTCCAGGTTTTATTGTCAAAGCTTAGTTGAACAATCTGAAGTTAGAACCAGCACAACTGCACCAGATTTAGTCAATCAACCCCATTGTCCTCCATCTTTGCGCACTGCTGCTAAGTACCCAAAGGAAATTCACTTCTGGTATGTAGTCAAAGCCTCAGAGTCTACCTCAAAGCAACAGCTTCTATGAGGAAGATGAAATTCCTATTTGTTTTACCCTCAGAACCTCACAAGGGACAGCCTGCTTCCATGTCCATCATCACTAGATGGATAGGACAACTCATTGCCAGAGCTTAAACCATGCTTTTATGCTTTCACTCTGCCAGGTCAGCGGGGGTTTTCTTGGCATTCCAGCATCAAGCCTTGGTTGCTCAGCTTTGTAAGGCTGCTACCTGGTCAAAGTTCTACCAGGTACACATCCGATTTACAGCCACAAGGGTCTTACAGCAGCACTCTGAAGTTGGGTTTGTTGACACAGTTCTGTTTGCCTAGTTGTTGCCGCCCTTCTCATTCATTGCTTGGGATCGCCCCAGGGTCTATGAATACTCAACCTGTGTCCTGTACTGTACGATCAAGATAAAAGGTATTTCTACTTTTTATATTTTGGAGTACACAGGCCTCCCTTCCTTCTATTCCTGGGTTACTCTGCATTGCTTGCTACAAAATGTAGGATTTACAAAGTAGAGTAGGGAGTGTGTCCTCAAACGCTCTCCTGTGTCCAATCACCTTAAGTTACAAGGCTATACAAGGCTATAACCAGGGTCTATGAATATTCAGCCTTTGTCCTGCACTGTACTCCATGATATGATATTTACAGGTAAGTTAAAATTCCTTTTATCTTTCTTTGGTAAGCCAAAGTCAGATGATGTTCAACCATGGCTGCCTTCATAACACCAGAATGTTGTGTAGCTCTTACCTATAGACAGGTGTGGTATTCTTGGGATTGTGAGGCATAAAGAAAGAAAGTATGCAAAAATAAAACTAATGCTGTCACTACATCTAATGATTGGTAAAATTAATTTTTGGGGGAAAGGAGGTGTGGGGGGGGGTTATTAGATATGCTAAAGTGAACCTAAATATGGAAACTGTCATTACTGACCACCTTGAAAAATGCTAGCTGCCTGACTTCAGTGCTGTGTGAGTCACTTTCCTGGAGCAAACAATTGAAAATGTGGTGCAAACAAATGCTAATGCACCATCCACAAGAGTAAGCCTCTACCCCCCTAGATAAATGTAAAGATATATGCTTGTGAAGCATTAGGAGTTCATAAAATATTCATAAGAAGTTCATAAAAATTCCATAAGAAGGGTGTTGTACTTCAGTAGGCAGCTCCACCTGAGACAGGAACGAATCTCTATAATTACAAAAGAGACACAAAGGGGCACCAGCTAAGTGAAGCATCAAAAAATGTATTAGAAAGGAACCAATAGGAGTTCTGAAATGCGTCACTGTAGCAATCAGCTCACCCCAGGTGTGACATCTTATCCTGCCCTGACTGTCTTCACTGTGTTCCATGGTAAATCTAATGCCCTGGAAACTCTTTTGTACCCTTCTCCTGACTGATACCTTTTAACAATAAGATCACTCTGATGCTTTGGAAGCTCTCTGCGGACTATGGCTTTTGCTGTAGAACGCAACTAAGAAAATGTCAGTAGGGCCGGACTGGCCTACCGGGATAGCGGGAAATTTCCCGGTAGGCCGCCTGCTCTTAGGCCGCTGTCAGCTAGGAGCTCTGGAACTTTTTTTAAAAAAAGAACAGCTGAGAGAGAAGCGGCTGTGCTGTGAACAGGAGGCGGGGCTGGCTGAGGAAATGTGTAGCAGCGAGGGCCGGAGGAGCAAGTAACCATCATGCAGCAGACAGTGTAACCCCCCTCCTCTCCAGCCCACCACATTTAAATGTGCCCAGGTGCTGGATCGGGGATGAATGGGGCCGTCAGGAGGGAGATACACAGTACCTGAAGCCGAGGAGATAGAGGAAGGTATGACCACAGCCACAGCAAAATTAATCCTGCAGCACACAGAGCTCTGGCTGAATGGAAACAAGATCGTCGGGAGCAATGTCATATGTAATGCTGGCCGGCCGGTGTCATCCAGAAATCTATGCCTTTTGGGCAGTGTGCAGGTTACCAATCAGCCTCCCCTCCCTCCTGTCTGGCTCCCTACTCTGTTTTTTTTTAGCTTCCTAACCTGCACACTGATAAGATCTCTGGGAGACGCTGCAGCCAGCCAGCATTCTGTGTCCAGTGATGGGCCACACATGGCTGGCTGTTAACCATTTCAGCTCAGCTATTTAGCCAGAGCTCTATAAGTTCTGCACAGTTTAATGTTTTTTGGTTGATTTACTGCTGATTCAGGCTTCAAGCTTCACAGACTCATTAACTGTTTACTGTTCTCCACTAATCCTGACCACTTCACTGTAAGACAATTTGAATTTTGGAAATTGGATGTGTTGCTGTCTTCTGGCACTTAGTTGTACTTTAAAAAGAGGATTACTAACTTGATCTTGAAGAGCTGGTGTAAGTAGAGTGCCGCAGCCCTACTATACGCTTTTACACTGAGTTCAGGCATACATGCATTCTCTGCCCATCTCCTGTACTATGACTGCAGTATCTAACCATCCCCTGTATCATGTCTGCAGTAAGGATGAGCTCTGGCGTGTTCGCACACCCCACGTGCAGAGCCCGCCAGGAAGTCTGCGCTGCGCTGCGCTAATCACAAACAGTGAGACATTGTCCCATTGCGCGGCTGCAGAGATCAGGAAATGTCTCACTGCCTGTGATTAGCACAGCGCAGTGCCGACTTCCTGGCGGGCTCTGCACGTAGGGAATGCGAACACGCCGGAGCTCATCCTTAGTCTGCAGTCTCTGACCATCTCCTTATCATGTCTGCAGTCTCTGACCATCTCCTCTAATGTGTCTGCAATCTCTGACCCTCTCCTGTATCATGTCTACAATCTCTGACCATCTCTTGTATCATGTCTGCAGTCTCTGACCATCTCTTGTATCATGTCTGCAGTCTCTGACCATCTCCTGTATCATGTCTGCAGTCTCTGACCATCTCCTGTATCATGTCTGCAGTCTCTGACCAACTCCTGTATCATGTCTGCGGTCTCTGACCAACTCCTGTATCATGTCTGCAGTCTCTGACCAACTCCTGTATCATGTCTGCGGTCTCCGACCATCTCCTGTAGTATATCTGCAGTCTCTGACCATCTCCTGTATCATGTCTGCAGTCTCTGACCATCTCCTGTATCATGTCTGCAGTCTCTGATCCTCTCCTTATCATGTCTGCAGTCTCTGACCAACTCCTCTAATGTGTCTGCAATCTCTGACCATCTCCTGTACCATGTCCGCAGTCTATGACCATCTCCTGTACCATATCCACAGTCTCTGACCATCTCCTGTACCATGTCCGCAGTCTCTGACCATCTCCTGTACCATGTCTGCAGTCTCTGACCATCCCCTGCATCATGTCTGCAGTCTTTGATCATCTCTTGTATCATGTTCACAATCTCTGACCATCTCTTGTAGTGTGTCTTACACACATACAAAAATGATCAAGGAAGATAGGAGGGCAGAGCAGCAGCCGCAGTTGCTGCTACTGTCAGCTGGTGTCTGCCCCCACCACAGGAGGAAAAGGGGGACTATTACGGTACTTGGTATTAATGTACAATGGTAAATGTAAAACAGAAAAGTATAAAATATTTTGTAAAAATTCACTTTTAATAGAAAAAATATTTATAAAAATATACAATTTCACATATAATTGCGATTATACACAACAGCACTACAGATAACCATAAAAGAGGAGGTACCACATAGTCTGAGCCAGTGGATTCCGCACAATTTTAAATGGCAAGTGTGTATCGACTGATATTCTCGACCGGTTTCGCGTTTAACACTGCTTCTTCAGGAGAACCATATCTACAGCGTGACATAAAATAGTAGTTTTAATTTTAACATGAATCTATGTGTATATCAAATTGTTGCAGCACAATATTTAAAAAACTATCAAAACACATACAAAAATGACATTTAAATCCTGCAAGGCTATTTAAAAACACCTGAACATATTCAAAAAATATGGGGATTTGGTCACACTATATGGCAGCCCACTTACTGTGTCAAAGTACCCCTTCATTAGTGGGTCCTACACTAGTAAAAGAATGAAAGATCCTGCGTCTAAACCATGGGAGATACACTCCTCTTATGGGAGAACTGAAGGGACTCCTCCTATGAACTGGTGGACACTAATAAGAGGTAATGGGGGGTGGAGTTCACACATAAAGAGGAGTGTATCTCCATTGGTTGAGACGCAGGCTCTTTCATTCTTTTACTAGTGTAGGACCCACTAATAATGGGGTACTTTGATGCAGTAAGTGGGCTGCCATACAGTGTGACCAAATCCCCATATTTTTTGAATATGTTCAGGTGTTTTTAAATATCCTTTCAGGATTTAAATGTCATTTTTGTATGTGTGCACTGTAATATTTTGTACTGTTTGTTGGTCTTATCAGCACCATCTTGAATGTAAACGCATTTTTAGGGTGTGCCCCCCAAGTATGATTTTGTTTTTTACACATATAGAACTCGCATCACATGTGTGTGTGTATATGTATATATATATATAGTTAGCATTTTATGCAATAAATGGGCATGTAGCCATTCACTTTCCGGAAAGAAAGAGGGGGAGGGAAGGGGGCAAGAAAGGAAATGAGAGAGGAGGAAGAAAAGAGAATGCATGGAAAAGACGGGGAGGAACAAAGAAAAAGGGAGAGACATAATAAGAGAGAGAACAAGAAAGATAGAGAGAGAGAGAGAGATGGGGAAAAAACAAGAAATTATGATAGAGAGAAATAAAGGGGAAAGGAAGGAGAACAAAGAGAAAGAGTGGTACACTCTAAAATGTACCATAAGGGGTTTAATACAGTATGAGTGGAAGAGACTCAGGGAGCGCTAAATATCCGCCGGTTAGGGGTGCAATTTACTTGCCTTACCTTGGGTGCTGACAACCCACGCTACGTCCCTGGGGCTGGTATGAAATTATTTCCAGGGCTGGTTTTTATTTCCAGTCCGGCCCTGGATGTCAGGAAAGACCTACTAGAACAGCTCAACTGTATTTGGGGTTAATCAGAGGCACTTTAAAAGAAGGCAGGTGTGTACTGACTCCTATTTAACCGTATGCCAACCAGCCGCCGCAGTTGCACTGCGGCAACATGGCTCGGCTGCGTGAATCGCCATCATGTTACGTCGCGCGCCCCCCCTGCTCGTCCATGGAGCCAATGCGAGTGCCCGGCGGTCGCAATCACCGCTGGGCTCCCGTGATCGCTCAGGGCACACAGAGACCGGCATCTGTGTGTGTAAACACACAGTTTCCGGTTCTGTGAGGGGAGAACAGACTGATTGTTTGTTCATACAGAGTATGAACAGCGATCTGTCATCTCCCCTACACAATCCCCCCCCCTTTAGTTAGAACACACAATAGGGAACACATTAACCCCTTGATCGCTCCCTAGTGGTTAACCCATTCACTGCCAGTGACATTTTTACAGTAATCAATACATTTTTATAGCACTGATCGCTGTAAAAATGCCAATGGTCCCAAAAATGTGTCAAAATTGTCCGACGTGTCCGCCATAATGTCGCAGTCACGATAAAAGTTGCAAATAGCCGCCATTACTAGAAAAAAAAAATGAATAATAAAAATGCCATAAAACTATCCCCTATTTTGTAGACTCTACAACTTTTACGCAAACCAATCAATATATGCTTATTGCTATTTTTTTTACCAAAATAATGTAGAAGAATACATATCGGCCTAAACTGAGGAAAAAATTGTTTTTTTATATATTGTCACTCTTTTTTTGTTTATAGCGCACAAAATAAAAACCACATAGGTGATCAAATATCACCAAAAGAAAACTCTATTTGTGGGAAATTTTGTTTGGGTGCAACGTCGCACAATAACGCAATTGTCAGTTAAAGCGACGCAGTGCCGAATCGGATAAAGTGCTCTGGTCAGGAAGGGGGTAAAATCTTCGGGGCAGAAGCGGTTAACATGAGTTTGAATGTGATTGCTTAATTGTAAACAAAGCTAAATCCCCAGTTGTAAGAGGGTGTACACACTTATGCAACCACATTATTTTATTTTTTAATTTTTACTCCCTCCCCCTAAATGATTTCAGTTTGTTTTTCAATTTAATTGTACAGTTTATAGGTCATATTAAAAGGTGGAAAAAGTTCTGAAATGATTTAGCTTTGTCTCATTTTTTACATCACAGAAACCTGACATTTTGACAGGGATGTGTAGACTTTTTATATCCACTGTATATATTTCCTTTATTAGCACTTTATTATTCTGTTCATAGATGAAGATTTTGGCACACAGCAGTATTTGAAGTTTTGAAAAACATTTTTTATTTTTAATGATGAGTTTTTGGCACAATAGGATCATTTGCAGTTTTGGTAACAATTTGCACTTGCACATGCACTTTAGCATTTTTTTAAGATTGCTTTGGTCAATGTATTACTAAGGAAGTTATTTACGTAAGGCAAATTCACTTTGTACTAAAAGTGCACTTGCAGTGCACTTGAAAGTGCAGTCGCTGTAAACCCGAGGGGGACATGCTAGGAAAATAAAAAACAGCATTTTGCACATGATTGGATGATAACATCAGCAGAGCTTCCCCTCATTTCAGATCTACCCCTTAGATTTACAGTGACTGCACTTCCAAGTGTACTTGTAGTGCAAAGTGGATTTTCCTTTCGTAAATAACCCCCTAAGTCTCTTGGCAGCGCCACCTACCTCTTTATATTTATTTTCTTCCACCATTACTTACAGCAGACCATGAACAAACATGTAGTTTGGGGGCTTTTAATACATTGGCTGCATGTTTGTTCCAGGGTTCTGACTGAGTGACAGTCTAAGTGGTACCTTGCAAAAGTCAGCAATGACAGCTCCCATATTTGTTTTTAATATATTGTCTTGGCTACAGCGGGTTTTGCAAGAAACATATTATTTCCGTATGTATTGTTGGTAATTATGAAACTGAAACTGAGGATGTGTTAAACACATGTGATATATAAAAGGAATTCATCAGATTCATATCTTCTTCAGTCACCAGATTATATGTTTTTAAGAGGATGATCATCTATTTTCCCTCCACCCAAATTCCAGTCTACCATGCATTCACAAGTTACTTCATGACTAATTTTGAACCTTTGATGATGACAAAACACTTTAGCAGATGACCACCTGTATATCCTGACCAACAGGTTTGTGTTTCAAAACATTTTTTGTTGGCAAGTTTTCCTTTTCACAGGGAACCCTTATTTGGAACAGGTTTGGATAAGTATATCTAGAAGTTTTTAGTGTGTAATGCTCCGTACACACGGTCGGATTTTCCAACGGAAAATGTGTGATAGGACCTTGTTGTCGGAAATTCCGACCGTGTGTAGGCTCCATCACACATTTTCCATTGGATTTTCCGACACACAAAGTTTGAGAGCAGAATATAAAATTTTCTGACAACAAAATCCGTTGTCGGAATTTCCGATCGTGTGTACACAAATCCGACGCACAAAGTGCCACGCATGCTCAGAATAAATAAAGAGATTAAAGCTATTGGCTACTGCCCTGTTTATAGTCCCGACGTACGTGTTTTACGTCACCGCGTTCAGAACGATCGGATTTTCCGACAACTTTGTGTGACCGTGTGTATGCAAGACAAGTTTGAGCCAACATCCATCAGAAAAAATCCTAGGATTTTGTTGTCGGAATGTCTGATTAATGTCCGACCGTGTGTACGGGGCATAAGACTTATACTCCAAGGTTCCTTCCCAGGGAAGGGATGTCCCCACTCACTTGGGAGCGGGAATGTTTGCAGTTTTTTTGCAGAAGTATGGCAGAAGGTAGCAGATGAATGAGCCCACTGTACAATAGCTCATGGATACAAGCTGGGATTCCAAAATGTTCCTCCTCTGCACTTCATGCTTTCACTTTTTTTTTAACGGGCAAAAAAGAATTGTTGTTTTGCAGGCTTTTGATAATCTTTAGTCTTAAGGAGTGATCCTTTCAGTTCCAGAGTTCAAAGGTTTTGTGGTTTTACTCAAACTTTTTTTACAGTTCCAAAGCCAAATGGCAGAGTGTTGCTTCCATGGGAGAAACTTCAGACTCTCCCATCCCAGCCTTGAACACTTCAGTACAGAAGCAGACTCTCTGATTTTGTTAATGCTGAGTCATGGGCCTAATGGTACCTTTCTTTGAAACAGTTGACCTTGCTCCATTTCACTCTATACATCTACAATGTAACATTCTGACATTGTGTGATTAACTGGGCTCTGGACAAACTGACCCGGGTGATGCCATGGACCAGGTTGTTTCTGGCTTTATGGCTGAGAAATCTGGCCCTGAAGCCAGAGAAGTCTTTTCTTCCTGACTTGGAAGATCCTCATGAAGGACGCTAGCTGTCTGGCTGACTGAGTAGGAGTCCTAGAAACTCTGTTGGTGCAGTGTATTTCTCCAATCAACATCCTGGAGCTTCAAGCAATTTGTCTCAGCAGCGTTGGACTGTCCTCCCGAAGAGTCGTTTAATCCAGGTTCAGTCAGACAACACCACAGCAGTGGCGTACATCAACCATCATGGAGGAAAACACACATCTTGCTGAGACAAGAGGGACTAAATAGATCCTCTCTTGAGCAGAACTTTGTGTTCCAGCTTTGTCAGCTGTATAAATTCCAGGGGTAGACAGTTGGCAGGCAGACTTCCTCAGTGAGCAGTGCCTGGACACATGGTAACAGTCCTTACACTCAGAAGTGTTCCAGGACCTGTGTCACTGGTAGGGGACTTAGGATGTGGACCTCCTAAGGTTTCTATTCTTTCTATCCCATTTCTGAGATTGTTGGCCTCGAGCAGGTCTCTTTTGTAGCTCCCCCTGCCTATGCCCCAGTGACCCTATTGGACTTGAATCGTGTTCTCTCTGTGCTTCAGAAACTGCAATTGGGACCGATTAGTGGTACTCCTCTCTCTACTTTCACCCAAGAGTGGTTTTCATTGTATATCCATCACTTCTGCAAGGTGGGTGTCTAAAGCTGGCAACCTTATCTTGCAAAGAATTCCTTTTAGTTTTCCACAAGGACAAGGTGGTTTTGAGGCCCAAGACTTTCTACATTATGCAGTTTCTGCTTTCCCCCCCCCTATTGTCTAGATGTGGTTTGGGCTGTGAGAGTCCCTGTCAGCCACTGCTTCTTTCAGAAAGGGTGATTCTCTTTTTGTCAACATCTCTAGTTAATTTAGACAGACTATCACTCATGCTTATAGTCTCAAGGATCGGGATCCACCTTTTCCTGTCATAGTGCACATTCCTAGATCTTGGGCTTTTCATAATCATTAATCAAGCATCGGTTTCTTAGTTTTGCAAGGCTGCCACTTGGTCTTCTGTTCACTTGTTCTTGATGTTTTACCAGGTAGATACTTCTGCCTCACCTAATGCCAGCTTCAGATGCAAGGTCCTTCAGGTGGCTCTTTGAGTTGCAGTCAGTCTTTAGCTGTCTGGTGTTTATCTTGAGCCTGTCAGCGATTGTTGCTGTGTTGCCCACCTGTCACTTAGATTGCTTTTGAATTCCATGAAGGTTTACATCTTCTTGTGTCCTTCAATGGATGAGAAAAAAAATAAGGCATCTTTTTTGTACATTTAGCGCTTATCGTTTGACACACCTGGTTATATGATAGAAGGCTGCATACACCTGTGTAACTTAAGTATTAGTATACCACTACACTATATTAAAGTTTATTTATTTTTTTTTTTAATGATCCCTCGTGCAGGCTTAGATCATAATATACTAGTACTGTACATTATGACAGACTTACCTGCAGACATAGCCCTCCAGCGTTGTGCTGACAAGGCTCTCCTTGGTCTCCAGCAGCTTCCATGTTTGCCCGGTCTTCCTTTTGAACACCAGCCATTGGATGGTTTGACAGTTTGGTTAAGAGCACAACCAATGGGAGTGTTACATTTCCGGCACGTGTGGAAAATTGAACGGTTTTATGGATGGGTTTACTTCCGCTTTAATATTGCTGGAGGTTATTAGACAAAATATTTCCCCAACAATGGAAGATCTTGCTATTTCTCGCTGCAGTTCCATTCTATGTTCACAGAGAGAATTACCACTGCTAAGGAGGAGCGTATAAAGGGTGGTCTGTATATTGACCTACCCTTACTAACTACAGGCTTGGACTAATACTACGGGTACTGTTCCAGGAAGTGAGTAGAGCCACTGTGGAACACAAAGGCAGGATGTGATGTCACACCTGGGTCATCACATCCTGCCTTCACATCCTGCCACTTCTGGAGAAGTATCTGGGCTCTGTATTAGGGGTCATAGGGCTGAAGGGACCTGATTGGTGGAAGAAGTCACCTGACTGTCTGATGTGACAGTCCCACATGGAACTATGTGTTTATTCTTATATGTAGAATATGAGCCACCCCTGTGTCTGCTTACTACCCTAGCCTATCTATATACTACCCTAGCCTGTCCTTATACTACCCTAGCCTGTCCGTATACTACCCTAGCCTGTCTATATACTACCCTAGCCTGTCCGTATACTACCCTAGCCTGTCTATATACTACCCTAGACTGTCCATATACTACTTTTGGAGGGGATGTGACCCTCTAAAAGTGAAGGACTACAGGTGACTACAAGTCCAAGAATGAACCCCTCAGAGCTTAGGATGTGTCGCACCCCCCATCTAGTGAAAGACTACAGGTCACAGCATTTACCTGTGAGATCTAAGGGGGTCACATCCTTAGATCGCAGGGGTTCATGCTGGGACTTGTAGTCCCTCACTAGTTGGGAGAGGGTCACATCCTTGGATCAAAGGAGTTCATGCTGGGACTTGTAGTGGATGTGACCCCCCCCAAAAAAGTGAAGGACTACAGGTCCCAGCATGAACCCCTAAGAACTCAGGATGTGTCACACACCTGTTCATAAAATGTTCATAAGGAGTTCATTAAAAATCCCATAGGAAGGGTGTTGTACTTCAGTAGGCAGCTCCACCTAAGACAGGAACAAATTTCTGAAATTATGAAAAAGGAACACAAGGGGGTGCCAGCTAAGTGCAGCATCAATGGATTTATGATGATTAAAAAGCCATATGCAAACTCACAGAAATATAAAATCAAATAGCTTATTTGCAGCCATGCCACATTGGATGGAAGCTGTCTACCAGAAGAGCCGCTTGTGACAACAAACAACGTATTGCCAGTGAAGAAACCAAGTCCAACGTCCCAGAAAGAACATTGGGTTTAAGAAAGGAGCAAATAGGAGTTCCAAATTGTGTTATCATAGCAACCAGCCAGCCCTAGGTGTGACATCACATTCTGCCTTTGTGTTCCACAGTGGCTCTACACACTTCCTTGGAACAGTACCCCGTAGTATTAGTCCAAGCCTGTAGTTAGTAAGGGTAGGTCAATATACAGACCACCCTTTATACACTCCTCCTTAGCAGTGGTAATTCTCTCTGTGAACATAGAATGGGACTGCAGCGAGAAATAGCAAGATCTTGGGGAAATATTTTGTGTAATAACTTCCAGCAATATTAAAGCCGAAGTAAACTTATCCATAAAACAGTTTAATTTCCTGCACGTGCCTGGAAATGTAACACTCCCATTGGTTGTGCTCTCAACCAAACTGTCAAACCATCCAATGGCTGGTGTTATAACTGATCACATGTGCAGCATTATGGCAGTTGTAGATTAAACAGAGGCAAATAGGGCAGCTTCCTTGGCTGAAAACGATAGGGGGGTTTACTTACACTTGAACTGTTGCTCCTGCATGGCACTTGTACTTCAACTTACAATTATATTTCTATTTGATTTTATATATATATATATATATATACACAGTACTGTGCAAAAGTTTTAGTCAGGTGTGAAGAAATGCTGTAAAATAAGAATGCTTTCAAAAATATTATATTTGAATTGTTTATTTGTATCAATTTACAAAATGCAAAGTGAGCGAACAGAAGAAAAAAGGTAAATCAATATTTGCTGTGACTACCCTTTGGCTTCAAACCAGCATCAGTTCTTACAAAATCAAGGATTTTTTAGAATTAGTCAGGTTTATGAGTAATCAGTTATACCAAGCAGGTGCTAACGATCATCAATTTCATATGTGGGTTGAAACACAGTCATTAACTGCAACAGATACAGCTATGTAGGAGGCTTAAAACTGGGTGAGGAGCAGCCAAACTCTGATAATAAGGTGAGGTTGTGGAAGACAGTTTCATGTCACAGGTCATACACCATGGCACAGCAACAAGAACCAAGGTGGTTATACTGCATCAGCAAGGTCACTCCCAGACAAAGATTTTAAAGCAGCCTGGGGGTTCAAGCATTTTGGGAGAAGCATAAAAAAATGGGCAACGTTGAGGACTGTATACACAGTGGTCGGCCAAGGAAACAACGCAACAGATGAAAGACATCATGCTTACTTCTCTGTGACATTGGAAGATTTCCAGCAGTGCCATCAGCACAGAACTGACAGAAACCAATGGGACCCAGGTACATCATCTACTGTCCAGAAGTGGTGTTAATGGAAAAATTGCAGCCAAAAAGCCATTCTTCGGACGTGGAAACAAGGCTAAGCGACTCAACTATGCACAAAAACATAGGAACTGGGGTACAGAAGAGCTGGAAAGCAGAACAATAATGAATGTCTGCAAGCAAGAATGAAGCATGGTGGAGGTTCCTTGCAAATTTGGGGCTGCATTTCTGCAAATGGAGTTGAGAATTTCTCAGGATCAATGGTGTCTTCAATGCTGAATAATACAGACAAATACTTATCATTCATGTCATACCATCAGGGAGGTGTGTGATTAGCCTCCAAATTTTTCTGCAGCAGGATAACAACCCTTATCTCAACATCATTGACTCTCTCTGGCATTACATGAAGAGACAGTAGGATTTCAGAGCGCCTACATCTACAAAAGATCTGTGATTAGTTCTCCAAGATGTTTGGAACAACCTGCCTGCCGAGTTCCTTCAAAAACTGTGTGCAAAAGTGTACCTAGAAGAATTGATGTTGTTTTGAAGGCAAAGGGTGGTTACACCAAATATTGATTTGATTTGAATTTCTCTTATGTTCATTTACTTTTCATTTTGTTAATTGATAAAAATAAACTATTACCACTTCTATTTCTGAAAGCATTCTTAAAGGGGTTGTAAAGATACAGATTTTTTAAAAATAAAAATACCAAACATTCCTATTCTTACCTGCTCTGTGTAGTGGTTTTGAAAAAAGCAACACCAATTCTCCTCTTCTAGGGTGCTCCGCTGGCGCTCCTGGCTCCTCTCCTTCATCCGGTGCCCTCACGGAGAGTCGCTTTCCATGGGGGCACACATTCGGGCGTGCTGCTTCAATTGACACAGACAACAGGACTCAGCCCTGCCCCCCACTCCCATTTCACTGGATTTGATTGACAGCAGCAGAAGCCAATGGCCAATGGCTCCTGCTGCTATCAATCTGTCCATTGAGGACAGAGACAGCGGCTGGAGCTGCTGGGCTAATGCACATCGCTGGAAAAGATGGACTCAGGCAAGAAAAAGGGGGGCTTTGGGGGCAGCTGGAGCAAAGAAGGTTTTTCACCTTAATGCATAGAATCCATTAGGGTGAAAAACCTTGAGACTTTACAATTAATGTATATGTAGCACCCTGTAGTTTAAGCAGGGAGCTCCTCACAAATTTACTTACCAGGAGTAGTTGTCCCGGTTGATTGATAGAGATCTATTGATTTCTCCCTAAGTTTGGTATTGTTGCACTTTTCTCCTCTACCACTAGGTGGCCGGGTACTTGGTGGTACTAGATATGAGAAGGGCAACCCAATGTCAGGTTATGGGTATGTGGGGTGTCTCAGCCAATGGGCAGGGGTTTTCTTGAATCCCTTGGCCTGCTGGGAGAACCTATATATTCGGGTGGAGTCAGGTGATCTAGGTTCTGTGCCACCTGGACGGATGTCTGGGTGGACGCGTTTTGTATTGCCCGGGCTGCTAGGCCAGAGATTGAGCCTATCCCAGGGGCATCTGGCTGCTATGCTATCTGAGGGCCTATCCAGAAGCAAGAGAGCGACCCAGGGTTGGGACTTGCAGTCCAACCAAAAGTGACGGTTCTGTCGACTGGAGAGCCTGTTGTGGTCGGAGGTAGAGGGGAAGCTGTTGCCACTAAGGGACCAACCACCTTATTACAAGGGACAACAGTGAGTAACTGAAGCAAGTATCAGAGCAACATTCTCACCACCCGGGGACGGTGAAGAATCAGGAAACTTCAGTGGGAATCAAGCCAGGGACCCAGCCAGTGGAGGTGAGGCTTGCAGAGCAGCCTTGAGTGTCAAGCTAGTGACCAAGCGGGCCAGTGTGGGTGAAGCTTGAGAGGTAGCTAGAGTGCCAAGCTAGGGACCCAGTAGAGAAGCAGGGGTGACACTTGAGGAAGATACCACCGTGAAGATTGGACGAGCACAAGGGATTCAGTGGCAGTGAATCAGTGGATCTAGTGAGAGACCGGGAGCTCAATGTATAAAAGAACTAAAAGGAGAAGTTGAAGTGAAGTTGAAAGGACTGTTATGCTTTGTATTAGGAACTGTAATAGGGCGTACACACGGTCGGACTTTGTTTGGACATTTCGACAACAAAATCCTAGGATTTTTTCCGACGGATGTTGGCTCAAACTTGTTTTGTCTACACACGGTCGCACAAAGTTGTCGGAAAATCCGATCGTTCTAAACGCGGTGACGTAAAACACGTACGTCGGGACTATAAACGGGGCAGTGGCCAATAGCTTTCATCTCTTTATTTATTCTGAGCATGCGTGGCACTTTGTCCGTCGGATTTGTGTACACACGATCAGAATTTCCGACAACGGATTTTGTTGTCGGAAAATTTTATCTCCTGCTCTCCAACTTTGTGTGTCGGAAAATCCGATGAAAAATGTCCCATGGAGCCCACACACGGTCGGAATTTCCGACAACACGCTCCGATCGGACATTTTCCATCGGAAAATCCGATTGTGTGTACGGGGCATAAGACTGTTGCCATAGGAGACAGCATTCCTGCACTTGCAGATGTGGCGTCTTGCTGGAGGCCTTTGCCTGCACGGCTGTCCTTCTATTGAAGTCTCGGAGTCTACTAGCTGAGTTTGCAACTATCTAAGGGTGTCCTGGCCCTAACCCTCTTTCCCCCAAAATACAAAAAGGACTGTTAAGAGAAATAAAACATCTTTTACATCCAAGAAGTGTCTGGCTCCCAATGACTTTCACCATCTTTGCACTCACTATGCCTCACAACCCACTACATACAGAAGGATGTCAGCTATCCCTGGCCCTTGAGGTTCTCATTAGACCGAAGAAGGCCTGGGACCTTGCTACATATATCTAATAAAAGTTAAGTTTTAGGCCATGGTGGGCTTGATGTACGAGAGAAGCGCATCCTTGTTCTTTGTTCTAGGTTCAACAATAAGCTGAACAAGTTTGTGTCTCAAGACCAGGGGTCCTCTAAACTTCGCAGTAGATGCTCTGGTGATTCCTTGGACTCAATTTTAACTTGTTTATGCTTTCCCTCTGATGAAGATCCCCCTTCAACTGCTTGACAAGATAGAGGAGGAAAGGGTCCTGGTTATTCTCATCACGCCAAATTGGCCCAGAGGAACACGGTACACAGACATGCTCAGACTTCTGGTGGGCAAACCTTGGCCTCTTACAAACAGACAAGATTGGTTCCCTGTTCCATCCTGCTTGTCAATCAGGGATGTAGATATGGGGGGGGGGGGGGTGGTCAGAGGTGTCTGAACCTCCCAAAGCAGAGTTATGTTTGTGAAAAAGCAGGAAGCTTTGATCCCGTCTGTAATTATCAATGAACGGGAATAAGCTTCTGTAAAAGTTTTTTTCCATCCGAAAAGAGTCTGTAGGGGTCACTGATGTAAGGAGGGAATAGGGGCCCTAAGGTAAGGAGGGGGGCTCTGGTGACCAGAGACCCCCTTACATCAGAGTTGCCCTTTACACCAGTGTCCATAGTGTTCCCCCTACACTAGGGTCCGCAGAGTTCCCTTTTGCACAAGGATCTGCAGAGTTCCATCTTGCACTGTAATGTACAGTGATGTAAGGGGTGCTTTGGGAACTCTAAAGTAAGGGGGACTCTAATGTGAGGGGAAATTGTTTTGACTTTGATGTAAGGAGGGAATGCTGGAAAGACTCTGATTTAAGGGGGTATCTCTGACGTAAGAGGGGTACAATGATGTAAGGGGGAATACTGGGGACTCTAAAAACCCTGATGTAAGGGGGGATTTCGATAAAAGGGTGGACTATGATGCAGAGGCGGCTCTAGGCTTTGTGAGGCCTTAGGCAAAACCTAGACATGAGGCCCAAACACGCCCATAATGGGAAAAATAATTCAAGCGATAAAAAAATTAACTATAAATTGCATTAATCCAGGTAGATAGGCAGAGGGAAGGAGATGCCGCTCACAGCGCTTCCAGACCTGTGGTTGTACCGCCTTAGTGTGAACTCGTTCCAGGTGCTGGCTTTGCGTAGACTGAGATGAAGTAAGGAAATTCCTGGATAGCCGCACACTGAAGAAAAAACATCTTTATTAAAGTATAAAATATCCAAATTGCAATCACATGAAAGGAAGATACCTTCGTTAACTTATTTTTGACCCTGTATCTTCCTTTCATGTGACTGCATTTTGGATATTTTATACTTTAATAAAGATGTTTTTTCTTCAGTGTGCGGCTATCCAGGAATTTCCTTACTTCATTTCTATAAATTGCATTATTTAAGAACTTTAAAGTGCTGGTGTCAGTGCTCTCTATCTCGCTGCTGGTGTCAGTGTTCTTTATCTCGCTGCTGGTGTCAGTGCTCTCTATCTTAGTGCTGGTGTCAGTGTTCTCTATGTCAGTGCTGGTGTCAGTGCTGGTGTCAGTGCTCTCTATCTCGGTGCTGGTGTCAGTGCTCTCTATCTTAGTGCTGGTGTCAGTGTTCTCTATGTCAGTGCTGGTGTCAGTGCTCTCTATCTCGGTGCTGGTGTCAGTGCTCTTTATCTCAGTGCTGGTGTTAGTGTTCTCTATTTCGGCGACTCTCCTGGCAGGGGGGGTCTGGGCTGATTGTTTATCAGCGCAGCCCCCCCTCAGATCACCACACTGGACCACCAGGGATCGCCACCAGGGAAGGGGCAACATGTGGATGGCCAGGTATGTACCCCATGGCCATCCACATGTGCCCAGTGTGCCAAATCTGTGCCAATCAGTGCCCACAAATGGGCACTGATTGGCACAATTATGTTGCAGTGATGCCCAGCAATGCCACCCTTAGGGGCATCACTGCAAACAAGTAATGCCATCAGTGCCACCCATCAGTGTCCATTCATGCCACCTGTCAGTGCCCATCCATGCCCATCAGTGTCCATCTATCAGTGCCCATCCGTGCCCATCTGTACCAACTATCAGTGCCACCCATAAGTAACCATCAATGCCATCTACGAGTGCCCATCAATGCCATCTATGAGTGCCCATCAGTGCCGCCTATAAGTGCCCATCCGTGCCAACTATCAGTGCCCATCAGTGCCGCCTATCAGTGCCCATCATCAGTGCCTGTCAGTGCCACCTCATCGGTGCCCATCAGTGCCGCCGTATCAGTGCCCGTCATTGAAGAAGAAAACATACTTATTTACAAAAAGTTTTAACAGAAACAAAGAAAAACTTGTTTTTTTTCAAAATTTACGGTCTTTTTTTATTTGTTGCGCAAAAAATAAAAACCGCAAAGGTGATCAAATACTACCAAAAGAAAGCTCTATTTGTGGGAACAAAATTATAAAAAATTTGTTTGGGTACAGTGTAGCATGACTGCGCAATTGTCATTCAAATTGCGACAGCGCTGAAAGCTGAAAATTGGTCTGGGCGGGAAGGTGTCTAAGTGCCTGGTATTGAAGTGGTTAATTACTAAAAAATTGTGTTTACATATTGTCATATTGTTTATACTGCTTAAACATTGATTTTCTTAGATTATAATAGGATGTTCTGTCATATTTCAGGATGGCAGTAAAAAAAAGTGCTCCATCAGTAAACTTTCCGTTTTTTGCCAGTAAATCAAATCACTTAAATTAAACGTGCTAACTGAAATGTATTTAATACTTCGTACAAAATCCTGTACGGAGAAACTAGTCGCATGCATGTCTTCAAATCTTGAAGGTTCTGTGGACCTCTTCTATGAATTCTGATCTTTAGTTCTTTCCATAGATTTTTTATTGAATTCAAGTCAGGTGATTGGCTGGGCCATTCTAGCAGCTTTAATTTCATTCTTTGAAACCAATTGAGAGATTCCTTGGCTTTGTGTTTGGGATCATTGTCTTGCTGAAATTTTCACCCTCGTTTCATCTTCATCATACTGGTAGATGGCAGCAGATTTTTATCAAGAATGTCTTGGTACCTTTTTCCATTCATCTTTCCTTTAATTATATGAGGTTTGCCAGTACCGTATGCTGAAAAATAGCCCCACACACCATGATGTTCCCACCTCCAAACTTCACTGTTGGTATTGGGGTGATGTGGGGTGATGTCATTTGACCTCCAAACATGGTGTGTATTATGGCATCCAAAGAGTTCAATTTTGGTCTCATCTGACCAGACTGTATTCTCCCAGTATTTCATGGCTTGTCTAAATGTTGTGCAGCAAACTTTAAACAAGTTTCAACATGCTTTTCCTTCAGCAATGGAGTCTTGCATGGTGAAGTTTAGAAATCCTTCTGTAATCAATGCCATCACTATGTTTTGCAACAATAAGGTTGCGAAGGTCTTGAGAGTGCTATTTGCTTTTACCCATCGTGGGATGTTTCTTGTGTGGCACCTTGATAATGAGACACCTTTTTATAGGCCATCAATTGAGACTGAAAAAGCTGATATTAATTTGGACTGACAAGGGGCAGGATTGCTTTCTAATTACTGATAGATTTCAGCTGGTGTCTTGGCTTTCCATGCCTTTTTGCTCCTTACTTTCTTCATGTGTTCAATACTTTTTCCCTGTGTCATTCCATTGTATTACACATAGCTTCATTTTGTAACTTATTTGTTTTGGTTTCTTTGTATGTATGGATTGCATGGGTTGTTACCGACATGTGGTGAAAATTTCATGTCAATAGCACCTTTAGAAATATATTTACCTAGAAAAATGGTGACGTGTTCAAAACTTATTTTACCCGCTGTATATGCATTATGTTAGGGCAAATGATTTCTTGTGAACAGGCTGCCAATGCACTGAACAAAAAAAAGTGAACAGATTCCTCCATCAACACAAGTGATGGACCCTGTGCTGTCATAATATACTGATTAGTGTATGTGGCCGCTGATCGACAAAAGTTTTCCATCTTGTCCATTCGACAGGAACCAGCTGAGTTATAATCCCCCCAATGGCCATTACCACTTGACAGACATTGATCTAATGATCAACTTTTATCTAAAGGGAATGCTGGAAAATTTTTAATCAATCGGCGTCTGCAGCACATGTATCAGTGTATTCTGAGAGCAGGATCAACTCACTGTTAAGCTGGCCATCGATGAGTCCTCGATGAGTCCATTTTTTTCATTCAACTTCATTTAAGCGGATTGAATGACAAAAGCTGACCCGATTGAGTGTGTGGATGGGGAAATCCTCCCCTCTGTGGTATTGTATTCTGACAGCAGGAAGACATCCCCACCATCAGAATACACTGATCAGCACTGCCGGCTATAGCCTGTAGCGTTGGTCAAGTAGGGAAAATCTGACAGGGCGGTAGATCGACTTCTGTGCAAGTACAGTGCCCATACATAAAGAGGAATTTGTCCGGTACCTGCTGAACCAGATGAATTTCAATCCATCTATGGATAGCTTTAGAGCAGTGGTTCTCAACCTCAGTCCTCAAGTACCCCCAAAGGGCCACGTTTTCAGGTTTTCCTTTACTTTGCACAGCTGTTTTAAATCAATATCAATGACATGGTATTGATACAAGCTATTTTATCTAAGGGAAGTTCCCAAAACGTGGCCCGTTGGGGGTATTTGAGAGCTGAGGTTGAGAACCACTGCTTTATGCCCTGTACACACGAGTGGATTTTCCGTCGGAAAAATCTTGGATGGTTTTTCCGACGGAATTCTGCTCAAGCTTGCCTTGCATACACACGGTCACACAAAAGTTCTCTGAACTTTCCACTGTCAAGAACACGGTGACGTACACCACTACGACGAGCCAAGAAAATGAAGTTCAATGCTTCCGAGCATGCGTCGGAATTTTGCGAGTCAGAGTTGGTACAGACGATCGAAATTTCCGATCAAAACTTTTTCCGACCAACAAATTGAGAACATGCTCAATCTTTTGCTGGCGGGAATTCGGCCAGCAAAAGTCCGATGGAGCATTTTCCGACCAAGCTCTCATCGGTCTTTTGCTGGCTGAATTTCCGATCGCATGTACGTGGCATTAGAGTACAATAACACAGCAGGGAGGATTTCTTCATTCACCTCACTTTTGTGGCTGGAGAAATATTTTTTTTTTTTTTTTTTTTTTAGCCCACTGGTTGATTGAAAAAAAGAAAAGGTCCATGTATGTATGGCCAGGCATATATTTTCACTTTGTGTATGTTATGTGTTTCATATGTCATAAGTATGACTTTAAAGTGTTTTTTTTTTTTTTTTTATTGAAGTTCATCTTCACAGTATGCTCAGACAAGGTGTTAACTCTCTGTCTTCTGTTTAGGTTTCTACAAAACGCTGGAGGGGAAAAAAAACGATTATTCTCTATGAAGCGCAAACAAGTTCTGGAACTATTTTTAGGCAGATTTGGGTGTTTTTCTGCTTTTTACATTAGTAACCCTTTGATCTGTACAAAATTGTGGCAAAACGTGGTAAAACTACGGCAAAATCGCGTGACTTTCTGCCTGAAAATGCTAAACTCAGGTGTGAATGGGGCCTAAATACCTGCAACACAACCGCATGGTGAATGGGTCACATTTGATGGGAGCTACTGCCTGCTGAGTGCAACAGCCTGTATAACTTTTGCCTCCCATCTGTTGCCTTTGCAGCTTAAGGGGGAGCAGTGGGGGTTGGTAAAAATGCAGCTCAGCCATGAGGTGAACACACCCCCTGAATTTTTTTTTAACTGTGGCCCTGCTGTCAGTCACTAGCTTTAAAGGCAACTGTTTAAACCCAAGTCCTAGATGATAGGGGTATCTCTGATTTGGTTATTCTCACCCTCCTCAGAGCAAGGAAATTCAACTTCCGGACACATTTACCATCACACATGTTGCAAGGACAGAAGTTTTAACCACTTGACCTCTGGAAGGTTTTAACCCCTTCATGACCCGGACAGTATTTGCTATTCAGCACTGTGCTACAACACTGTATGCAAATGAAATGTATATCATTTTTTCACACAAATAGAGCTTTTTTTATGGTGGTATGTGCTCACCACTGGGTTTTTTTTTATATTTTGCTATATAAACGAAAAAAGACAAAACATTTTTGAAAAAATCCTCAATATTTTCTACTTTCTGTTATAAAACATATCCAATAACATCAAATTTTTTCAAAAAATGTAGGCCAAAATATATTCTGCTGCATGTCTTTGGTAAAAAAATTCACAATAAGTGTATATTAATTGGTTTGTGTGAAAGTTATAGCGTCTACAAACTATGGTGTATATATATTTAAAATTGACTTATCACTACTGATCAAATAAATATATAATAATGTACTCTCGTCCTATCAATTCAAGAAACAAAAGGCAGCAAGTTTGAGGCAACTTTGGACTTTCATGGTACGGTAAGGAGTCTTTACTGTACCATGAAAGTCCAAAGTTGCCTCAAACTTGCTTCTTATATTTAAAAATAGATCAGTCCTGATGTACTGATGGCCTTACTTAATTCTTGAGGCCTACAGCTCACATGGTACAGGGCACTGTGATTGGCCCAGGTGCCATGTGATAGCTGTGGGCCAATCACAGCATCACTATAGAAATAAAACTGACATTTTGCTCATGTGATAGCATAGCGATACATGATCCCCCAGCCGTTCAAAGTGGCCAGGTACCGAGAGCCGCAATTGCGCTGTGCATACATGTACATAATCCAGCCTGCCCGTGCCACCCTGCCGCAGTAAATGTAGGCTGGCCAGGCGGCAACCATAGAAGGAGTTTTTTGCCAGTGTCCACTCACCTGAAGGTAGAAGCCTATAACCCATGGTCTATAAATACAAAGTTCTGTGTTCTGTACTGCACTCCAGGATGAGGAATTTACAGGTGAATCAAGATTAAGGGATACACAAGCAGGGGACTGGTATTCTCATGGTGCCATTGCAGCACTGAATCAACCTGTATTGGGGACATAGCTGAGTATATTTGCGTTCACTAGGTAAATGGAGGGTGGGGGGAAAAAGACTATCAGAATGGGTTAGGTGTTAGAGGAGCATAGAAGCGAGGTATTGTGAACAAAAGTGGGGCTTCAGTACTCTAAGAAAAAGGGTTTTATGGTAAGTCCAAAATCCTATTTATTTATCCAGTGGGTCTCATTAATGCTGATGTAAAGCTAACAGCAATCTGCTGTAAGATAATCATACCAGTAGGCAAATGTGATGATTTACCAAACTGAAGAAACCATGAATTATACCCCATATCATAAAAATTCTTAAGAATATCCAATTGTCTTTCTGTGAGCTAAAAGCTGAAAAGTATTTGTAACATGCATCAAAGAAATGATTGAAAATACAAAGCAAGTCCATGACACAATGGCTAAAATCATTTTTTTTTTTTTTAATTTTGGACTGGCCTTAACCACGAGCCAAAAGACATACCGTGGCACAAAAATGAGGAGTTTATGCTTGAAATCCTACATGCTTTACATGAAACTAGTTCTCTAAGGAAGATTGGGCATAATACAAACTGAATACTATGAGACCCCGTTTACACTTGAGCATTTTTGCTTGACGCTTAGAAACAAGCAAAACCCTATTCATTTCAAAGGCCCCAGTTCTCATTTGAGTGTTTTGTCGCCTGTAAAACCCCTGTCACTCAAAAAAGTACATGAGCTACTTTTCAGGCAGATTTGAGCGTTTTTGTCCCCATAGACTCCAATGAAATACACCTGAACAGCGAGAAATTAGCGTTTTTTCAGGCATTTTCAGCTCAAACAGCAGCTACCCTTTCCTTTTCTAGCATCAGTCCACACCTTAGACAGGTTTCTATTGGCCACACCCAAAACACCTAATTGAAAAACGCCTGAAAAAATCACCTATAATATTTACAAATCTGCCAAAAAAATAGCTCAAAAGCATCTGGAAAAAAAAAAAAAAAAACGCTCAAGTGTGAATGTATCCTAAAGCTCTGTTCACACATAGGCGATTTGAATCATGGGCGGAATTGCCACGATTCTGCTCGCAATTCCAGAATCATGGCAAAATGTGGAAAGCGTTTGTGATGCCATTATTTCTTAATGGCACCACAAATGCGGTGTGATGATGCCGCAATTGTCAGCGACAAATCGCTCTGCAATTGCACAAACAAAATCGCACAACTCGTGTTGCCCAAAAGAAGTTTCGGAAGAGAAAAAAAAATACTTCTTTATGAACCTGCATATCAAAGAGCATGGTCATTAGCAGAAAAGGGTAGAGGAAAGAAAAGGGCGGGGCTCGAAAGCATCTATGCAAGAAGTAGATGGGAGTTTAGCAAAGGGTTTTGGAAGATTATGTTACATATCATATATATGATATATAAATATGATATACAGGGCTTTTTTTTTCGCGAGGAATAGGTGCAGGTAATCCCCCCTTCAAAGTCACCCCTTGTCTACGCCTCCTACTCACTGATCAGTACCGCCCCTTTTAGAGAATACAGAACCACATATCATTTTGGGGTGCTATATAATTTGTATGAAATGTGTTAATGATAGCAAGAAAAGCAGTAAAATAGATCCCCTGCTACAATAGGCCCCACCATCAACAATAGGCCCCCCATCATCAATAGACCCCTGCAACAAAATACCACCTCCCCCCAGCAACAATAGATCCACCCCTGCAACAATAGACCCCCACCAGTAGCAATAGATCTCCCAGCAGCCAGCATTAATAGGTTCGCCATTAGCCAGCATTATTAGACCCCTTACTCAACAGTGTCACTCCAGCAACAATTGACCCCCCCAGTGACAATAGATCCTCCATCAGCAAACATAGACCTCCCAGCAACAACAGACCCCCCACCAGCAACAGTGGAGCACCCCAGCAAAAATAGATCCCCGCAGCCAGCAGCAATAGACCTTCCAGCATTCCCCAGCACCTCTTACCATTACATACATTCAGTGCTGGAGGTGCCGGACTGCGTTCCCCCGTATTCCCGCTGAAAAAAAGCCCTGTTGATATATATTGAAAGGCTGGATTTTCTGTCTTGTCTGGAGTACCTTTACTATTTTTTATAACAGACATAGAAAATGTGAAGCTGAGAGTTGGGTTAGTTTACATTCCCCTTTCATTGTTTTTTTTCTGATAAAATCTGTTTCAAATGCATTTCAAAACCTCATAGCTTTTTTTCTGTCTGAGAAATGCAGGATGATCACTCATGAGAACTACCGGTACTTCTGGGAAAACATCTGTCTAATTGTTATCTTCTCTAAATCTCAAGACTGGAAGTTTTTAAGATTGGAGTCAGGTCAAACTTCAGTTTTTTTTTTTTATTTCTATATACATCACCATTTCATCAACTGGTAGTCAGCAGGAGCTGGAGAATGCAGAATTAAAGTTTACTGTGTTATGTGATTTCTTCTATATTGCCCCAATTTAATCATATAGTAACAAGTGGTTGGAATTGCCAAGCTTGAAATTCGAAGTCAGGACACTTTGCTTAATCACTACAACATTCTGACATAATTACTTAAAAACCCCAAATATTATATAATTTTTTAACAGAGGCCCTAGAGAATAAAATGGTGGTTGTTGCAATTTTTTATGTCACGCAATATTTGCACAGTGGTTTTCGAAATATAAAAGATGATGTTATGCCGAGTAAATAGATACCAAATATGTCATGCTTTAACCACGTAACCACTTAAGGACCAGCCTCGTTTTGAGATTTTGGTGTTTACATGTTTAAAACAGTTTTTTTGCTAGAAAATTACTTAGAACCCCCAAACATTATATATTGTTTTTTTTCTAACACCCTCGGTCATTGCATCACTTTTTTGGGAAAAAATTCACTTTTTTGAATAAAAAAATAAGACAACAGTAAAGTCAGCCCAATTTTTTTTTTTATATTGTGAAAGATAATGTTATGCCGAGTAAATTGATACCCAACATGTTACGCTTCAAAATTGCGCCCGCTCGTGGAATGGCTTCAAAAATTGGCATAAAAGGTAATATACATGTTCAAAGAACTATTCATTCCAGCATAAAATTAAGGAATAAATGGGCTAAGTTTTCTTACATACAGCAGCATGACATTCAATAGATATAATCCCAGACAGGCCTTGACACCTTTCACCTATACAAATCGGGTACAGTTATCTGTTGCTATGCAAGAGCACGGTTCTCTCTTAACACATTACCATATGAGTTAAAGAAGCAATCTGTCCAATACTAATTCTAGCAGGGATAATCCTGGGGTATTCAACCAAGGAGCCCACAACAGGTCAAATTTACCTGGTCGGCCCCGGTGTTGAAATATATACTTCTCTAATCTTAAGGTGGCTCCCATCTGAGCTATCCAATCCCGTTGCTTAGGAGGTTCATTCACCTTCCAATGTTGGAGAATAAGCTTACAGTCTTGGAAAAAAGCTCTACCAATTGCCTTTTTTGGATTGTCTTCAATTGGGAGATCATCAAGAATACCAAGGATACATACTTTGGGGTCCTGTGGGACATTGACCAGGAATACTTTATTGACAGTTGTGAGAACTCCCTTCCAATATAGGTGTAGTTTTGGGCTTTGCCGCAATAGATGAATGAGGTCCCCATGATCTCTAGAACACCTTGTACATTCAGCGCTATCACCTATGCCCATCCTGTGCAGCCTGGCAGGTGTGAGGTGGACCCTCAAGACAATGTATAACTGTGACAGTCATTGTGCTGCATTAAGTGAGCACCCCTGTATTGCTTATAGTACCTCCTCCCACTGGTCCTCCTCGAAAGTACCCACATCTCTCTCCAATGGGATGTCACTTTGGTAGAAAAGCAAGTTAAGAATATTGATAGTAACATAGCGTATGACCTGGATATGAAACCCTTGAAATGGGACACCTCAGTCATATAATGGAAGACGGGGGCAGGGCATTGTGTCCAAAGATTATTTCCTGCTTGTGCTTTAACTGCATGTCGTAACTGTAAATAAGGGAAGTACATTGATTGGGGCAACCCAAATTTTCCCTGCAACTCCACAAAGGGGAGCAGTCTGCCATTAGAAAAAATATGGGGGAGTTCTCTCCCCCAGGCTCCTATACACCTGATGTTACAGCTTCATGCAATATGCTTGCCAATGTTGATATGCTTACTTCGGCTCTGTGCAAAAGCCTCGGTATTGCCACACTTGATTCTTCTCCATCACATCATGACCCTTAAGGGAATAAGAGACCTATGATTAAATATTTTCACTCCGGCCCCCCAGAGAATCATTGTCGAGCTCTATCCAGTAGATTCACAAAATTCACAAAAACACTGACACTGACTCAATTTTTTTCTACACCTTCCCCTGCATCCTCATTGGCAGGGAGGATGGAGCCAATCATCAACAGCAGCAAAGCTATCTGGGACATGTAGTCCCCACCAAAAACGGCCCCAGCCTTGTATGGGACAAGATTACACACCCCAGAATTATCTGGCAAGGAAATAATCAAGGACACCATCTTGTCTGCTGAGGAGAAGTTAGTCACCACAGGACAGAAGAAGAGACTGGACTCAGGGGAGAGGTGTTGCCTCCCGGGTCAGTCCACCGAATTGTTCCAGGCATCCATGGCCGGTCAGGGACATCCAGCCTGAGAGAGGGGGATCCCAGGTGCATATCCAGGCACACCTGCACCGAAGGCTTGAAGCGTTCCAGTGTGAGGTGACCAGTCAGGTTAACAGAAAAGCCTGCCTCTTCTAGGACATTTGTTTGGGCCTTAACTGCAGGATTGGTGAGAGGGCACTTGCCCATTTGCAGGAAACAAGGACACTGCACACAGACAGAGTTACTTCACTTTGCCCACACTTACCAGAACCTGGGTCTCATTGATGCCCTGTTAAGCAGTCACAGTGTCCGCCTTGCTATCCGGATACTGTCAGCATACCACAGTTACTCTTTGCCAAGCAGGAGTTCTAAGTGCACTAACTAAAGTGGCTAGCCGAAGGCCTCATCCAAGGCCTCATTCTTTTTCCAAGGGACTGAAGTTACTGGTATTACGCACACACATACATACTCAGGGCTCTGTATATGTAGTGTATGTGCGGGTAGTCTGACTTTGGAGATACGCCACTGAACACTGAGCTAGTTACAGTGTTTATAGTTGGGCCTGTGGTTTCAGGGGACAGAAGAGAGAAGTCTGACATAAGAGAGGGTTATTCTTCTGCTCTCCTCCTACCTGGACTCATAAAGCCAATTTAAGTAGAGGTGTCAGACTTACCCGTATCAGACCGACGAACCCGATACAGCAGAGGATGGCCTCCCGTACGTATCTGGTTCCCGGCCCCTGATAGAGCACACAGCAGGCACGGGAGCACAGAATGGTATGAGAGTCTGGCAGGTGGTTTGCAGTGATAAGGCCCAGAGTCCTGATGCAAGCTGGCAGGAGAAGATAGGTATGCTGCAGGTCAGCTAACAGGTGCAGAGCAGAGCAGGCAGGTCCGGACACTAGCAAAGTTGGCAGCAGGCAGTCAGCACGGTACAAAAGGGATAAGCAGATGCAAAGTCCAGGTCACAGGCAGGTTTGGCAGCAGGCGGTCGGCACGGTACAGAGGGGTCAGGCAGGTTCAAAGTCGGAGGCAGGCAGGGGTCGGATGCAGGCGGATAGCAGAGCAGAGTCCAGTAAACAAGCCGGGTCACAGATCAAACAGTACACAGGAAACAGGAAGCACGGTAACAGGAAGCTGATGATCAGACAGCACCGAGCACAGCATCCCAGCAACCTAAATAGGGCAACCAGCGCCAAACACCGCGAACGTGCACACGCCTGCGCACCCACACGCGCCCGCATGGGAGCGCGCCCGGGCGCGCGCCAGCGCGAACCAGCGCAAAGCGGCGCACTCCAGAGTGCCCAGCAAGTGTCCTGAACCGGGATCCTCTCTGACAGTGCCCCCTCCTTAAGGGCAGCCTCCGGATGCCCAGCCGGGCTAACCTATCCGCATGGGTACTCCGAAAATCCCTCAAGAGTTCTTCAGCGTGCAAATTGGCCTCCGGTTCCCAAGAGTTCTCTTCTGGTCCATACCCCCTCCACTTGATTAAATACTGGATTTGGTTGTGTCTCTTTCTACAGTCCAAAATTGCCTCTACCTCAAACTCCTCCTCGTTATTGATAATTATGGGTTCAGGCGGGCCAGTATTGCGACCCAAAAAAGAGTTGGGGATAACAGGTTTAGGTAGGGATACATGGAAAACCAGATGGATTTTCAATGAATTAGGTAAGTCCAGCTCATAGGCCACATCATTGATTTTTCTCTTGACTGAAAAGGGACCCATGAACCTGGGACCTAACTTTCTTGAAGGACAAGCCATCCTTAAGTTACTGGTAGACAGCCAGACCTGATTGCCAGGTTCTAGCAACAGTTGTCCTCGCTTCTTCCTGTCATACATCTTTTTGTTGTATTCTTGGGTTCTAGCCATGGTTTCCTGCAATAATTTGTTGTTGTTGATGAAGAAGTTCATAGTTTCAGAGACCGCAGGAATCGCACATTCCGGTAAGGAACTGGTGAAAAAGGCTGAGTGAAACCCATAGTTCGCAAGAAACGGTGTTTGTTTGATGGCCGAATGCACAGAGTTGTTGTAGGCAAACTCGGCAATAGGCAGGAGAGAGACCCAGTCGTTTTGTGAGAAGGCAGAAAAGCAATGAAGGTACTGTTCCAGTGACTGATTAGTTATCTCCATCTGCCCATTCGTCTGGAGGTGGTAGGCCGATGAGAATGCCAATTCTATTTCAAGAGACCTACAGAGAGCTTTCCAAAATCTGGAAGTAAACTGAACCCCACGATCAGATACTATACTCGAGGGGACTCCGTGGAGGCGAACAATTTCCTTAATGAATACTTTTGCAGTTTCCAAAGCTGACGGGGTACCCTTCATGGGTAGGAAGTGGGCCATCTTGGACAGTCTATCTACAATGACGAAGATGGTGGAGTAGCCTTCTGCCAACGGGAGCTCAACGATGAAGTCCATCGCAATCATTTTCCATGGCCTTTCCGGCACGGGTAAGGGCCTTAACAGACCCCAGGCCTTCGTTCGGCTGCCCTTGCTGTAGTACAGGTAATACAGAACTCCACAAAGCTCTTGCAGTCGCTTAACAGCTGGGGCCACCAAAAAGTAAGTTGTACCAGTTCTGTTGTTTTCAACACACCAAAATGCCCCGCCAATTTGTGGTCGTGGCAGAGCTCCAGTACAGCAATCCTCAGATCCTCTGGGACCAAGATCTTGTCCTTGTTTCGGAATAAGCCGTCTTGCAAGCTTACCTCGCCTTCCACAGAAGGGGACCAATTCCTTGAGGCCAGTTTAATCCGAGAAATGAGATCTCCCTGAAGAAGCAGGAAATTTCCAGCAGGAAGAATGGTGTCTGGAGGCAGAGATTCCCTGGAGTCATGAAACATACGAGATAATGCATCTGGTTTGATGTTCTGGCCTATACGTAATGTGGAATTGAAATCTAGAGAAGAACAGAGCCCACGTTGCCTGTCGTGGTCTCAATCTCTTGGCAGTTCTTAAATACTCAAGATTTTTATGATCCGTGTAAATCAAAATGGGGTGAGCGGCCCCCTCCAATAGGTAGCGCCACTCTTCAAGTGCGGCTTTAATGGCCAGCAACTCCCAATCACTTACATCGTAATTCTTTTCTGCATCGGAAAGTTTTCGTGAGAAGAAGGCTACAGGATGAAGGAGAGCCTTGGCACCTTGCCGGTGAGACAGTACTGCCCCTACCGTGACCTCCGATGCGTCCACTTCAAGGACAAACGGTAAGGCAGGGTCTAGGTGCTTCAGGATAGAAGCGGAAGTAAAAAGTTCCTTGAGTTTATCAAAGGCTGCTTGCGCCTGGGGAGACCAGCAGAATCGTTTTCCCTGTTTCGTTAGTTCTGTAATGGGGGCGATGATAGTAGAAAAATTTCTTATAAATTTCCGATAAAAATTGGCAAAGCCGACAAAGCGCTGGACCCCTTTTTTATCGGAGGGAGCGGGCCAGTCCAGAATACCTGCAACCTTTTGCGGGTCCATCTTGACACCATTGGTAGAGATGATTAAGCCAAGGAACTGAATGCACTGGAGCTCAAATTCGCATTTGTCCAATTTAGCATAGAGCCCATGCTGCCTGAGTCGGGTTAACACGTTCCTGACATGCCTGCGATGTTCAGTAACAGAGGGAGAAAAGATCAGAATATCGTCCAGGTATACGATAACATATAAATCCAGAAGGTCACGAAAAATGTCATTTACAAAATGCTGAAAAGTTGCTGGTGCGTTGCACAGGCCGAAGGGCATGACGAGGTATTCGTAATGTCCGAACCTAGTACGGAAGGCCGTTTTCCACTCGTCCCCCTCTCTGATGCAAATTAAGTTATAGGCCCCACGGAGATCGAGCTTAGTAAATATTCTTGCTGACCCCAGTTTTTTGGAACAGTTCTGGCACAAGGGGTAAGGGATAGCGATTTTTGATGGTCACTTTATTAAGTTCCCTATAATCGATGCAGGGCCGCAGCGAGTGATCCTTTTTCTCGACAAAAAAGATGCCGGCCCCGGCTGGTGGTGTAGAAGGATGGATAAAGCCTCTTTTAAGATTTTCATCGATATACACCTTGAGGGTACCCAGCTCCTGCTCTCTCAAAGGGAATATTCTCCCAAAAGGAACTTCTGATCCAGGCAACAACTCAATGGGACAGTCGTAGGGTCTATGAGGCGGAAGGGTCTCTGCCCCTTTCTTGCTAAAGACATCGGAGAAGTCCTGGTAAGGGAAGGGGATCGCCTGCTGCGATTCCGTGTCGGTGTTCAGACACAAGAGTTGACTGGGTTTTGCAGGAGTTCTGTGCAAACAGTGCTGTTGGCAGTAACTGGAAGGGAACTTGATTTCCCCAGAAACCCAATCAATGCTGGGGTTATGCGCCTGCAACCAAGGCACTCCTAGAATGATAGGAAAGAGTGGTGAAGAAATAGCATCCAGCCGGAGAAATTCCTGATGACAGGTGTTGATGGTGGCCAGCAGTGGGATGGTTTCCTGGGTGACCGGACCAGAGCTGAGGGTGGAACCATCCGCGAGATAGACAGCAAGTCCCTGCGACTTTGTTTGGAGAGGGATACGGTGTTGAGTCGCAAAGGTGAGATCAATGAAGCAACTGCAAGCTCCTGAGTCAATGATGACCGGGGTAGGCAGATCCTGTCCTGGAAGCTGGAGGATAATGGAGAGAGCCAGATGGTTAACAAGGTTAGGCAAGGCAGGTGTGAACTTAGAAGTAGCGGAAAGAGACTTATGTGACTTATTCGGGCAAGACCTCACATAGTGACCTGACTCTCCGCAGTACATGCATAAGTTATTGACCCGTCGACGTTGTCGTTCTTTGGGAGTGAGAGATGGGTGGAGAAGCCCCAGTTGCATTGGTTCGGAAGTATCAAGGGCTGAGGCAGCTGGTACCGAAAGGCTTGGGCCTACGGAGCTGGTAGCACTAGGGACCCTGGGAAGGACCCAAGTGGGGCGGAACTGGTTGACAGACCTCTCGGAACGACGCTCTCTCAGACGCCGATCAATCTGCACCGACAGGTTAATAAGGTCTTCCAGAGTTTGGGGTACGCCTACCCGTGCCAGCTCGTCTTTGAGCGAATCGTATAACCCCAAACGGAATTGGTATCGCAGGGCCGCGTCATTCCATTCAGTGTCTGAACTCCAATGCCTAAAGTCCAAGACATAGTCTTCTGCGGGCCTGCGCCCCTGTTGTAGGGCGTGTTAAGCGGATTCAGCCGTGGCTTTTAACTGAGGGTCCTCGTATAATTGAGACATGGCAGTAAAGAAGGTATCCAGATTATCCAAACAGACTGACTTTTGCTCCAGGAGGCGGTGGGCCCAGGCCTGTGGTTCTCCAGATAGAAGAGAGATGACAAAACCCACTCTGGTTGCTTCCAAGGAGAAGGTGCGTGGTTGCAAGGCGAAGTACAGTTCGCAAGCGTTGCGAAATGCTCGATACTTATTGCGCTCACCGGTAAACCTTTCAGGTGTGGGACCCTGGGTTCAGGAGGTAACATAACTACTGAGGGTGCAGATGAGAGCCCGGCAGCGGGGAAACAGGAAGCACGGCAACAGGAAGCTGATGATCGGACAGCACCGAGCACAGCATCCCAGCAACCTAAATAGGGCAACCAGCGCCAAACACCGCAAACGTGCGCGCCCAGGCTCGCCCGCATGGGAGCGCGCCCGGGCGAACCGGCGCACTCCAGAGTGCCCAGCAAGTGTCCTGAACCAGGATCCTCTCTGACAAGAGGTAACCAATCCAGTATAAAGTTGCCATCTTGTGATTTGCTGCTATTGAAGTGTTTGTCTCTGCTTTTGGAGTTTTTTGCAGTTGTGGAATCCCCTGAAAGCAGCCCGATATAATATAGTGAGGTTTATTGCTCTCAATCTTATTTATTGCCCTTCAGCTAATACATTGAAGAATAGACTGTTACTGTCTATTAGTTTTCCACAGAAACCTTATAGTAAAGACATTTCTGTGTTTTATCATAACGTGTGTGTGTTTTCATTGGTCCTTGCACTTACACTATTGCCAGGTGTGCCAGAGGGGCTGAGACTGTTCTTGGGGTTGGGAGGCAGAGTACAGAAACCAATTATACCTAAAATGGAGTTCCACCCAAAAAAAAAAAAGTAATTTATGTGCATAAAAAAATAAAAATAAAACATTTGGAGAAATTTTTTTTTTACTCACCTCTAAATGCCTGTTGCTAGGGGGTCCCTCCTAGTCTGACTCCTTCAGTGCCTGGGCTCTTGACGTCACTTCCCTCGGCGCAGGAAGGGAGATCAGCTCTGCCCTCCCCCTCTTGTCAATCATCTGGGAAACGTCACAGGTCCCAGATTATTGCGCGGCCAATCACGGCGTGCGATGCCGCTCGCGCATGCCCAGTGGCACCGACAATTACAATGCCGGCGCCGCCAAGCGGAGGGGGAGACAAGCGGGGCTTCGATCCCCTGCATCGCTGAACCCTGGGACAGGTAAGTGTCCGATTATTAAAAGTCAGCAGCTGCAGTATTTGTAGCAGCTGACTTTTCATTTTTTTTAAGCAGAACACTGCTTTAAATGGCTTCTCCGAGGGTAGCGCTACAATAGTTTTTTTTTTTTCTAATCTTCATTTGAGTTTTTTTGCACATTGGACCTGCTAAATGGCAGGTTTAACCTTGTAATCAAGATTAATTGGGTTTATTTATTCAGGTGATACTTGTCTCTGGTCATTGATAACAGGGTTTATAGGAGTGATGTTTTCAACAACCTTCAAGATGACCACTAAGGAAGCTGAGGGTAAAGGTGATGGACTGACCAAGCATGTCTCCAGACCTAAACCCTATTGAGCATCTGTGGGGCATCCTCAAACGGAGGTGGAGGAGCACAAGGTCTTTAAGATCCACCATCTCCGTGTTGTCATCATGGAGGAGTGGAAGAGGATTCCAGTGGCAACCTGTGAATCTCTGGTGAACTGCATGCCCAAGAGAATTAATGTGGAGGGTCACCCTGAAAAAAACAAAAAAACACCAGAAATCCTAAAAAATATAAAAAAAAAAAAAAATTGGAAAAAAAAAATAAATTTTTTAAACTTACCTAAACCCTTGTTGCTAGACAGTCTTCCTAATCTGCCTCTTCCTCTTCCGCGGTGTGTTCTGCTCCTCGGTGAGCAGCCCCGTTGTCTTCTGGGAACTGTGTGTGTTCCCAGAACACCACGGGGTCATTCACAGAACGGAGCGCCGCTTGCGCGTGCGCAGTAGGAAACTGGCAGTGAAGTCGCAAGGCTCCACTGCCTGTTTCCCTTACTTAGGATAGCGGTGCTGGGACCCGAGAGCCAAGGGACGGGTCGGCCGAGGGACGGGTCGACATCGCGGGCACCCAGGACAGGTAAGTACTTATTTAAAGTCAGCAGCTACAGTGTTAGTAGCTGCTGACTTTAAATTTTTTTTTTTTTTGGATGGAATCCTGCTTTGAGGCAGTGTTGGAAAATAATGGTGGCCACACAAAATATTGACACCTTGGGCTCAATTTGGACATTTCCACTTAGGGGTGTACTCACTTTTGTTGCCAGCGGTTTAGACATTAATGACTGTGTGTTGAGTTATTTTGAGGGGACAGCAAATTTACACAGTTATACAAGCTGTACACTCACTACTTTACATTGTAGCAAAGTGTCATTTCTTCAGGGTCGTCACATGAAAAGATAGAATAAAATATTTACAAAAATGTGAGGGGTGTACTCACTTTTGTGAGATACTGTATATATATATATATATATATATATATATATATATATATATATATACACACACACTGTATATACTGTATATATGTTGCCGTCTAAGGATAGAGCTTTGTAATTTATTATCTCACATGCCCTCTTTTAGCGACACCTTTTTCTCTTGATTGCTTTAAACATTGCATGCTCACCTTGTGAGCATTCCAGTCGCATTATAAACACATACCAGTTTCTGTAGTGCAGCCAGTGTTACACAGTGCTGGCACTTGTAAAACCTGTTCACGCCTCTTTTGCAGTATATAAAGTGTATCAGACTTAGTATTTGTTTCCCCTCAACTTCACTCCTTTAACTTGCCTTTCCTGTTTTTTTTTTTAGCAACCAATCCTTTTGCTCGTGTTAAGGCAAGTTTTTTTTTTTTTTTTTCTTTTCCCTCTCGTAAAACTACAGGATTAAGGAACTGCTTCTTCAGAAAGTTGTTCTTGATTGTGAAAAGCAGGAAGCTAGGGCCACTGCAAGGCCTTATCACACATATCTGCATGTCATTTTCTCAGACCTACAGTCATAAGTTGGAATCACAGAATGAGCTCGCTAGGTAAGTGTGCTCGGATATTTTGAGCTGCTATGTCTTCTAGTAGAGGTTGTGAACAAGTGTACTCTGATAGGTATTTGTGTGCAGAATCTAGAAAGTAGAAGGAATCTTTGTTTTAATATTGTACAGCAGCACTGTAGTATCGGGAGTTGAGTCAATGTCTATGTTTATTTTTCAAACCATGCAAACAGTTTGAATTAAATGAATGCATTTTTTCATACAAACAAATATATGAATACGTTTGTGTTATAACATTTAGCTAAGAGGGTTGTATATGCGTTTCCATACGTTTGAAGAGCTTTTATGTTGTAGAATAAAAATGCATTTGCAAATACTTTCTCATATCATGAGTTTTATAAGGCAGGGTCCTGTTTATTCACCCTATCTCTGTGTCAATAGCAGATAACCTTCATTCTTGTTCCAATAGGACAGGCAAACCGGTACTCATTCACTCACAAATCCTCGCCAAAAAGTTCACCTTTTCTCTTTCAAAGTTTTGTTTAGCCGAGTGCCTCTGCCCCAGATGTTTTTTTTCTGCAAGTGAAACTTGTCAAAAGTGCATGAGAGCAGACTAAAAAAAAAAAAAAACAGCCGACAGGTTCATTGTATCTTGTGGCTAGCTCCTTTTCCTCATTTTACTAACAATAACTCACTTGAACATGACCCGCTGATGAAAAGTGAAAGTGTCCCAAAAAGTAAATCACCAATGAGAATTAGATATAGCTGGCAGTATATGTTTGTTTGTTGGAAGAGGTTTCTTTTTACAGATCAACAGAGTTACAAAATAATGCCGTAATCATAAAAAAATGCCTCAGTTGTAACTGATAATTGGAAGAGAAGCATGCTGTGGTCCCCTGGTGCACAATCTGTGGCCCTTTTGTGCTTGCCATGCAGTCCTCAAGGCCCAGGAGTCAGCAGTCGATGATGTTGATTTTGTAAAAGGGCTGTAGTGGCAGTGATCTCTAGCAGTCTATTATAACATGTTCCTAACCTCTTACAGAATGTCCTTAATGACAACTGTGGCATGTCTGCAGTTTCCAGCAGTTCTCACTACCGAGTCTGCAGTCTCGGACAGTCTTCAGTAGCATTACAAATACAAAATATGTAGAGCCTTTTGGTGTCTTCATGGGCCACAATTGAGGCCTCAATACTCCATGAGCAGGGGCGGACTGACCACTGAGCCACTCGGGCACTGCCCGAGGGCCCTGGGCCACTAGGGAGCACCATCAGGGTTGCCAGCCTCAGTAAAACCAGGGACAGTATGTATAAATCTGTGTTTTTTTACATCTGTCTGTGTATACTGTGTGTACATGTATGTGTATACTGTGTGATTGTATACTGTGTTTGTGTATACTGTGTGGCCCCATAATCTCTGATTGCCATGAGTTATCAGTCCGCCCCTGTCCATGAGTTGACATTTACTAGTTTATATATAGTTAAAATAAATATATTTTGGCAGTATGACTGGTGTCTTTTAGAGGCCATGTCACACTAGTGACCCTGTCTTTGTTAAAAGCGAGGAGAAAGAACACTCACCTACTGCTCTGGCATTGCTGGCCAGTATGCAACAGAATCTTGCTCCCCAGTGAGCGAGAAGAATTTCAAACCTGAGGATTTAGCATAGAGATGCGTTGGATTCCTTTATCTGTCATTGTGCTTTGCTGGGCTTCCAATATGTCCTAGCACCTTTAAAGCGGAATGAGCTCCCTCCAGGCATACCTGCCCCTAGTTTATACATTGCTATATATGCTTCAACATGGGGCTCTCAAAGATTAGAGTTAGAACCGCACTTTACAGAGCGGACTTAACGAGCCAGTGCAGATTCCACATATATTTGCAAATGTTGTGCAACTAAATCCTCTGTTTATAACCCAAATTGTTAGTGCATTTTTGTTGGCTAGCTGGTACAGTAATGCCCCGTACACACGATCGCACATTCCGTCAACAAAATCTATGGATTTTTTCCGACGTATGTTGGAAACTTGCCTTGCATACACACGATCACACAAATCTTGTCGGAAATTCCGAACGTCAAGAACGCGGTGACGTACAACACGTACGACGAGCCGAGAAAAATTAAGTTCAATAGCCAGTGCTGCTCTACTGCTTGATTTCGAGCATGCGCAAAACTTTGTGCGTCGGAATTGTGTACACACGATCGGAATTTACGACAACGGATTTTGTTGTCGGAATATTTGAGATCCAGATCTCAAATTTTGTGTGACGGAAATTCCGATGGAAAATGTCCAATGGAGCCTACACACGGTCGCTCCCATCGAACATTTTCCGTCGGAAAATCTGACCGTGTGTATGGGGCATAAGTGTGCTGGGAAAACCAAAGCAAGGTCCATATAGACATAGATGAACGAGTTTGAGGTGGAGGAAATTGACTGGCCTGCATAGAGTCCTGACCTCAACCCTATAGAACACCTTTGGGATGAATTAGAGCAGAGACTGTGAGCCAGGCTTTCTCATCCAACGTCAGTGTCCGACTTTACAAATGTGCTTCTGGAAGAATGGTCAAACATTCCCATAGACACACTCCTAAACCTTGTGGACAGCCTTCCCAGAAGAGTTGAAGTTGTGATAGCTGCAAAGGGTGGGCCAACTCAATATTGAACACCGTGGACTAAGACTGGGATAGCATTAAAGTTCATGTGCTTCGAATATCCTTTTGCGGGGTCCCAAAGCCCCATACGACCTAACCCCCTCAATGCGTACTACCCTTAGGGCCTGGAGGGAAGGTCTGATTTGTGAAAAATATCCTCTGACCGCTGTATCCCCGAACGCCCCATTCTAGAACAATCCCAACCTGCAGCATTTTCTTGAGCTCCCTGACCCTGTGATATGGACCAGATATCACATCAAGGCTCTCTCAGACATCACATCAGACCTAACAATATTCTCCTTTGATCACTTAATGTCTCATCATAACGCCCTTTGCACTTTCGCACAAATTCAGATATCTACAGTTGTCCCATGCTTTCAGGGCTCAGTTCCCGCCAGGTGAAAGGCAGATGGTGCAATCCGACCTACAGCGGATTCTGCGATTTGATTGTACCAAAAAACCCACCTCAGTGCTATATGCACATCTCCTTCGAGTCTCTTCTCCTGAGCTGTCCAGACTCCATCATCAATGGGGCCTGGATGTTCCGGAGTTGGACTGGATGTGTTGGATTTCCCATTTAAAATACTGGTTTCCTTGAGAGATCGCCTCATTCAATACAAGATTGTCCATAGGGCATATCTTACTCCCGCTCGGGTGCACAAGATGAGGTCTTCTCTCTCACCAGATGTTGGCAGCGTGATCATGCCCCCGTGGACTATATCCACATTTTCTGGTCCTGCCCGATAATTACAGGTTTCTGGTCACAAATTCTTTCAGCGGTGAACAAGCTGCTAATTATCACTATTGCTCCTTCCCCAAAGATATGTCTGCTGGGGCTGGTGGAGGACTTGGTGCCAAGAGTGGCAGAGAGAACCCTGTTGGGTCTCCTGCTGCTCTATGCCAGGAAGTCCATTGTCCTAGGCTTGAAGCGAAAGACTCCTCCCTCTATAGGCTCATGGAAATCACTTGTTAACTCTGTGATACCCCTTTACAGGGACACCTATACACATAGAGGGTGTCCGAAAAAGCATGACAGAGTCTGGAGTAAGTGGTTAGCAGAACCCTCCACTGCTGTAACAAATTAAGGGGCCTCTCTGATATATAACAGCCTTTCATAATGTCCTAATAGACTAACCAGGGTTGCGAGAAATATACTGGGTGTGCCAGCCTTATGTTAGCCTTCCCTTGGAGAAGGAGCCATGACAACTTGTTGCTGTTGTTATATCTATGGCAGTCGTAGATAACTTAATGTTCCTGGATATCTTAACAATTCTTTATGACCCCTGCGTGGGTCCATTCCCTTCTGAAGGCCAGATGTTGGCTGAGCTGCTGTGCGTCTGTATTGTTGTGTGTTTGTCAAGAAAATAAAAAATGTTTAGAAAAAAAAAAAAAAAAAGTTAATGTGCGTGAAAAGGTAGGTGTCCCAATACTTTTGACAATATAGTGTACTTTACCGTGTGAAAAACTATCCAGTGGAATCATGTTCTTCTGAATTTTTCCTCCATTTGCATACTTTGGTTCACTCTGGAGAAAAAAAAGCAGTATAGTTGGGAATGATTTTTGCTTCCAGAAGATTCAGGCTCTTGTGTTTATTGGGTGCCTCGAAAGTTTTGTATCTTTTATCGAAGAGAGAGGTGCTGTGGAGTAGGTATTCCAAAGGATTGTCTAGATTTAAGTTTGTCTGTTTGTGACATATGTGTTTCAGAGATTTTCAGGTGGGGACAGCTGCTAAAAATGTAGTAGAATTCTTATCTGGGATTATTTTATATCATTTTTGAAGGATTATTTGTCTAATGCTTTAACTGCTCTACAGAATGCATATGAAACAAAAAATCAATTTCTAATTACAGCGTATTGTAACTGAAAAATACAAAAAAGTGGAAGACAGAAAAGTATAAAGCTGTACGCAGGATTTTAAAGTGGTGCTAAAAGCAAACTCAAAAATGACATATATTATGCAGGCTGTCAGTTCCTGTAACTTCGTTTTTTTACCTGTTGATCTTGCTATTTATCAACTTCCTTTAACTGACCAAGCTGTGCATCAAAAGTGGAAGTTAGAGGGTTGAGATAAACTGTTTAACAATACCAGGGGTGCTTACAACAGTCACCTTTTATTCTATACTTTTTTTTTTAAATTTGTTGATTACCTATAAAAGCTACCCTCCCCAGACAATGCTGCTGTTCAAGGGTGACTCCATTGCTCCTTTATAGACTGAAAGGCCACCCTAAGGTTGTATGTTACAGCCAGAATCACAAGGTAAAATAAAATGGGAAAAAAAAGCCTAAAAATTTAAAGAGGTTGCTAAGCCACAAGTTAAAATTGCTGGCATCCTTTCAGGCATACAGTAAATAAAGCACTGTGTGTCAGTTTTTTAAAGATTATGTTTCTAAATACCTTTTTCCACAGCTCCGCTGTGCAGTCACATGATCTACCTCCACTGTCCTTCCCCGATCAACAGGAGGGGCTGAGATTCCCCTCTGATGTCAGTCGGCCAGCAGAGGGAGACCACGTGACCGCACAGCACAGCTGTTCAAGACGGTATTTGGGAATATCGTTTTTTTTTAAATAGACACACAGTGCTTTATATGTTCCTAAATGAGAGGGGATGCCGGGAATTTTATTATATTATTATACAGAAATAGTGGCGGAAAGGAGATCAGATCCCACACTGAGCTGACAGGCAGGGAGGGAGGGGGAGAGGGGCAGTAGTGTATTTAGGTTTTGTGCTGCCCTAGGCCTGACTAAACTCGTGCACCCCCTAATTTAAATATGGCCCACCCCTTCCTGTCAAGGCCACACCCCTTGCTGTTTAAGACCCGCCCTGAAATTTTCGAGTGGGGACACTAGTTCTGAGGGCCTGGGGGTAGGGGCAATGGATTTCCTTAATTTGCATAGATTTCCTCTCACTTCCTGTTTGGCAATGGGGCAGGAAGTGAAGGGAAATCTCTGCAATGGGACAGGGATAGTAAAAAATAAACTGACAGGGGCTATAACCCTCCCTTACTCTTTCCTAAATGAAAAAAAAAGTGTTGCCTATAGTTCTACTTTAAGCCCAAATTTCTGATAATTTTATGGGGAGGACTAAGAAGATATAACCATGCCAATGGTGCAGCAGAAAACATATAGCACAGTGAGGAAGATTTGTGGTCCAGGATGATAGGAGAGTCAAAATTAGAAGTGGCGCCCCCCCCCCCCCCCACAGTTGCAGAATGCCGACCGCCCGCATACCGGAAGCAGTGCGGCCACTTTATGGAGGCACTAGACTTTTTTGCCTCTCAGCCCAGTCCGCCCCATAGGACTGGCGCTACACTAACAGCGCAAGCTGGCGAGGACTCTTTCTGTGCTGCCCCCCTGCAAAGTGCTGCCCTAGGCCTGGGCCTTGTCGGCCTAGGCCAGGATACAGTGTTGGAGAGGGGGAGTGGGCGGGACTCACAGCAGAATGACGGAGGCATGTAAGTTGACCGTGGTATCATGGATCAGCAGCCAGCAGCCATGAATCACCAGCAGCCACAGGGGTACACGGTTTACATCATACAATGGGACAAATTACACGGCACAAGCACTATATATTTTAAAGGAACAGGAGCATTTTTTTTTAGGTTTAAAGTGAGTGTAAAGGCTTGTTTTAAAAGAAATAAATAACAAACATGTTATACTTACCTCCTCTGTGCAGTTGTTTTGCACAGAGCAGCCTGGATCCTCCTCTTCTCAGGTCCCTCTTCGCTGCTCCTAGCCCCTCCCTCCTTTGAGTGCCCCTCTGCCAGAAACTTGCTACAGGGGGCACCCAAGCCAAGTCAGAGCTCCGTGTATCTATTCAGAGACGGAGCCCCGACCTGGCCCCGCCCCCGCTCTCCTCTGATTAACAGCCGTAGGAGCCAATGGCCCCCCTGCTCTGTTTCAGCCAATCAGGAGGAGAGTCCTGGATGGCTCAGAGGATTGTGGACATCACTGGAGAGAGATGGGGCTCAGGTAGGTAATTAGGGGGGTGCTGGGGGGGCTGCTACACACAAAAGGTTTTTTTTATCTTAATGCATAGAATGCCTTTACAACCACTTTAAACCTGCTTTAACTGGGCATATAGATATCAGGAGACAGAAACTATGGTCCCTAGGAGTGAAAGTTGGTCCTCATGCCCCGTACACGCGACCGGAAATGCCGCCAGCAAAACTGGAGGTTTTGGTTGGAAAATGCGACCGTGTGTATGCTCCATCGGACTTTTGCTGGCGGAATTCCAGCCAGCAAAAGATTGAGGGCAGGTTCTCTATTTTTCGGTTGGAAAAAGTTCTTATCCGAAAAATGTGTTCGTCGGTATGCAATTCGGACGTGCAAAAAAATCACGCATGCTCGGAAACAATTCAACGCATGCTCAGAAGCATTGAACTTCATTTTCTCGACTCGTCGTAGTGTTGTACGTCACCACATTCTTGACGGTCGAAGGTTCAGAGAACTTTTGTGTGACTGTATGTATGCTAACCAAGCTTGAGCAGAATTCCGTCGGAAAAGCCATCATACCTTTTTCTGACCAAAATTCCGATCATGTTTACACGGCATTAATGTTACAGAATTATTCATTTTATGAGGTTATAGAATAATTTTATATACAGAGGACGCCTATAATTAACTGTCTTTATGTCTAGTGAATTTATGTAACAATGGAAATATAGTAAAATTGAAATATTCATTCTATAGGACAGTTTCCAGGCTAACTATAGAAACATTGAATTTCAGGAAAAGCCACATTTCCTACATTAAAATTCACAGCTACAAAGTTCAAAGCTTGCGTCGGTGCCATATAAAAATAAAGCACATATGTATGACAGGGTTTTATATGTAACTATTGCAACAGGTCTTGGTGGAAAAAATAATCAAAAATAAGCAGTGTTTGTGTATAAGGAACAATGTACTGGAAAATATAAATGCAATAAATATAAATGATAGCAGGCAAAAAGGATAAAGCAACTTATATAGTATTTTGACTTTATCAACATGAAAATTAGATGTTTAAATTAAGCCTTTATGTTTTCATTGCTTACCTTATTTTAGACCTAGTGAAGCCATCTCTGTGCTTCTCTATGCAATGCAGGCAGACCATGGCTGGTATGAGGGGCTGGCAGGCTGCTGTTCATAGCTTCTATGTACATAGTAGTACTCCTCTCAAGAGCCCTTAGCCCCGATGCAAGCTGTGGGGTGGATCTTGGAGGGAGTTGTATAGATATAAAAATGCCTTGATGGGTGGATGTCAGTCTGGAAGAGTGGATGTTCCTAGGTAAGCTGCATATGCATACAGACCACCCTAGGTAGTGCCCCAATGTGATTTTGAGCCTCCAAGACTGAAACAACTAAAATCCAATGTATTATCAGAGCAGATCAGAAACCGTAAAACTGGAGAGGAAAGGGCTAGAAGATAAAATAATGCAGGCTTTATCTGACTGTCTGAGAAGCTCACAGTGTGCAGTGAAATCAAAGTAAGCAACTTCAATACAGAAGGGGGGCCTATACAACTGTGCAAGACTGAAGAGAAGGCCGCCGGAACTCCTGGCCCCTCCCTTCTGCCAAGTGCCCCCAGATCAAGCAGCTTGCTATGAGGCACCAAAGCCGCGTGTCCATTCACACACAGACCTGTGACTTGGCCCCGCCCCCTCTCTCTCCTCATTGGCTCACTGGCTGTAATTGACAACAGCCAATGAGGAGGAAGTGGCTCTCGTGCACTTCACTGAATCAAGGGCTCAGGTTAGTATTAGGGGGGCTGGGGGGGGCTGCTGCACATAGAATCGTGCAGATAAAAAACCTTGAACCTTTAGAACCACTTTAAAGGGAGGTGGGGAGGTGAATTTCTCTCATGTTCTTTGCCATAGACACAGCAGGAAATAAGAGATCTTTCAAAAGGGATTTCCCCTCTTAGATAGCTGTAACCAAACAACACGGATTTCCACTAATTTGTCCCTGTGACAAGTCATAAATGTTGGGTTTTCCATGACTTTCAGCCCAGATGACAAGAAAACTGGTATAGAGGGTGAAGCTTCCCATTGGGGACACAGACGGCATTAAAGTTGGCCATACACTAATAGATTTTTCTTTTCGTTCTAACAGACCCCTCCATCTGTTCTCACAGTGTGGATGGACAAATCTCACATTAAGAATTAGCCACCCAGCTTCTTTGATTTTCAGATTGAAATAAGAGGGGGGGGGGGGGGCAGTAGGGTGCTGACGGGCCCACCCACTGCTCAAATTTAGTTTTTTCATTGGAAAACGTTTAAAATTCTATTTGTGTATGGCCAGGTTAAGAAGGTTGAGTTAGAGAGGCTCTAACTCAAGGGTCTCAAACTGGCGGCCCTCCAGCTGTTGCAAAACTACAAGTCCCATGAGGCATTGCAAGGCTGACAGTTACAAGCATGACTCCCACAGGCAAAGGCATGATGGGACTTGTAGTTTTGCAACAGCTGGAGGGCCGCCAGTGTGAGACTCCTGCTCTAACTGTTCCATATTTAAAACGAAAAAAAAGAATGGCTTTATACATACCGTTTAATTTTGGTAAGCATAGTTACTAAACAATGCACGCCAAAACAAAAATAAGTATTCCTATTATAATTATTGTGTTAATAGAGTTAGACCTTCTCAAAAGACAAGAACATATACTACCTACTTAAAGCGGAGTTCCGCCCACCCCTTTAACAATTAAAAGTCAGCAGCTACACATACTGTAGCTGCTGACTTTTAACATTAGGGCACTTACCTGTCTTGGAGTCCAGCGATGTCGGCACAGCAGCTGATGTTTACATCGGCTGGTTGTGTGCTGCCGCCGCCATTGCAGGTAACGGAACCCAGCAGTGTAGCCTTTTCGGTTTCAAGGCCGGGTCCCACTGCGCATGCGCAAGGCACGCTGCGCTCTCTCACTGGCCCGTCAGAAGGGGAGGGAGGAGGGGGGCCGAGCTGCTGACGTAATTCACAGCGGCCCAGGCTCCTGGAAGTGGGGACAGGGTACCTGTAAAAAACAGGTACCCGCTCCCCCCGAAAGGTACCAAATGTGGCACCGGGGGGGGGGGAGGAATCAGATAAGCGGAAGTTCCACTTTTGGGTGGAGCTCCACTTTAAATAAAACCCCTGAAATACACAACACAGTGCTTTCCAACCAGAGATATGCATGTGTCTTAAATAGTTTTAAGCAGTGGTCTTTTCTGAACCTTAGCTGCTAAGGTATACCTAAAGCCATTTTTTCATTTTCATTTCATTTTTTTATTCTGGATAATATAGGGAAGGTTCAGAACCCCTGTCAGGTTTTTTTTGTTGCATGTATCCTCGCTGGGGAGATTTACCCTCTCTTTACTCTATCTTTTGTTACGTAGATTGAAAGTGGAGGAAAGCCCCAAATTTTGAGTTATCACCAAGTTTGGGGTAGAGGGGAAATCTTCCAATGGGAATACTAGTTTCAATCCAAAGGAGGTTTTCCCTGAAGAAGTTCCCCCAACTTCCTGTTGTGTGTCAAAACAAGAAGTGAAAAGAAATCTCCCAAATAGGACACAGAGTGGAAAAAAAGAGTTTAACCCTACTGTACTCTAAAACTAAAAATAATGATATTGCATGAAATAATAATTGAATGTTTTACATTAGATCCAAGGAAATTGTAAAGTTGGCCACACACACCATACAATCCCTCCTTTTAGGCACTTTCTTTTATTTTGATTTGAAGAGACTCTATTATCTTCTTAGATTATTCAGTTCCACGTAACATGCACTGCAAGTTTTTCATTTAGCAAATTTTAGGCAGACTCTCACAGAAGAATAAATCAAATCTAAAACACAATCTGACTATGTGCCCCAGATCTTCAATTTCCTTATTCATGAAGCCATTCAGAAATCATTTACCGTCTTAAGAAACTATTAAACATTATCGTCAACCATTTTTAGCACTGTTTGTGTTTAGTTAGTATGGCTCATCATTACTAATGAATACCTAAGTGTGTCTCATGAAGGGATGAACCTGCTTGCTCAGTAATGTTCGAAAGGGATGCTATGGTCCAAATAAGAACATTTTTTTTTAAATGTGATTTTTTATTATTTTTACATAATTGCGAATGCTGCTATACCATACCTCCCAACATTTTGAGATGGGAATGAGGAACACCTACTACCACATGTATGTAGGCATAGGAAACGCCCTCTGCCACACCCCCTTAAAGGAGAATTAACCAAAAAAAAGTTTAATAAAATTCACAAGGGCTTTTTTTTTACCACTACTATCCCTTTATATTGGCTTTTAAAATTTACAAATGCAGCCATTTAGATTTTGGATGAAAGGTTTAGCACTGGGAAACACTTTTTGAAAGATAAAAAGTGCATTTTATATACAACTATAAAGATCAGACCAAAATGAGGGACAAATGAGGAGGAAAGAGGGACAGAGGGACATTGCTCCAAATCAGGGACAGTCCCTCCAAATCAGGGACAGTTGGGAGCTATGCCCAGAAGAAGCTATATACTGTATATTATTACTTGAGCGTGTACTGCCTAGAATATATCCTCTGAACAGTATTATCTATTACAAGTAAAACAGACTTGCATACACTTCCATAATACAGAGGCCTCTGCTCTTTTTACTAGTGTACTCATTCAAAGCAGGCCAGTACCACATGAGTGATGTTTCATCACACAACAATGAGCCTCTGTGTTAGTAACTCCAACATTCATTTTGTAACTATAGCTTTACCTGACATACAGTATGCATAATTAACATATTGTTCCTATAAAATGTTTACATTGATTAACAGAAATATATTATTCCTTGTCAAAGTTTAATCACTTGACCCCCAAAGGTTTTACCCACTTCATTATCAGAGCATTTTTTGCTATTCAGCATTGTGCTAATTTAGCTGGCAATTGCTCAGTCATGCAACACTGTACGTAAATTACATTTTTAACATATTTTTTCACACAAATAGAGCTTTCTTTTGGTGCCATTTGATCACCACTAGGTTTTTAATTTTTTGTGATATAAATGAAAAATTACAGAAAATATAAAAAAACCCCTGATATTTTCTACTTTCTGTTATAAAGCATATCGAATAAAAAATTGAAAAATCTAATTTCTTTAAAATTTTTGGCCTAAATGTATTTTGCTACATGTCTGTGATAAAAAAAATCCCAATAAGGTGTATTAATTGGTTTGGCAAAAGTTATAGCCTGTACAAACTATGGTGTATATATATATATATATATATATATATATATATATATATATACTGGAATTTACTGTTGCAGAGAAACATCTCCACAGCGTGATACTTTCACCACCATTCTTCACGGTTGAGATGATGGCTCAATGTGTTAAATATGCCAAACATAAACATTAGTGTAATGGCCAAAAAGCGAAATCTTGGTCTCTTCATACCATAGAATCTTCTTCCAGTTGACTTCAGAGTCTCCCATGTGCTTTCCTGCAGTTGCATGCGCTATGTCAGGTTAGTTTTACTTAACAGGACTTTATTTTGCACCTTTCTCTCATAAAGATGCAACTGGTAAAGCAACAGTTGTATGCAGAGCCTCTCCAATCTCAGCTATGGAGGCTTAAAGTGGTGTTAAACCCAAAAGTAAACATTTACTGTATTGCAACTTACCACTTCTTATGCCGCGTACACACGGCGGACTTTTTGACCGGACTGGTCCTACAGACTTTCCGACCGGACTGGTCCTACGGACTGTCCGACGGACTTTCGACGGACTTTCGACGGACTTTCGATGGACTTTTGAACGAACGGACTTGCTTACACACGATCACACCAAAGCCTGACGAATTCGTACGTGATAACGTACGACCGGACTAAAATAAGGAAGTTGATAGCCAGTAGCCAATAGCTGCCCTAGCGTCGGTTTTCGTCCGTCTGACTAGCATACAGACGAGCAGATTTTTCGAACGGCCTTGAGTCCGTCTGAAAGATTTGAAACATGTTTCAAATCTAAGGTCCGTCAGATTTTTGACTGAAAAAGTCAGCTGCAGGTCCGATGGAGCCCACACACGGTCGGATTGTCCGCCGGATTCGGTCTGTTGGACCAGTCCGGTCAATAAGTCCGCCCGTGTGTACACGGCATTAGATGTGATGGCTGCATTCATTTTCTTTTTTAGTTTTTCTTTCTTTCATTTTCGTCTATTGATCCAGCCAGTAAATCTGTTGTTTTCCAAAAGAACAGGCTCTTCAGTAGACTGTTTCAGACAAACATTTTCAGGGGCTCATTTTAATGATCTGTCACTGGGAGTGAGTTACACTGGACTGCTGGAGAGGGCATAGGCTCAGTGGTATCCCTCCTAAATGCAACATTCATCGAGCAAGGGTGTGTAGTAATATGGGACACTACATTTACAGAGAGACTCTGTACATCACATTACTTTACGGCTCATCTCAAAGCCAAGGTTTTGCCTTAACATTGGCTTTCTCATGAACGCGTTCTGCCTGGTCCTAGGCAGTAATGAGCGTGTACACAAGAGAAAAGTAGGGGCACCCCCCCCCCCTGTGCACAGGCGTAGTAGGCCCAGCCTACAAGCCTGTTTCTCTGTGTGTCTCAGTCAGTCCCTCCTTATCTGCATCTGTGCACTCCCAGCCTTTGTTCCTCTCTTGTGTCACTGTGTGTTGTGTTCTTAGGCTAGGTTCACACTTTTGTGGTTCCCTTACGCTGCATTTTTATTTGAATGGGCTTCTGTGCCAGCAGGAAATGCAGGTAAAGGCCGCTGACCCGTTTTCTAAAATGCACCAGTAGGGCAGCCACACAAATCTGCATGGTGCTATGGCACCACACAGATTTGCACACCTGAAAACTCTTTGTGGTTTCAGATGCGTGGCGGTGACATCAAGAATAAATGTCACCCCAAGCATCTGCTAAAGAGCAGCAAGTTTTGGCTGTGGGTGCCTGTGGGAACTTGTGCGATTTGCACGCACTCCTGTACCGGCAATCGTATGAACCTAGTCTTACACTCTTGTTACTTACTCCTGTGAATTCTGTTACTCTATTAACCCACTACCCCAGAGCTGCAAGAGAGTCTCACTTGCTCTTGGTTGCAACCTGCTTGGGTGATTTAGAAAACTGCAACCATGATATCACTTGCAGCACAACATCTCCACCTCTAGTAGCACTGGTGAAGACCAGGCATTGTCCTAGATTGGCCTTGGCTCTTTTCAGGGCTTTCACCTCTGCCAAGTGAATGGCCAGCCGAGTTCCTCATGTCCACCCTGTGGCTTTCACCACTATCAACCCAACTGCTATAAGTCCTGTCAGCCACTCTGATCCTAGTAGGAACAGGTCTCCAAATCCATGACAAAATTTAGTTTACAGCTCATAATGAAGAACTGTAAACACACTACAGGCAGGGTTAGTTATGCTAAACAAAACTCCACAGCCCCCTCCTAAATCTTACAAAGCAGGGAGAGCATGTAAAGATTTATAAAATAAAAGTAAAATGCACTTAAAAAGGAAACTTCTATATAAACGGGGACATGTAACAAATATAGAGTAGGCTTTATTCGAATTTGGCTACAAAAGTGGAAATAAACTTCAACTCTTTTCCAAGGTTTATTCAGTGACTTTTCTTGTATCTGATTCCTGACTAGTGCCATTACTATTATTACGCTAAACCTCTTAACCACCCTGGGGGCCTGAGATTGTGGAGATTGTCCAAATATTGGATAATGGACCCAGAGATCCAGGAGGAGATACCAGAGGAGCTGTGTACCTTTTGGTTGACCAATGCTGACTCATCTGGACCACTCATACTGTGGGACACATTTAAGGCATGGTTGAGAGGTCAATATATTAGGAAAATTGCAAATAAAAAAAGGATGATGGTGCAGTCTCTTGGGCAGTTGGAGACACAGGCCCGAGAAACAGAACAAGTGTATGTTGCCACCCCGAACTCTACTAATTATATAACTTGGCAGCACGCCCTCAGAGAATTAGCATTACTGAGAGTAGACCTTACTAAAAAGTCCATGCTAGCCTGTGCCCAAAGAGTCTTTGAATATGGAGACAAGAATGGCCGACTTCTGGCCTGGTTGGCAAAGGGACAGTTTGCAGCGACACATGTGGGTAGACTGAGGGATGCAGATGGCGCTTTACTGACCACCCCTGGGGAAATTAGTAATAGATTTCTAAAATTCTATCAGCAATTATACGCCACTAGGGTAAACTATACAACAACCGACCTCTCTGATTTTTTGGACCTCATACCGCTGCCTGAACTGGACTTAGACCAGAGGGAAGCTCTTGATAAGGACATAACCCTAGAGGAGGTTCAAAAGGCCATGAGTTGCATGCAGGCAGGAAAAGCACCTGGCCCAGACGGTATCCCCATAGAGTTCTATTCACAGCAGCAGGAGCTGCTGGCCCCCAGATTGACCTCTCTCCTATCAAAGTTTTATGACCTGGGTTCCCTTCCAGAGTCTATGTCAGAGGCGGTAGTGGTATTGGTGCCGAAACCCGGTAGGGACCCTGAGGAATGCGCTTCCTTTAGGCCCATATCTCTCATCAATGCAGACGCCAAATTACTGGCCAAAATTCTGGCTCTTAGATTAGCCACGGTGATTGAAGACCTGATTCACCAAGACCAGACGGGGTTCATGCCGGGGAAAGGCACCGATATTAATATACGAAGGCTTTTTGTCAATCTTGATACAGCACATGACAACGTAGGCACTAGAGTCATTGCTTCCCTGGACGCGGAGAAAGCCTTCGACTCCGTGGAGTGGGGCTTTCTGTGGGAGGTATTAAAAAGATTTGGATTTGGCCCAAAATTTTTAAATTGGATTGGTCTATTATATAACTCGCCCAAGGCCAGGATTCGAGTCAATGATACCCTGTCTGACTATTTTCTCCTCCAGAGGGGCACGAGACAGGGATGCCCGCTATCACCCGGCCTCTTTGCCCTGGCCCTCGAGCCACTAGCTGTACTGATCCGTGAATCGGAGGCTGTGAAGGGGTTTAGGGTAGGCCCTCTGGAGGAGAAAATCTCTCTATATGCAGATGATGCACTGCTGTACCTCAACGACGCTGGTCCCTCATTACAGGCGGCACTGGAGATTTTTAATAAATATGGGGGATTCTCCGGAATCCAAATAAACTGGTCCAAATCGGTCATTTTCCCTGTAGATCCTAGGGCCCGGGACGAGACTCCATTGACTCCATTAGTGTGGGTGGAGGAATTTAAGTACCTGGGGATAGTGGTGTCCAGGGATATCCAAGCCTTCCGTCGTCTTAACGTCCAGCCCATTATCACCAAACTTAAGGAACACTGCATCAAATGGAGGGAATTACCACTCAATCTATTAGGACGCATCAATATAATTAAAATGCTTTACCTACCCAAATTTAATTATGTATTTAGGAACTGCCCAGTGTGGCTCCCCAACTCATTATTTAAAGACCTGGATGGATATATTGGGTCATTTTTATGGAAGGGATCTTCCCCCAGGTTAGCTAGGTCAACTCTACAGCTCCCGGTCCATTGCGGGGGCCTCGCATTACCAAACCTTTTAATCTATTACTGGGCAGCGGTGCTAGTTACCATGCGATGGTGGTTTGAACAATCCAGATCTAACGCCGCCACATGTCTGGAGGCGGCTATCATAGGCTCCTTTAAGGAGCTGGGGAATTTAGCCTATAGAGGCTCCTCGGCTTACCCTCTGCTCCCAGGACCCACCAGGACGACCCTGAAGGTATGGGCAATGGCTAGAAGGAGGTTTATGCGCCCATGTCAGTACTCCCCCTTTACACCACTTTGGGGGAACCCATCCCTCCATCACTTTAGATCCATACCTGACCCACAGTTATGGGCCAGAGTTGGAGTTAAGGTCCTCAGTGATGTTATACACTCAGGGACATTGCTTTCGTTTCAAGACTTAGTTGAGAAATTTGGGCTCCCTGGTAATATGATATTCAGATATTATCAGCTGCGGCATGCAGCTAGAGCTCAATTTCCCACGCCTATACATCTCAAACCAGACCCCATTGAGGAAACGTTGGCTCATGAAACCCTTAGAAAGACCCTTTCCACTCTGTACCTCGCTCTGATTGAAACGGACTCACCTAAGATGCACTCACTGTGGACCAAATGGCAGACTGATATTCCCAGTTTGGATAGGGAGACTTGGGAAGAATGCTTTGAAGAGGGATCCAAGTTGTTAATTTCATCTAGAGACAGGTTGATACACACCAAATTCCTACACCGGGTATATTACACCCCACAGAGACTGCACCAGATTTATCCCAATAGATCACCAAACTGTAATAGATGTCAATCTCCAGACAGCACATATTTACATATGTTCTGGACATGTCCTCTTATAGTGAAGTTCTGGGCAGACGTTTTTGAAAGCATAAATATCCGCCTACAGTTAACGCTGCAGACATCCCCCGAGCTGGCCCTCTTGTGCATCCATGATGATGACCTGAGACCTAGGTATACGAAAATACTAATCTCCTTGCTGCTGTTTTACGCCAAGAAGGAAATTCTTAAAAAATGGGCATCACCATCCTCCCCCAAGGTGGAGGCGTGGGACTCCGCTGTTAACGCGGTGCTACCTCTTTACAAAATGACTTACACCAATAGAGGATGTCCGCGGAAGTTTGATCGAATATGGCTGCCCTGGACCGAACAGTTCTAGTGCCCCATGGTGTGTTTTAGTGGGACATGCAGACAGACTATAAGGTATTAACGTTGTAAAATGTACTGCCCCCCCCCCACCAGATAGGCAGCAGGTTAGACCCAGCAACATAGATTATATGCTAGTAGATAACTATATCAGAAATGTCTGTAATGATTAGCACTGTTTTCCTTCCTATATCTGACCCAGCAATTCACGTTGCTCCACAAATGATTCTTTTGTATTTTATTCCTTGTATTCTGTATTATACACGAGAGCTTGACTATGAATGTTAACTGTACAATGATGCCTACTTCAATAAAGACCAACCTTGTTGTTAAAAAAAAAACCTCTTAACCACATAACGTACATGTGATCTTTGTTTAACTATGTGACTTTAAAAATAAATGTTAGGTGTGGCATAATTTAGGTGTGTGGTATTAAAGGGGGTGTATACTTTTGCAGCCAGTTATTTTGTGTTGTAATTTTTCATTGTAATTATTTAAATTACTTTGTTTAAAACTGTTTTCACTTTGACATTAAAGCTGACCCTAGGCAGATAGAAAAGACACACACATGCAGGCCTATATTCATTAATACATATTGAAATGTATTTTACCACTATGAGTTCTGGAATTTTGGAAGGAAGAAGCAGCACAGGGAGTCAGTCACGCAAGTAGCATGCTGATATGAAGAAAGAGCTAAAAGATAATTAGCTCGTCAGTTGGCTGCTCATTTCACTTGACCAGTGTAGCCCAGATGTCTCCAACCTTCTTAAACTGCCCACCCACTCATACTCCACAATCGCCCTCTTACCATTCTAAATTAACAAGACCACACCTGAATTTGGAGTATAAATGGCCATAGCAGCCTTTTATTAACAAAATATTAATAATTCAAAAACTTTTAACATTATAACATCTGTAACAACAACTGTCCACCCTCAGTCTGTTGGTCTTTGATAGCACCCTGAACTTCACACATCTTTCACCATTACACTGCGGGACCTTTTCTCCATGATAGACCTCCAGCCATACCACACCAGCTCGGAGACAACCACATACTACCGATGAGCCCAGCAACACTTCCATCGCGTATGTTTTCTGACACCTTCAAAGTCAAAAAACACTGCCACAGCCCGCAAGGATAACACCTTAACCTTAAGAGCCCCTCCACACCCGCAGGGCCCGTCCTGAATCCCGTCCTGCAGACCCAGCGCCCATAGGTCAAACCCCAAGCGAATACACGCCACCCTCCTAGAGATACCTAGCTGTCTGCCATCTGGTCTAACATCTGCTCTTCTGGCCCCCCAAAAGACATAGGAATACCCCATAATCCAGACGAGGTGTATGTGCACTCCATCTGAAATAAAAATGAACAAAACACAGGATAACACCAACACGAAAAATACTGCACACGTACCACAGATGATAAACAAAGAACAAATGGACATTCCCACTATCATCCCCCCTTACATTCTACATCTAATCCGCCAACAGTTATGGACGAATGTAATTTCGGAATCTCTTATGCCGTGTACACGGACTTTTCGACCGGACTGGTCCGACGGTACGAATCCGTCGGACAATCCGATCATACGTGGGCTTCATCGGACCCCCAGCGGACTTTTTCTGTTGAAAATAAGAAGGACTTTAGATTTAGAACACGTTTCAAATCTTTCCGACGGACTCGAGTCCAATCGAAAAATCTGTTCATCTGTATGCTAGTCCGACGGACAAAAAAGGATGCAAGGGCAGCTATTGGGTACTGGCTATGAACTTCCTTATTCTAGTCCGGTCGTACGTCATCACGTTCAAACGACTGGACTTTCGAATGGACTTTAGGACTTTCGAGTTCGTGTGTAGGCAAGTCCGGTCGTTCGCAAGTCCGACGTAACTCCGTCGAAAGTCCGTCGGAAAGACCGTCGGACGTTTGATGCCCAAAAGTCCGCCCGTGTGTACACGGCATTAGATCCCCATCTGCCAATCCTTTTTACTGCCGCCTCATCCAACCCACACCAGGCAGCTTCCGTGGCCGCCCCGATGCGGAAGGAGTGCGAGGCATATTGTGTGTAGTCCAAACCCGCTGCTCGAAAGGCTTTTCCGAAAAACAGCTACAAACTGAAATGTCGATAAATAAGACCTATCCCTGTGTATCAAGAATGGCTCTTCCATGACTAGGCGAACCACCAAAACTCCCTCACCGCCCCTACCGGGCAAACCTGGGAACCCGGCAGTGGAAACAGCTGCACATTCACTCACGATGTCTTCCTTGCAACTCACGTCCCGTGCCATAAATCCACCTGCTATGCTCTTAGATGGGCTTACTAACTCCCCAATACGAAATGCCCCAAAAAACGAAAACGCTACCTTAAATCGGGAGGCCTTGTAACCTCACAAGGATCCCAATTGATTACAAATTGTCTGTAGATTCAAAAAGGATACAGGACTCCTAGTATCCTTGTGCTTGTGTAGCTTCCGATACCCCTTAACTGCCTGGTGGACCCAAAAATCCTTTGTTAAATCTGCCATGCCCTGTAGTTTCGTTCAATGGCAGATAATGACCCATTTCATTCCATGTTTCTGGACATGATATACAGAACCAGCAGCCTCACCTCCCCACCATCCTGTTTCGCCCCGGCTTGCCGAACCAAACCCAACCATTCCTGCCATATCTTGGCGTAGGCCACCCACGCGGACTCACTCACCGACTGTCTGATCCATCCGGCCGCTACTCGAAGGCAATCTCCCATAGCCAACCAGGGGAAGGAATCCCCACCTTCTCTGCTGCCGGAGCCAACTCTCTGAACCCGTCCCACTAAAACCGAGATAAGGAGTCAGCCAAAGTGTTGTTGACACCGGGTAGATGAACGGCATATAGAGAGATGTTTAATTGCAAGCACCGCAGCACCAAGTGGTGCTGCAGCCGTATTACTGGCTGTGACGACGCTGACAGTTCAACCTAATCTTCAAGTTCCGACAAGACTCACCCCTTATCTCCATAGCCAGAACCACCCGAAAAAGTTCCAGGAGCACCATGTTATGAAGGAAACCCACTTCCACCCAGGACCTTGGCCAAGGTTCCGCACTCCAGTGTCCCTGATAATAGGCCCCATACCTGGAAGACCCCGGTAGATCCCACCGCGTCTGTAACTAGCTCCAAATCAAAATTACTCCCGGGGCCGGACATCCAGACCGATCGACCGTTATATGATTGCAAAAATGTGTGCCACACTTTCAAATCCTCTCGATGTTCCTTATTAAGACAAATAAAATGGGTCGGGGCCTTAATCCCTGCTGTAGCCGCCGACAGCTGCCGGCAAAAAACCCTACCCATCGGGCTAATGTGACAAGCAAAATTAAACTTCCCCAGCAATGACTGTAAAGTCAGAAGCTGAACTTTGCACTGCCCCAAGATCCCACGAATCTCCAACTTGAGCCTCACTAATTTATCCTCCGGCAGGTGGCATTCCATGGTGCCAGAGTCTAGAACTATTCCCAAGAAACTGATCTCTGTCGTCGGGCCTTCAGTTTTATCCGCCACCAACGGGATACTGAACCTGAACCTTCAATGTGCTGCAACGTGGACAGGAGAATCGCACACATATTAGATGGAGGCGGCCCCACGCAAAGGAAATCATCCAAATAATGGATGGCCCGACACGTCTCTAACCACCCATTCCAAAAAAGAGCTGAACATTTCAAACATGGCACATGAAATGGAGCAGCCCATGGGCAGGCAGCGATCCACATAAAACTCCTCTTGCCAGCAGCACCCCAGCAGCCAAAAACTGGAAGCAAGCGGAAAGCGGATTCAATGTCAGATTTCGCCATCAGATCCCTCTGCCCATAACGCCTAACCCACCTAACAGCTGCGTCAAAAGAAGTATAGGACACCATGCAAGCTTCGGGGTCTATTGAACTGTTATCCCAAACCCCCTTTGGGAAAAGAAGGTTGGTAAATAAGGCGAAACTTGTTCGGTTCCTTCTTAGGCACTACCCCCAAAGGTGAAACAACCGAATCCTGCAAAGGTTTCACTGAGAACGGCCCACCATGCGACCAGTGCCACTTCCTTTGCCAACTTCTCTGAAACCACCCCCGGATGCTGCAGTGCAGATCACAAATTCCTCGCCATAAGCGGCACATTTGACAGGGAACATGGGATCCTAAAACCCTCCAAGAAACCCGCGGCCAAAAGTTTTGCCGCTTCTTGATCAGGGTACCTATTTAGAAAAGGTTGCATCCTTTCCCCCCTCACCGGTGTCACCCTCCCTGTTCGCAAACTCAGCGGCACGCTTATCTTTTTTGAAGCATCGGGACACGGGATGTGAACCCCCACAGCCGGAGCACTCATGCTTGAAACGGCAGGGCCCTCTAAACTTACAGGAGCCCACGTTATGCTGCCAGCATAAGCTTGATTTTTTCCCAGCCGGTAGTCCCTTCAAAGGTGCACCTCCGGCCCCCCCCTGAGAAAACTGACTTTGGGCCCGAACTGAGGACATCAAGCGCATCCAGAGGCTGATGTCTTTATGATCTCATCAAAGCAACGGCCCTGCGCTGCCTAAACTGTTCGTCATACCGTAACTAGGCCGACCCCCCATATACCCCATGAGCCTCGCCGACAGCGTCCATGTAACAGAACAGAGCCAAACAATGTTCTGGGTTCCTCTCACCTATAACGCTCGCCATAATGGCAAACGCCTGTAACCAGTTAGTGAAAGTCAGTGGAATCAATCTGTACCTCCGTTTCTCCTCATCCTCCTTCTTGAAGTCGTCGAGCTTGACCCTATCCAAATTAAAATTTTCCAGAGGCAGTAAGGAGAAGATCTCCACATACTCACCCTTGCAAATTTTGTCCCAGACTTCCTGCTTCAAATGTGCCCCCAACAGTCCTTCAAATCACACGTACACATTTTGTGGCATCTGCAATCCTAACCACATCCTTCCTGCCCATGACCTCCTGCGACGCTCTCGCTTCCTCCCCAGCTTTTGAACTCACTGACACCGCTTCCAAGGGGGGCGCAGGGACCGGCGGGACACCTGTGACCTGGGATGGTGTAGGTGGGGTCCCCACGTTCTGGCCCACCCCCCCGCCATCCGCACTACCCCCTACAACCGGTTGTACCCAAGGTGACACCTGAGGGGGCTGACCCTATCCCCTAGCAAAACACTGGACTAAATACTGCAATCCTCCCAGCAAATCTAGCAGCGGCTCCTCTGTACCAGAATTGGCAGGTGGAGCGCCCACCACCCATGGGCCAGCTTCCGCAGCCGCAGCCGCAGCCGCAGCCGCAGGTGACTGTGGCGTGGCTCTATCCGCCACAGCCGCACCCCCATCCCCCACTCCCAAAAAAACACACAGTGCAGCATTTAAAGAAACATTAGGTAAAACAGATGACTTACTGGGCTGACCAGGAATGCCCCCAACAGCCGCCGCTCCCGCCTCCATCAGTGCCGTGCGACTCTTTGACTCCTCTCCCTCTGAGCAGGACAGCTTCCCTTCGGACCGTACTTCAGGTGCCTGTTGCTCTGGCCTCTGCAGCCTCCCGGGCGAGAAGGGACTGAAGGCCGTGGATCCCTGCCGCAGCTGGGACCACCCACCAGCACTGGATCCGCTCACTGCTGCACCACTGCACGTGCACACTCATATAGAGCCCTGGCCATTCCTTCCCGGTCATCTGCCTCTGCTCTGCCCCCTTTCCGACACAGCTTGTGGCCCCCTTAGAGCTCTGGAGCCGCCTGCCGCGTCTGGTGATGGCCTGTCAGCCGTGGCTGCACTTCTCCCTCGCCAAGCCTTCCCCTGTGTGGGAACCACTGAGGTGGGGGGAGACCGCTTGCTTCTGACACATGCGACGCGCAGGTGGGGAAAAGGCGCAATGGCGGCTTGTAGCCCCGCTCGACGAGCTCTGCCGGCGGCGAGGATTCTGACCAGGCCCCCGCACCGGCGGAAGCCGATGGTCATTTCGCCGGGGGGGCCCGATGGGTGCCCATGGAGGGCTCCTAGTGTGGCGCAAAGCTCTGGGGGAGGGCCCTGGTGAAAAACGCTGCAGGGGACACATCACCTCCTGCTGCCGACCCTGAGGCTTGATCCTCAATGAGGGCGGACACTTGGCTGTGAAGCCACTTCGGTTCCCTGGTCGCTGCAGCCGCCCCCAACCGGGCTAAGATGAGGTCTATGTTGGCCATGATGGTGAAGGACAGCAGCGTGTGTCTAAACTGCTTCCTCCTTTCTGCCCCTTCCTCTGCTGCCTGGAAGTCCCGCCTCCCCCTTAATAAATACCGCTCCTCTCTCTCTATCCTCTCCAAGCTGTACCATCCCCTTCCTTTCACACTTTCTTGATTAACCATTTGTTGTCTCCCCTCTACACATTGTCATGCCTGGCTCTGCACTACTTTCTTCTTTCTCTTTTCGTTTCGGGCCTCAATGTCCAGTTACAGGTGCAGGATGGGAGTAGGAAACAAGACCTGTCGGTATCACTGAACTGAGACAGCAGTGAAAAGTCAGGTTTCCTGCTGTAATTAAATCCAGATGGATAGAAATTCAAATACTTTGGCAGGTAAAACATATATATATATATATATATATATATATATATATATATATATATACGTATTTCATCTGTGTATTTAGCTGTTTGGCTGTGTTTGTTCTGAGAGCGTGCTGCACAGAGTGCTCCCAGAACAGAGACCAAGCTGTCAGTGAAAGCTCCGGGTTTCATACTAATGATTGGGAACCAAGAGGCCTGCTTCCTGATCGCCGTGAAAGCCTCTGACATTAACTATCACAGAGATCCGTCACTGTACACCCTGCCCCTTTGTTGTTTTCTCATCTTCAATGGGAAAAAAGATGCATTGTATTTTTTTCTCCTTGCTAGAGAATAACATTGTAAACAAAAAAAGTGTGTTTAAAAAATATATATATATTTTCTAAAACAGCTTGATCTAGGTCAGGGCTACGGTTAGGGCCAAGGTTAGAGTCAAAAGTCATGGTCAGAGTAAAAGGTCAGGATCAGTCTATTTTAGGTAGGATTAACCACTTAAGCCCCGGACCATTTGGTTGGTCAAAGACCAGAGCGTCGCTTTAACTGACAATTGCGCGGTCCTGCGACGTGTCTCCCAAACAAAATTGGTGTCCTTTTTTCTCCACAAATAGAGCTTTCTTTTGTGGTATTTGATCACCTCTTCGGTTTTTATTTTTTGTGCTATAAACAAAAAAAAAGTGACATTTTTGAAAAAAAACGCAATATTTTTTTACTTTTTGCTATAATAAATATCCCCAAAAAATATATAAAAAAACATTTTTTTTCCTCAGTTTAGGCCGATACCTATTTCATCTACATATTTTTGGTAAAAAAAATTGCAATAAGCGTTTATTGATTGGTTTGCGCAAAAGTTATAGCGACTACAAAATAGGGATAGTTTTATGGCATTTTTATTGATAATTTTTTTTTATTAGTATTGGCGGCGATCAGCAATTTTTATCATGACTGCAACATTATGGTGGACACATCGGACAATTTTGACACATTTTTGGGACCATTGGCATTAAAACAGCAATCAATACTAAAAAATTGCATTGATTACTGTAAAAATGTCACTGGCAGTGAAGGGGTTAACCACTAGGTGGCACTGTAGGGGTTAAGTGTGTCCTAGGGAGTGATTCTAACTGTGGGGGGGAGGGGCTGTGTGTGACACATCACTGATCACTGCTCCTGATTACAGGGAGCTGTGATCAGTGACAGTGTCATTAGGCAGAATGGGGAGATGCTAATGTAAACAAGCATCTCCCCGATCTTCCTCACCGTGAGACGATAGCGGGTATTCCTCGGGACCCGCGATCACGGTCATGGAGCTCCCGGCGGGCGCACGCGCTACCGACCTCTTAAAGGGCAACGTACAGGTACGTTAATCTGCCTATACGTGCCCTTCTGCCGCAGTATACAGTATCTCACGAAAGTGAGTACACCCCTCACATTTTTGTAAAAATTTTATTATATCTTTTCATGTGACAACACTGAAGAAATGACACTTTGCTACAATGTAAAGTAGTGAGTGTATAACTTTTATAACAGTGTAAATTTGCTGTCCCCTCAAAATAACTCAACACAAAGCCATTAATGTATAAACCGCTGGCAACAAAAGTGAGTACACCCTAAGTAAAAATGTCCAAATTGGGCCCAAAGTGTCAATATTTTGTGTGGCCACCATTATTTTCCAGCACTGCCTTAACCCTCTTGGGCATGGAGTTCATCAGAGCTTCACAGGTTGCCACTGGAGTCCTTTTCCACTCCTCCATGACGACATCACAGAGCTGGTGGATGTTAGAGACCTTGCGCTCCTCCACCTTCCATTTGGGGATGCCCCACAGATGCTTAATAGGGTTTAGGCCGAAAGACATGCTTGGCCAGTCCATCACCTTTACCCTCGACTTTTTTCGCAAGGCAGTGGTCGTCTTGGAGGTGTGTTTGGGGTCGTTATCATGTTGGAATGCTGCCCTGCGGCCCAATCTCCAAAGTGAGGGGATCATGCTCTGCTTCAGTATGTCACAGTACATGTTGGCATTCATGATTCCCTCAATGAACTGTAGCTCCCCAGTGCCAGCAGCACTCATGCAGCCCCAGACCATGACACTCCCACCACCATGCTTGACTGTAGGTAAGACACGCTTGTCTTTCTACTCCTCACCTGGTTGCCACCACACACGCCTGACACCATCTGAACCAAATAAGTTTATCTTGGTCTCATCAGACCACAGGACATGGTTCCAGTAATCCATGTCCTTAATCTGCTTGTCTTCAGCAAACTTACTTGTGCATCATCTTTAGAAGAGTCTTCCTTCTGGGACGACAGCCGTGCAGACTAATTTGATGCAGTGTGTCAATATTATGGTGCATAGGAGTGTGCAGCGTATGGTCTGAGCACTGACAAGCTGACCCCCCCACCCCTTCAACCTCTGCAGCAATGCTGGCAACACTCATATGTCTATTTCACAAAAGCAACCTCTGGATATGACGCTGAGCATGTGGACTCAACTCCTTTGCTTACCATGGCGAGGCCTGTTCTGAGTGGAACCTGTCCTGTTAAACCGCTGTATGGCCTTGACCACCGTGCTGAAGCTCAGTTTCAGGGTCTTGGCAATCTTCTAATAGCCTAGACCATCTTTATGTAGAGCAACAATTTATTTTTTTTCAGATCCTTAGAGAGTTCTTTGCCATGAGGTGCCATGTTGAACTTCCAGTGACCAGTATGAGAAAGTGAGAGAGATAACACAAAATTTAACACACTTGCTCCTCATTCACACCTGAGACCTTGTAACACTAACAAGTCACATGACACCGGGGAGGGAAAATGGCTAATTGGGCCCAATTTGGACATTTTCACTTAGGGATGTACTCTCTTTTGATGCCAGCGGTTTAGACATTATTGGCTGTGTGTTGAGTTATTTTGAGGGGACAGCAAATTGACACAGTTATACAAGCTGTGCACTCCCTACTTTACAATGTAGCAAAGTGTCATTTCTTCAGTGTTGTCACATGAAAATATTTACAAAAATGTGTGGGGTGTGTTCACTTTTGTGAGATACTGTATCTGCGTGAGGTGGTCGGGAAGCAGTTAAAGGGATTGTAAACCCTTAAGGTTTTTCACCTTAATGCATTCTATGCATTAAGGTGAAAAACCTTCTGTAGTTCTGCAGCCCCCCGTTTTACTTACCCGAACACTGTTTTTCTCCAGGCTGTTGTCTCGTGTCCTGAGTGGATAGATTGATAGTAGCGCAGCCATTGGCTCCTGCTGCTGTCCTAGCCATTGGCTCCCGCTGCTACTCCCCTAAAGTCAATACTTTGTAGAGCCACCTTTTGCGGCTATCACAGCTCCAATTCGCTTTGGATAGGTCTCCATGAGCTTGCCACAACTTACCATTGGGATTGTTGCCCATTCCTCCTTGCAAAACTGCTCCAGCTCCTTCAAGTTGGATGGTTTGAGCTTGTGAACAGCAATCTTTAAGTCTGACCACATATTTTCTATTGGATTGAGGTCTGGGCTTTGACTAGGCCATTCCAACACATTTACATGTTTCCCCTTAAACCACTCAAGTGTTGCTTTAGCAGTGTGTTTGGGGTTATTGTCCTGCTGGAAGGTGAACCTCTGTCCTAGCCTCAAATCACACACAGAGTTGTACAGGTTTTGCTCAAGAATATCCCTGTATTTAGCACCATCCATCTTTCCCTCAACTCTGACCAGTTTCCAAGTCCCAACTGATGAAAAACATCCCCATAGCATGATGCTGCCACCACCATGTTTCACTGTGGGGATGGTGTTCTTTGGGTGATGTGATGTTTAGGGTTTGCGCCAGACATAGCGTTTTCTTTGATGGCTAAAAAGTTAAATTTTAGTCTCATCAGACCAGAGCACCTTCCTCCATACATTTTGGGAGTCTCCCACATGCCTTTTCGCAAATTCAAAACGTTCAATTTTGTTTTTTTAATGAAAGTAATGTTTTTTTTCTGACCACTCTGCCGTAAAGCCCAACTCTATGGAGCGTACGGCTTATTGTAGTCCTATGTACAGATACTCCATTCTCTGCTGTAGAACTCTGCAGCTCCTCCAGGGTTACCTTAGGTCTCTGTGCTGCCTCTCTGATTAATGCCCTCCTTGCCCGGTCTGTGAGTTTTGGTGTGCGGCCTTCTCTTGGCAGGTTTGCTGTTGTGCCATGTTCTTTCCATTTGGTTATGATAGATTTGATGGTGCTCCTAGGGATCAGCAAAGGTTTGGATATTTTTTTATAACCTAACCCTGACTTGTACTTCTCAGCAACATTGTCCCTTACTTGTTTGGAGAGTTCCTTGGTCTTCATGGCAGTGTTTGGTTAGTGGTGCCTCTTGCTTAGGTGTTGCAGCCTCTGGGGTCTTTCAAGAAGGTGTGTATATGTAATGACAAATCATGTGACACTTAGATTGCACACAGGTGGACATCATTTCACTAATTATGTGACTTCTGATGGTAATTGAAGTTGTAATTGTTGTAATTGAAGTAATCTGAAGTTGCACCAGAGCTTTTTATTGGCTTCATAATAAAGTAGGTGAATACATAGGCACATGCCAATTATCATTTTTTAATTTCTGAAAAATAGTTTTAGGTATATATCTTTCTAATTTTACTTCACCGATTTAGACTATTTTGTTCTGATCCATCACATATAATTCAGATTAAAAAAACATTGAACTAAAGGCTGTAATGTAACAAAATAGGTAAAAAGCCAGGGGGGGGGGGGTGAATACTTTTGCAAGGCACTGTATTTCTGTTGATCTAAATTAAATTAAATTTAGTTCTGTTGACAACTAAATTTAATCCGAAATGATTCAGTGTTCTATGACATAAAACATGAAACCGTCTAAGGAGGTTAATACTGTAGCTAGCTTAGCTGTCTGCAGTCACTTTATTTATTTATTTTTATAACAGGTGTTTTTTTTATAGTGGCACCAATTTACCCAACGCTTTACCTAATGTACATTCACATCAGTCCCGGCCCTTAAGAAGCTTACAATCTAAGTAGTGGTAAATGTAGAGGTGTACTTAGTTTTTAACCTGACTGCTTTGCATTTTTATTCATTTAGATTAAAAGAACAAATACACCATGTTTATTTTATGTGTTACTTTTTTGATATATTATCTGTAGGCACATTTTGAATGAAGATGGATGAAGATGAAGATAATGTTTGCCTCTTCATATATGTTAAAAAAAAGTCAACCATTTCCATGGAATGTAGTTACATTTGCACATAACTGTGTATAATTTAGGGCTTTAGAAATGCCTGTATGATTATTTCAATTGTTAGCTTATATTTCTGTCGTAGTTTCTTTGGAATTTCTTTAGAATTTTTCCCCTGTGCCCTGCCGCCTAGCTGTTTTTATTTATTTATTTATTTTTGCTCATCCCTTATTACAGTATCACAGAATCTTCGACACATGCAAACACTATGCACTTATCCTTTAAAGAGTCTGTGGCTGGAATGTAATTAATAATGCTTACATAAATAACAACTTGCGTCAGGATATAGCGTACACAGTAAAATACGTACTTACACATGAAGCAAAAAATAAGCATTCATTAATCACTTCCAGAAAAAACATGGATGTTCAATCAGTCATAGTCTCATGATTTAGAGATATAATTAGTATCATGCATCAGGCATGTTGTCACCTGCTTTTTTAGGATATTGCATTGGCTGGTATGCAGGTTGTGATAACTCGCCAGGGCTGTGTTAAATAGGCATCCATTTATTATTTCTAAGCACTAACATGCTCATTTTTTCTATTTTTACTGTTTAAAAATTATTATTAATACAACTACTACTCTAATTTGTTTCAAATCTAGACCTATATAGCTTTATCCTTGTATAAAAAAAACCCTAAATGAGTTCCCCTACCCTCCTATTTAAAGTTATTACCACCCCTTGCTGTGATACTAAAAATCAGACATTACATGCAACATTTTTCCCCTTTATAATGTGTAGCTTTTTCCTACCCTGATGCACAGGTGTGGTTGTAAGTTTCATAGTAATATTTGTAAAAGTTAAGTTGGGCTTTGCCATTTATCTCTATGGAACTTTTACTTTGATGCACATTTGTAAGGCAAATTGATGTGTGGTTTCATTTTCATGCACTGCTATTGTCATCCAAAGAGCACCTGCCAACATATTAAAAATGGAAATAAACTTTCCTAAAACAAGCATGACAGCATCCAGACAAGGGGAGAAGAGTTGGGTAAATAACAGGAATTCCCCTTGTCCATTCACAGAATACCGTGCATTTTGTGAAAAGAGTACAAGGCTTTTTGTGAATGTTTTCAATCAGAATTTATTAAAGATTTTCACATAAACAAGATAAAGCATGAAAATCAATTCCTATCGGGAAAACCGTTCGTCTGTATGCTATTCCGACGGACCAAAAATGACGCAGGGGGAAGCTATTGGCTACTGGCTATTGAACTTCCTTTCTCTAGTCCCGTCGTACGTTATCGTGTTCTAAACGATCGGACTTTGGTGTGATCGCGTATAGGCAAGTCTGTTTCAGCGGAACTCTGACGGAAAAACCGTCAGAGTTTATTCTGACGGAAAAAACGGTCGGGTGTATGCGGCATTATAAAAGTAGAAGTGAACGCATAGGTAGGTTGTGTTTATGTAAACTGTGATCGCACCACACATGGGAGGTATCCCCACGAAAGTAATAGTGAGAGCAATAATTCTAGCACTAGACCTCCTCTGAACTGGTAACCTATAAAAAATGTTAAACTGTCACCTATGGAGATTTTTAAAGTGTGGCATGTTATGCAGCGTACACACGAGCAGACTTTTCGAACGAACTGGTCCAACGGACAATCTGACCATCTGTGGGCTTCATCAGACCTTCAGCGGACTTTTCCAGTGAAAATCTGACGGACTTTAGATTTGAAACATGTTTCAAATCTTTCCGATGGACCCGAGTCTGGTCGAAAAATCCGCTTGTCTGTGTGCTAGTCCGATGGACGAAAACCCACGCTAGGGCAGCTATTGGCTACTGGCTATCAACTTCCTTATTTTAGTCCGGTGTACGCCATCACGTACGAAACTGTCGGACTTTGGTGTGATCGTGTGTAGGCAAGTCCGGTCGTTCAAAAGTCCGTCGGAAGTCCGTCAAAAGTCTGACGAAAGTCCGCCGGAATGGCCGTCAAACTTTTGTTGCCGAAAAGTCCGCTCGAGTGTGCGAGGCCTTAGGTTTCTATTTACTTGGCCTAACATCATAATTCATATTTGAACAAATTATATATATTTGTTTTTGTTTTTTTGCATTAAAATTAATTAACATGTATTTTTTCCATTGCATTTGAAAAATCACTGTGCAAATACTGTGTGAAATATAAAATTGGAACACCCACCAGTTTATTCTCTAGGTCCTCTGCTTAAAAATATATATATTTGTCATTTGGGTGGGCCTGAGTTTTTTTTTAGCAAAAAAAAATATGATTTTTACATGTAGGAGAGAAATGCCAGAATTGGCTTGTTTATTTTTGCTGCTGATCATACAATATGGCCCAATATTTGCAAGAGACACAACTCAGTTAGGTGTTGCTTTCAGTGAACAGGCCCTACTCAGCTTGATAACGTGTTTTCAGGCTTTATTGCTCAGTTTTAAAACCTTTTGTGCTCTTTCAGGGGATGGTAATAACGGGAGGATGAGCCATGGTTTTAGCACCCCAGCCACCCATCTGAACTGTCTGATGGGGCTGTACACAAGCCATGGCTGTGACATTTTGCTTTACAGTCGCAACATTTTCAGTCAGTTTTTTATTGCCATTTGTGTCACTATTGGGGGGAAAACAGTCAGAATCAAAAATACATTTTTAGTCCAGTGAGCGTAGATTAGAACATATGGTAATGTTTTTATTGCTGTTTGTGCTTTTCTTTCCAAGTGACAACCATACTTGTATCTGTGTAGCAGGGTCAAGAATTGATGGGAACATTTCCCCAATGGGGACAATGACAGAAATAAAAAACGTACAGGAAAATATAACCCCCCCCAACTTCATCCAAAATGAAAAGACAATTAGTATCCTGGATTTAGCTCTGAAACCATTTCATTTTCTTGCAGTTCAAATCAAGATCATATTTTGCTTGTAGTTGAGCTTTGCACAAACAGGCGCATGAGCTTGAGGTGCAGCATTATAAATGACTTTGTGTCAGCAAATATATGTATTGACTAAGCAATATTTGAGCTTTGCAATGTGCGCTGTTATACATATAAGGATAAGCTTTGCAGTACAACCAATACCAATATTCATTTGCCTTTACCTTCATTAGCTAGTGGAATCTAATTTTGTTATATAATATAATTTTGTTCAACTTGGAAATGCAGCAGGTAGAGAAAAGCTGCTGTATTTGCAAAGGCCCCTCATTCAGACACCACGTGCCTACAAGTGGATCCTCCCTTGTGAAGTGACAGGAAGATACCCAGCTTTGACCAAATGCTTTATTCCCCTTGGTTTGCTGTAGAAGCAATAGGATTATACCTAGGCTTCTCAGACATCCATCCGGTCCTAGACTTCTGCCTAGGTGGCCTAGTGGATGTTAGGGCCCCAACATTACATGTTAAAGCGGAAGTAAACCCATTGATTTAACAGTTTCATTCCGGGCGGGAAATGTAATGCCGACTTTTTGACGGACTAGGGCTGGCAGACTTTTCAACTGACTTTCCGACGGACTTTCCGATGGATTTTCCAACGTTCGAATGAACGGACTTGCCTATACACGATCAACCAAAGTCTGATTGATTTGTACATGATGACGTACGACCGGACTAAGATAAGGAAGTTCATAGCCAGTAGCCAATAGCTGCCCTAGTGTCAGTTTTTGTCCGTCGGACTAGCATAAAGACGAGCGGACTTTTCGTCCGGACTCGAGTCCGTCAGAAAGATTTGAAACATGTTTTATTTCTAGGTCTGTCTGACTTTTGGGGAAAAAAAGTCCACTGGAGCCCACACACGGTCGAATTGTCCGACGGAGTCCAGTCTGCCAGACCTAGTCCGTCAAAAAATCCGCTCGTGTGTATGCGGCATAACTGTCACATTGGTTGTGTCCTCAACCAAACTGTAAACCATCCAATGGCTGGTGTCATAACTGATCACATGTGCAGATTCATAGCAGTTGAATATTAACCACTTCCCTACCCGCCTATAGTAATATGACGTCCACAGATTGGATCTCCCATCCTGGGTGGACGTCATATGACGGCCTCGGGTTCCCGGCCGCCTAGGGGGCACGCGCGCCCGCCGCGTTGCTCGGGACCCGGTGCATGTGCCCGGCGGCCGCGATGTCCGCTGGGCACCCGCGATTGCCCGTTAACCGGGCCGGACCGTGGATCTCTGTGTGTAAACACAGAGATCCACGTCCTGTCAGCTCAGAGGAGAGCGATCTGTGTTCCCAGAACGGAGGAACACTGATCGGTCTCCTCCCCTTGAGCGTCCCCTCCCCCTACAGTTAGAAGCATTCCCTAGGAAACACATTTAACCCCTCCCCGCCCCCTAGTGTTTAACCCCTTCACTGCCTGTCACATTTACACAGTAATCAATGCAATTGTATAGCATTGATCGCTGTATAAATGTGAATGGTCCCAAAAATGTGTCAAAAGTGTCCGATGTGTCCGCCATAATGTCGCAGTCATGAAAAAAAATCGCGATCGCCGCTATTATTAGTAAAAAAAAAATAAAAATAATTTTTTTTAAAAAATGCCATAAATCTATCCCGTATATTATAGACGCTATAACTTTTGCGCAAACCAATCAATATACGCTTATTGCGATTTTTTTAACCAAAAATATGTAGAAGAATACGTATCGGTCTAAACTGAAAAAAAAAAATTGTTTTTTTTTTTTTAAAAATTGGGATATTTATTATAGCAAAAAGTAAAAAATATTGTGTTTTTTTCAAAATTGTCGCTCTTCTTTTTTTTATAGCACAAAAAATAAAAACCGCAGAGGTAATCAAATACCACCAAAAGAAAGCTCTATTTGTGGGGAAAAAAATGACGCCAATTTTGTTTGGGTACAACGTCGCACGACCGCGCAATTGTTGTTTAAAGTGCGACAGCGCTGAAAACTAAAAATTGGTCTGGGAAGGAAGGGGGTGAAAAGGCCCGGTATTGAACCAGTTAAACAAAGGCCAAGATGGCAGCTCCCTTGGCTGAAAACAATAGGAGGGTTTACTTCCACTTTAAACTGATATAATTCCTTTCACCTTTTCTAGCTTTCCTCACTTCACCCTATAGCTACAATAAATATTGACTTTTTCATTGCCTTACACAAATTATGAATTCGTTCTGGTACTTTTGCTAGTATTGGTTTATATTTCTCTAAGGTGTTGTCCTCACATTTGTTTGAGTTGTGACACTTGGCATTTAAGATTCATGTATTATGTTTAACTGAATGTGAACCATGTTTGAAAAAAAAAAAAAACTAGCATAAACAAATTCTGCATCTTTGTAGGGGACATGCTTGCCCTTGTTGACTTTCAAGGGCAACTTGAAGATGAACTAAACCTCAAAGCTGGAGAAGTAATAAAAAATGTGAAGAAGACAGCAGAAGAGGGATGGCTAGAAGGAGAGAACAATGGAAGGAGGGGACTTTTCCCCCAATTGTTTGTAAAGGTACACACATCATTTTAATTATATTATGTCTTTAAGTGTGTCTATTTTTTAGGAGTAATTTTAGACAAGCAGAAATACTGGGTGATGTTACTAATGCTATCTAGCAAGCACAATTGGTCAGAAAGTTTACTTTGTTTATCTTAAGCCGGCCATACATGGTTCAAATCTCAGCCGGGTCAGCAGGGACTGTCCGAGATTCGAACCATCTATGGGCAGGCTTAATCTACCCAAGTTGATTGATCTATCAACTTGGATACAACCAGCCTGTCAGATTTTACAATCGATTATTGCTAGTGGCTATTATAGCTACTAGCAGTAATCACTGTGCTCTCCTGACAGGGACGGCTCCCTTCGCTCCCATGCCAAAAGAACACAATGGCTCTGGGTGGAGAGATTCCCCATCAAGACTGACTGTGTTGATGGGGAATCAAACGATTTTCTTTCCTGCAAGGAAAATCACTCTGTATCTGGCTGGCTTCAATTTAAAGAGGTGTTCCGGCCGAAATGATACTTTTTAAATAAAAATACCCCTATAATACACAAGCTTAGAGCCCTTGCACACTGGGGCGGTTTGCAGGCGCTATTGCGCTAATAATAGCGCCGGCAAACCGCCCGAAAGTGCCGCTGCTGTCATCCCAGTGTGAAAGGCCCGAGGGCTTGCACACTGGAGCGATGCGCTGGCAGGATGGTAAAAAAAGTCCTGCCAGCAGCATCTTCGGAGCGGTGAAGGAGCGGTGTGTATACCGCTCCTTTACTGCTCCTGCCCATTGAAATCAATGGGACGGCGCGGCTATACCGCCGGCAATGCGCCTCTGCAGAGGCGCTTTGCGGTGGTATTTAACCCTTTCTCGGCCGCTAGCGGGGGTAAAACCGCCCCGCTAGCGGCCGCATACCGACGGTAAAACGCCGCTAATAATAGCGGCGTTTTACCGCCGACGCCGCCCCCCGCCCCAGTGTGCAAGGGCTCTTAATGTATTCTAGTAAAGTTAGTCTGTAAACTAAGGTCTGTTTTGTTAGTTTATAACAGTAGTTTGTTATTTTATAAACTTACAGCAGGCCGTGGCCATCTTAAGTGTGGGCATCTGAAGCCAGACTGTATTTCTTCCTGCATCTCATCCTTGCAGATCTCGCACATGCTCAATGCAGCACAAGCAGTGTAATAGGTTTCAGGTCAGGTTTCCATAGCAACGGCAGTGTCAGAGGAAGTTGCCACTCCTTCCCAGAAGGCATTGCAAACAAGAAATGATGCGATGGGCCACGGCCAGGGAGGAGGAAGTCAAAAAGGAATACAGCAGATATACAGTAGGTGCTGAGAAAAAAAAAAATATCCAATTCGTTTACAGTGCACAGTTTAGTGAGGGATGTTGACGAGTTGTAAAAGTGGGTGAAACTTCACTTTAAGTTCTTTTTAATACATAGAGGGTCAGATGTAGGGCAGAAGGAATATAGCTCCTGAAGCTTGGTTTGGGTTGGAGCACCACATGAAAAATTAAATTATAAGTGAAGGCACAACTTTTTTTGGAATAGAACCACTGTCCAGGTTTATATACTTGCCTTCGTTTTAAACCTCCCCACAAGGTTTATTTAATGGGGAGAGTCCAAGGACAGTTAGCTCTGCGTGGGTTCCAAGTTGCGGCTCTATATGACATCGCATGCACGGCCATAGGAGGAGGAGTGAGGGAAGTGCTCCTTTTCCCAGAAGTCGTGTTTCTCTTCACTCCCAGCACCTAAACAGAGCAGTGGGCAAAAAAGTGTGTATTATTGAGGAGGGAGATAGCTAAGTGAACTCGATGTCTTGCGTTGCTGAAACACAGGTTTAATTTAAAGTAAAAATAAAAAAACAACACAACAATTTGCTGTGACTGATATTATAGGATGATAATGAGTGATGAGAGAAAGAGCTCCAGTCAATGGCACAAACCCTGACTGGTGGTGGAAATGACAGAAGGGCATAAATGGGGGGTGAAAGAACATGCAGGACAGCATCAGGGAGCCCATGAAATATTATAATGATGTACAAATAACACAACAAGACTGGTGAGTGCCCTATTGTGTTTACCATGGTTATCTGAATTGAATCTCAAACGTGGTAAATTGATACGCTCATCTCTACTCTAGACATATTACAGCTCCTTTGTATCATTCTGAGCAAAGCAAAAGGGCACAGTGTCTATGAGAACCAAACAGATTCTATATTCTTTTCTAAAACAAGAAAAAAAAAGCTAAGGCTTGATTGGTTACTACATCTATTTCCATTTAGTTAAGTTTTCATAAATGAGCTCCAATTAGTTGTATTCATGGTCTTTTACAGACCTGCTTATGGTACATTGAGATTTGTGAAACAGGAAAAGCATATTGTTCTACCACACAATGATTCAAGTCAAAAAGTAACATTATGAATGTGCTTTTGTTGATGAAGCCCCTGATACCAGTTATTGTTGCACACACTTGAATAACATTTGCAGAGTTTAAAGGCTAATATGGTTGCCTATTTTTTTACAAGCATGTTTTTATATTTCTGCTGCAGGAAATACCCTCAGTTTTTCTAAGCGATAATGGCCAGAGGTTCCCAAGATCTGTTAGGAAACCTAATGGTAAGAGGTTGTGTATTTATGTGAATTTAACTTTTTAACATTGAAAAAAATCAAAAGTCAGTGTCATTTTATCCAGCTTTTCGACACTGAACCCCCTTTTATATATTTGATTCATGTAAAGAAAGAACAGTTCTGCCTCGTTTTCACTGAGCGGATCGGTTTGGTACGGTACGCTATTTTGGGTGTTTCCATTATAAAAGGGGCCCATACAACCGAACCAAACCATTGCATTCAGGGTCCTGCTTCAGATGTGGGGCCATAGAAAATGGAACGGTTCGGTTAGGGCGGAGCTACGATACATTTCACTGATTGGTGGACATGTGACGCCATGCTAGGCATTTTTTCTAAACCCACGTATGGCCCCTGTCAGTCCGACTTGCAGTGGAAACGCTCACCTGAATAGGCCGGACCATTCTAGGCCTTCCAAACCGATCCGACCCGAACCGATCCGCTCGGTGGAAACGAGGCATTAGATGTATTAACTAAAACTAGGATCAGTCTGGTCAGAAATCATCTAACCTAACAGAATATGTTTGAATTATAGAAGGAAATTGTAGTTCCCAGAGGAAATCCAATTATACACCATACATGTCACAGGATTTGAATCTGGGATCCTAGCTAAATTTCACTGGCCAAATGTCTGATTGTATTCTGCTTTAAACACTGAGAAGGTGGCAAGTGTATCTGTTTTTTTCAGCAGCATAGCAGCATCTAAACCAGTTGTTCAGTGATATTGCAGTAAAAAAGGTGGAACCACATCATGCAGCGGGGTACCAGACATCTAACACAGTGGTTATCAACCCTGTCCTCAGGGCTCACTTACAGGCCAGGTTTTGTATATTACCTTGGGGACATGCAGACTAGAATACCGCAATCACTGAGCAGCAAATTATATCACCTGTGATGTATTTCAGTTATCTTGCAAACCTGGCCTGTTAGTGGGCCCTGAGGACAGGATTGATGACCACTGATTTAACACACATGGAAGTGTGTCTAATGCCGCGTACACACGGGCGGACTTTTCGACCGGACTGGTCCGATGGACTTTCCGACGGACCTTCGACGGACTTCCGATGGACTTTTGAATGAACGGACTTGCCTACACACGATCACACCAAAGTCCGACAGATTCGTACAGGATGACGTACGACCGGACTAAAATAAGGAAGTTGATAGCCAGTAGCCAATAGCTGCCCTAGCGTGGGTTTTCGTCCGTCGGACTAGCATACAGACAAGCGGATTTTTCGACCGGACTCGAGTCCATCGGAAAGATTTGAAGCATGTTTCAAATCTAAAGTCCGTCAGATTTTCGACTGGAAAAGTCCGCTGAAGGTCCGATGAAGCCCACACAGGATCGGATTGTCCGCCGGACTCGGTCTGTCGGACCAGTCCAGTCGAAAAGTTTGCTTGTGTGTACGCGGATTTAGGCTCGGTTCACACTAGCCCGACTCCAAAGTCGCATTACTTTCAGTGCAAATTTGGAGTCTGACTGTGATATGACTTTGATGTGACTTTATACACCCGTGGCATTGAAGTTGTATTGAAGTGGGACCAAAGTAGTGCATGGACTTTTACAAAAGTCGAACAGACTTGTGTAGCATCAGTGAAAGTGGTTGTAAAGTCAGAAGGTTTTTTTTATCTTAATGCATTCTATGCATTAAGATAAAAAGCCTTCTGTGTGCAGCAGCCCCCCTCGGTCCCCCTAATACTTACCAAAGCCCCATCTCTGTCCAGTGATGTCCACATTTGTCTTGGCCATCTGAGACTCTCCCTCCTGATTGGCTGAGACACAGCAGCAGCGCCATTGCTTTATGCTGTTGTCAATCAAGAGAGAGAGGGGGTGGGGCCAGGCCGGGCTGTGGCTCCATGTCTGAATGAACACAGGGAGCTGTGACTTGGCTCAGTTACCCCCTTAGCAAGCTTCTTGCTGTGGGGGCACTCAACAGGAGGGAGGGGCCAGGATCGCAGAAGATGCACCCGAGAAGAGGAGGATCGGGGCTGCTCTGTGCCAATCGACCACACAGAGGAGGTAAGTACAACATGTTTATTATTTTTATAGAAAAAAACAGGACTTTGCCATCATTTTAAGACAGCTCTCATAGGGAAACACTGAATTTCACATTTCATCCGACTTCATCTCACAAGTGGAATCCTATGTTGCATCAGTGTGAACCAAGCCTAAAGCTGAAGATTCTTTGCTTTAACGTATGGCTGCCTTTAGTGTGTGATGCATCTTAATTGATTGCCAAAAAAGGGGAAGAGAGAGAGCAGTAAGGCCTTCATATTTAGGGCTCTGTGAATGTACTGGTGAGGATGGGAATCGCTAATGGATTCTGAAAATTTAGAGTAAATGAAAAAGTATATGTCATGATTTTAAGTCTGTCTCATGAGGCAGGATGAAACAATGTTTGAGCCTGACTGTTGTTAAGGAAAGGTGTGGTGGGCTGTAATGTATCAGAATTGTACTGAATAGAATTCCCAACACATCTCATCTATCCAGAACCATGGTGCAAAAAACACCATTACCCTGTCAACATTTTGCTGTCATGAACAGGATGGTGCCAATTGAAAGTTGTCTTGAGGCTTTAGATTGGCTGGTATTTTTAGCCATTTTAAACGGATGGGCCTGAGAGTGACAGTCAGAAAGTTCTGGTGAGATAAATCCTGCCTTGCACCTGCCTGTAAGTAGAACACTAGGATGTGCTTCTGAAGCCTGCTGTCAGCTTGCCTGAAAGAAAAAATTAGAAAAGAGAAAGGTGTAAACAACTTTAACTCCCTGAGTCTAAGAAGGGCACTATTCTTGACATGGGACTCTATTTTAAGCCTAGAAATTACACTGACTGTTAGTCTTTGGGGCTTGTGTGCCTTGCAAAGAGTTTCTGTTTGAACTCCTCTGGAAACATACAAAGACCAAAGATCTGCAGGGTGACTCAAGCCAAGAAGAGGCTTGGAGGGTCCCAGAAAAGTTCTTCCCACCAACCTTGGTGAGTTGTAAGAGACAAGACACTTCCTCCAGTAAGGAGCTGCCTGGTACGAGAGACCCCCTCCAGTAAGGAGCTGCCTCAGGAGATACTATCCATGATGCAGGTGGAAATTTGACAATCATATGATGTGGATGATCCTACAAAGTTTCCTAACATTTCCATCAATGAGTTTATGGCTACAGTATCTTTAGAGGGCCAGGAGGATAAGACTGAACTGGAATCTGCGGTGGCCCTGTCTGTTGACCCTGGAGAGGAGATTGTCACCTCTATAACAGACAATCTCTCACCTGTCTACAGCTCTCTATCTTTATTGTGATTTCCAAGAATCCAGAGGAGACCACTGAAGAGAGAGGTAATTGACCCCTAACTGTGAATCTGAAATTTCCATCATTTGAATCTATTGAGTAACCAATGGGCATAGTAAAGAGAATCTTTCCCTCCTCTCTGTTGTGTCCTGCTACAGTGGACGGCCTAGCTAGTGTTGTTTTATAACTCTTTTCTGGAAAAGGAGCAGGTAGACAGCTAACTAAACATTCACATCCCCAACAATTTTTCAACCTCCAAATGATGCAGGAGTAATGAGTACAGACTGGAGTTCCGTTCCTGTATCTTTCAAAGGACCTGTTTGATAAATTAGAAGAACAGTGTCAGGAGATCTATAATCATGCTACGTTATACCAACATCTTGGAGATGGGAAACTTATGTTGAGGGACCACCAGCATTGTTTTAAAGAGTTCATTTATGGCTGGCATATTTTAAAACAGAAGGTTCTCCTGGTGCATCCTGGAGCTCCAAACCTAGAATTCTATCTGAAGGACTGGGATCCAGAAACCGGAAGGCTTATTTATTACTCTACCCTAGGGATTTCTGTTAAAACATTTAATGTTTTTTTTTTTCTATAGCCAACATTATGTTTTCATTTGTTGCAGTTGTGGCTGATTAAATGTGGTATCTTTGCTCTTGAAATAGCACAGGAATGTGCTGAGTTTTACTGGAGGGAAAAGTTATAGAAGGGGTCAGAAGTGATCCCTTGTAGATGGTTTTGTTATTCTCCTCCCAGGAGCACTGAGCAACAACTGCTCTTTCTGCGCTGACAGGGCAAAGTTTTGCTCCAATCTGGAGAGAGACAGAAATTTTGGTGGGAGGAGGTTTAGCAGTCTTAATTGGACAGTTGTAGTGAGGCCCCAATGAAGTAAAAAGGATCCATGAGGCGCTTGGACTTTGATGTGAGTTCATACAAAGTAGTGAGAGGAAAACATTTGAAGAGTTCACTGGTTCAGGTTAGGCTACTCACAACAGACAAGGCTACTGTCCAATAGGTACCCTAGCAGGTTATCAGAAAAAAAGGAAAGAGTTTATTTGATCCCAAAATGCATTGGCTGTTTTTTTAGTACAAACTAATAAATTAATTTGCACTTTTTTATCATTTGGTCTGGCACTCCTTCCATTTGTGCATGTTTTTTTTCTGGTAACCTGCTGGTAACCTGCTTAATACAAACTAATAAATTCATATAACATATAAAACCCCCCTGTACACAAACTTTAAGTTGGCCTTAATTACTGGCAGTTTGCTTATCCGTAATTATTTTAGAATCTGTTGCAGTCACAGCAACAGATTCTAAAAGCAAACTTCCTTAATCTGGTGCAGATGTCACTACTTGTACCAAAACTGGTGCAAGACTTTCATGAATTAGGTGCAGTCCATATTAAAGGGGCCATACTACCAGAAAAGTGACATTACTGCTTTATTGAGTTCCCCTAATACTAAAGGCAAGTAAACTGTTCACTTTGCATTTTGCAAGATCATTTTTTGCATTTTGCAAGATCATTTTTCAGATATCTCTGAAATCACTCCCGAAGTTGGACTGAAATCCAAGCCTTTAGAATCACTTTAAGCCAGCTATAGATGGTTTGACTCGTACCATGTATGGACAGGCTAAATGTACCCAAGTTGTTTGATTTTGCATGTGATTATTGCTAGTGGCTGTTACAGCCAATAGCAATAATCACTGTGTTGTCCCAGCGGGGACGGCTTCCTCCACCCTCCCTCCGGGAGAACACAATGGCTCCGGAGGAGGAATTCCTGCATCAACGCTATCTGTGTTGATGGGGGAGTGAAACAAATTTCTTTCCTGCAACCCTATGGTGATGAGATGGTGAACATTGACAAGAGTATGTAAAAAAGTTCATAGTGCTGTAAAGTGAAAAGTGAAGTTCAAAGTGCTTAGGGAGAAAGGAGAGAATATCAGGGAGATAAGATAAGACACTATCCTTGTAAGTTTAACTCTTTTGTGTCTCCCTGGTAACAGAGTTTGTCTTGTCACCTCTCCTGCTTTTCTTCTTTCCCTTCCTAATCTGTGTTCCCTCTGCACAGTCTGTGTCATTCCTGTTGCTTTCTTCCCCCATCAGCAACAGTAAATCCTAAAGCTGTCAGCTGATCGTCCTCTAGTGCCGCTGACAGTTAGAACACATCCCTAGGATACCCTTAACCCCTACAGCACCCCCTCCTGGTTAACCCTTTCACTGCCAGTCACATTTACACAGTAATCAATGCATTCTTAAATATAAATAAATGTGAATGGTCCCAAAATAGTGCCAAAGGTGTCTGATCTGTCCACCATAATGTCGCAGTCACGATAAAAATCGCTGATCGCCGCCATTACTAGTAAAAAAAAAATTATTAATAAAAAAGCCATAAAACTATCCCCTATTTTGTAGACGCTATAACTTTTGCGCAAACCAATCAATAAACGCTTTTTGCGTTTTTTTTAACCAAAAATATGTAGAAGAATACGTATCGGCCTAAACTGAGGAAAAAATATGTTTTTTTAGATATTTTTTAATTATAGCAAAAAGTAAAAAATAATGCTTTTTTTTCAAAATTGTCGCTATTTTTTTTTTTTTTATGGCGCAAAAAATAAAAGCTGCAGAGGTAATCAAATACCACCAAAAGAAAGCTCTATTTATGGGAAAAAAAGGACGACAATTTTGTTTGGGAGCCACGTCGCATGACCACACAATTGTCAGTTAAAGCGACGCAGTACCGAATCGCAAAAAGTGCTCTGGTCTTTTGCCAGCCAAATGGTCCGGGGCTGAAGTGGTTAAAGGTGAAACTGCTCTCATTTGGTTTTTTAAATCTGAACTCCAGCTTTGCCATCTGTCAGTTTACAAGTTCCCCTCCTGTACTGAAATAGCTTACTCTGATTTTATGACACACTGTGATCTTCTCAAAGTCTGCATTAGAAACTGCAGCAAGTCACCTGAAGCCTAACTCATTTCCTGGCTGGAGGACATCCAGCATCATAAAGCTCTTTTCTCCTCACCCTTAGGGCTCATGCACACTGCAGCTCAAAAAAATGCTGCTTTTACAGGCATTTGAGCTTTAATTTCTTTGCCTAAAAGCTTGAAGAAACTTGTGCTTTTTGGGGCTTGTGCGCACGTTTTTATTTTTATTTTTTTAGCTTTTTTGTGCTCTTTCGCACATTTTTGGGCACTTAGGTATCTTTTCTGTTGGAAAGCTCCTCTCACAAATGTGCCTTTGGTGGGGGGTTTTCTGCCTGTAAGAACATATGCCTGTAAACTCCTGATAAAGCCACAGTGTGTATGGACACATTGGCTAACATGGAGGGGAGTTTCCAGCCAGAAAAAATGAGAGCTCAAAAAAGCTCGAAAGCCTGTAGGAGCCGCTTCTTAGAGCTTCTTTGAGCCCTACTGTCCTTGGGATGCCTCTTTATTCCTGAATTTCAATCACGGAGGCCCATCATTTCATGTTGGCAAAACCCAGGGCAATCTGTACTTAAAAGCAGAGCTCCACCCAAAAAAGGAAGCTCTGCTTGCTTGCGTCCTCCACTGTCATATTTGGCACTTTTTTGGGGGGGGGAGCGGGTACCTGGTTTTTGACAGGTACCCACTCCCACTTCTGGGTCAGATCGCCGCAGCGATCTGTGAGGATCTTTGGCCTCTCCTCCTTCCCCCCCGCAGCCTTCTGGGACACACACAGGTCCCAGAAGACTTTGGGCCCATTCACAAAGCACGTGTGCAATGGGAATATGGATTATTACATTCACAAAGCGCCGCGCGACTCGCGCATGTGCAGTAAGAAACCGGCTATGAAGCCGGAAGACTTTACTGCCTACCTAAGATTGAAGAGTTGGCTTGGGTGCTGACATTGCTGTATTCCTGGACAGGTAAGTGTCCTTACATTAAAAGTCAGCAGCTACAGTATTTGTAGCTGTTGACTTAAAAAAAAATGGGGGGGGGATGGAGCTCCTCTTTAATCTTCCAAACTGACATCCTCAAAATCAAGGCATTTTGATATTTGTGTAACTCCTCTCAAGAGCCAGTCCACTGCTTGCACAAGGGCCATGGACTTTTGAGAGTAGTACTGAGGCAGACTGCTAACAGCCAGCCAGCCCACCAGCCATGATCTGCCTGCGTTCAATAGGGAAACACATGGACCCAAGTAATGACATCACTGGGTCTATAGTAAGGTATGAAGTAAAAACAGAAACTTTTTTATTTAAATGTGATCATCTTGTTGATGAGGGGGTAAGCATGAACCAGGGAAGGCAAAATACACATAGATTCATTTTCAGCTTTAATTGCCTGCTTGTAGCAAAGGAATAGGGTGAGTGTTCCATGATAGTGCTTTTAGATCTCACAGTGTTCCATGATAGTGCTTTTAGATCTCGCAGTGTTCCATGATAGTGCTTTTAGATCTCACAGTGGCATTTGACACAGCTGACCCTGAAATCTTAATAGATAGGCAAAAAGATGTTAAGGGAGTCTTGTGATTATTGGAACAGTTCGTGCATGGTTCAGATCCTTCCTGGCTGGCAGATCAGAGCGGCCCTGGGTTCTCTCTCCCACACATCAGTACCACCAAAATATGGCATGATGCAGGGTCCAGTCTTGTCCTTGACTCTATTTGTAGTGTATATGCTGCTGCTGGGCAACATAATCCAGAGCCATGGTCTGTCTTGTCATTGCTATGCAGCAGTGTATTTATCCTTTAACAGGTTTTAAAGACTCATCAGCCGCCATACATTCCTGCCCAGCTAAACTACTAGAAATGATGAATACTGTCTGGTAAAAATTAAAGGAGATTAGAGGACAGCATAGAATAGAAATGACAACATTCACATCCCGTTGTTATGTGTATGGAGGACAACAATCTTCATAGCTTAGGTCTTGTCTACAGAAGACCAATTTCATACTCACTTCAATGTTTGATTCTAAAATTTCCTAAAATCAGCCTACTGAACATAGGTCTCAACTATTTAGAAGACCTGCTGCAGCCATCACACTCTTTTTTGGTCATTTTTAAAGCTTAACTCCAGAAAACCTAAGTGGGGCTACGCCTGAAGGGGTGCAGGATTAGGTAAGTTAAAATGCTTTACCAAGTCCCCTAGACATAAACAAGCAGTTATTCTTTGCAGTGGGGGCACAGGCCTACTGCAAGGGAGGTCGTTTTTTTGTTTTGTTTGTTTTTTTTTACAATACAGGAGTTTATTGAAAAAGTATAAAAGTATAAAAACAATAAAAATACAAAGAAAAATCAAACAAAAACCATTTGACATGGTGAGTTCAGTACATTCAGGTATGCAGAGTAGGCAAGCAAGAGATCGGCAAACATGCATCAGTAGGTACAGCTAATTAGTCTGATCACACAATGAGCATGTGGGGGGGGGGGAGAAAGGAAGGTTCCATCATGGTATTAGCTATTGGCTTAGAGCCCAAAGTACAGAAGGGAGTACTACACATTATTGCACAAACAGTAACCCCAACTAGTTGGATGTCCAGGAAAGCCACACTTGTGTTCATCTGTTCATGTAGCTAAGCCTATACATAGGAAGCAAAGCATCTACCATGGCCTCCCAAAATGCCACCGTAGGAGACTCTGTCAAAGTCCACTTGTGCAGAATCTCTCTTTTAGCATAAAACAGGAGGTAAGAAATCAACAATTTCTAATTATATGACCGCTGTGCATCATTATGAAGTCCTAGCAAGGCTAAATCTGGCAAGACAGGTAATGATAGTTGTAGGCGAAGATTTATTAACTCAAAGACCTCTGAACAGTAAGTAGTGAGCTTAGGACACATCTAAAACATATGCAAAAAGGATCCCATGTATCTGACAGCAAGGACAAAAAGAGTCCTGCCCCAGGTACATCCAAGAAAGCTTCAATGGGGTATAATAGACCCAATGCAGAAGCTTGACTTGTATAAGTTTGTCTCTGGAGGAGATAACCAGCTTGGGACCCTGTACAAGGGAGGATTTTTAGGTTTCAAGAGTTCATCTTTAGAACTCATTCACACAGGCAGAAAAAACGTTGCATTTAGATGTGCATAGCGTATAGTTTTGTACACATCTAAACACAACACAGTAGTAATCAATGAACCTATACACATAGCTGCATCTACATGCAAAAATGTGCGCCTAATTTAGCCGCATATAAAAAAAAGGTATGGCCATCCAGATTTCAGATATGTAAATGCATGCTGCATACATGCTTAAGCCATAAGAAGAACTGTATTGCCGCGTACACACGATCTGACTTTCTGACGGGAAATGTTCCAGTGAGCTTGTTGTCGGAAAGTCCGACCGTGTGTATGCTCCATCGAACATTTGCTGCTGGAATTTCCACACACAAATGTTTGAGAGCAGGTTCTCAAATTTTCCGACAACAAAGGAAAGTCCGATTGTGTGTGCACAAGTTCAACGCACAAAAGTCCACGCATGCTCAGAATCAAGTACGAGACGGAAGCGCACGGTCTTGTAAAACTAGCGTTCGTAATGGAGATAGCACATATTGAACTGACTATTGAACTTCCTTTTTATAGTCCCGTCATACGTGTTGTACGTCACCGCGTTCTTGACGTTCGGAATTTCCGACAATATTTGTATGACCGTGTGTATGCAAGACAAGTTTGAGCCAACATCCGTCAGAAAAAAAATCCACGGTTTTGTTGTCAAAAATCCGATCGTGTGTACGGGGCATTTGAGTCTAAACTCTTGTATGGATCTAAGCGTGAGTATTTTTATGCAAGATCTTCTGCTAGCTCTGCCAGCTAGAACCTGCATTCTGTGCAGAAAATACGTAAATGCCTGTGTAAATGAAGCCTTAAGCCTCGTACACACGATCGGATTTTCCACAGACAAAACCTCGGACTTTTGTCTGAAGGCATGTGCCTGGATTTTGTCTTGCATACAAACGACAAGGAATTGTTGGCCAACAAACACAAACGTAGTGATGTACTATGTGGTTTTCCAGCTCTTTAGCGCCACCCTTTGGGCTCCTTCTGCTAATTTCCTGTTAGTAGAAGTTTGATGAGTGTTGATTCATGCTTTTCATTTCGCGCTTTTCTGTTCGTGCTTTTCAGTTCGTTTCTGAATGGCTGTTCGTCAACCAGGCATGTTGCAGAGTCGGAGGAGATAACGTGTTATTTATTATTGGTCTTGGAGTTATTGCTTTGACCCAAATCCAGTCCAGGAACAGGAGGAGAAGGAGTTCTTGGACCAAAAATTGGTTGCTTTATTAATCGTGACCAATTATGTCATATGCCTTTGCTGCGGGAGCTTCAGGAGAATAATCCGGATGATTTTCGGAATTATCTCCGGATGACAGACCCCTGCTTTCACCAACTCTTGGCATTGTTGACCCCCTATATTAATAAGCAGGACACATGCATGAGGCTTTTATTTTTTGGTTGAATAATAATGATTTGATTTGGTATATTTTCTATATTTTTGGATGCATAGAATGCACTATTTGGTTAAGTTCTGTTGGCAGATAGCATGTCTAATTTTATTTGTTTTCTTTTTTTAATGAACAATAAAAAAATTGTGTAGAATAATACTTGGCTATGTGTTTTACTTCAAATGACAGTTTGGGAGTAGGCAGTTACATTTTAAAAAATACAATGTAAAATTGACAAGGGACACCAACATAGTTGTATCTTTGATCTGAAAACCTACGGGATATTGGTGTTGTGGTAACTTGCCGAAAAAAAAAAAAAAAGCATAATAATATTATTTTTGATATCGAAAAGCCTTTGAAAATTTGTTTTCAATAACTCCATCAGTATCACCAGCAAAGCAGCTTCATTATTATCCCATTAAAGAAGAAGAGAATTGTGCGCTGCATCATGTTAACTCTCCATTACAAACGCTAGTTTACAAGACCGACTGCTTCTGGCTCGTTCTTGCTTCCACGCATTCGATTTTGTACTTCGGACTTTTGTCAGACGAACTTGTGTACACACACTCGGAAAATCCGACAACAGACATTTGTCCGCGGAAAATTTTAAAACCTGCCATCCAACATTTGTCCACGGAAAATCCGACAACAATTGTCCAATGGAGCATACACACGGTCGGATTTGCCGCCAACAGCCTGTCATCACACATTTCCCGTCGGAAAGTCCAATCGTGTGTACGAGGCTTAAGTCAAATTAGCAGGCTGGCTTGAATCCTAGACCAGGTCATATTGCTTTACTGCAGTGAAGAAAAGTGAGGTCTTAGGCAGGCCATAGATTACGCAATTTTCTTTCCTTCCACCATGAGCAGCCTTCCCTACTGGCAGAACACAATGATTAGTTCAGGGACAACCCGACAGGCTGGATGTACACAAGTCGATCGATATATTGACTTGTGTACAACCAGGGTGCCCATATCTGGATGGAAATTTGGCTGGTCCCTGCTATAGTTGCCAGCACTAATCATTCAGGAACAGCCTGACAGGTTGGTTGTACACAAGTCGATTGATACATTGACTTGTGTACTACCAGGATGCCCATAAATGGATTGAAATGCATTAGTCCCTGCTGAAGTGTATGAATTGTGATCCATGTATGGCTGGCTTTACAACTGGTGGCACTATCTAGCAGGTAGGTTTGCCAACTTTTCTTCATGCCAAACCCGAACAGTTTAGCAGCAACAGATTTGTGTGTGACTATCTCAGTAACTTGGGGAGCCAAAGTCTGGTCTGTATAATGTGTCCAGGTTTCAGGCAGACATGATTCAAAACCCGGACTGTTCAGATAAATCCCGGACAGGTGGCAACCCTACATGGGGTGCTCTAACCTCCATGAGTCACTCTAATGTCCATGGGGTGTAGCTCTAATATCTATGGGGTGCTCCAACCTCCATGGATCACGCTAACATCCATGGGGTACTCAGTTTATGGGGCACTCTAACCTTCATGGGTTGCTCTAAACTCCATGGGTCACTCTAATGTCCATGGGGTACTCTGTCTATGGGGCACTCTATTCACCATGGGGTACATCTATGGGGTGCTATAATGTCTATTGTCACTCTAGCATCCATGGGGTGCTGTAAAGGTTATGAAGTCATTCTAGCATTCATGGGGTGCTCTAAAGGTTATGGGGCGCTCTAACCTCCATGTGTTGCTTTGTCAATGGGATGCTCTAATGTCTATGGGTCACTCTAGCAACCATGGGGTGCTCTAACATCTATGGGGCAATCCAACTTCCATGGGTTGCTCTAATATACATGGGGTGCTCTAACCTCCATGGGTTGCTTTGTCTATGGGGTGCGCTAACATCTATGAATCACTCTAGCATAGATGGAGTGTCCTAAAGTTTATGGGGCATTGTAACCTCCATTGTTCGCTCTAACATCTATGTGACGCTCTAACCTCCATCGAGGTGCCATAACACCTATGTGCAGCCCTTAATCTGCCTTTAGCTGGATAACCAGCCATTCCTATCAGCTGTTCTCACTTTTTGCACAATACATAATTGATTCTGCAAATATTTATCCCAGTGTCTAATGCCGCGTACACACGAGCGGACATTACGGCGGACTTTGCCCGGCGGACTTTTCGACGTACTTTCCGACGGACTTTGTGAACGAACGGACTTGCCTACACACAATCCACCAAAGTCCGTCGAATTCGTACGTGATGACGTACGACCGGACTAAAACAAGGAAGTTCATAGCCAGTAGCCAATAGCTGCCCTAGCGTGGCTTTTTGTCCGTCGAACTAGCATACAGACGGCGGACTTTTCGACCGGACTCGATTTCAACGGATAAATTTTAAACAAGTTTCAAATCTAATTCCGTCCAACTTTTGAGAAAACAAAGTCCGCTGGAGCCCACACACATCGAATTGTCCGACGAAATCCAGTCCGCCGGGCAAAGTCCGCCGTAATGTCCGCTCGTGTGTACGCGGCATAAGAAGTCATAAAGTTGGAGTTTGGACAGCAGTCTGCAGCAGTGCCATGAGTCCATTAGACAGAGTACAGTGCATTAGCATGTTGCCTCCTTCATCTTTAACTGCCCTTCTGCATGTCCTGATATCACACCCTCTTCACCCCCCTATTCGGCATCCTCTGAGCTATCATCCCCCCCATGCACACCATGAGAACCCTGCAAAGCCACTGCAACAACTCCAGACAATGCCCTTGTCCCCATCCGGCAGGAGGGGCCTATTGGAATACAGTATCCTTCCATGCAGTGCCCCGTGGCTGAAGCAATGTGACTATCCCTGTCCATAAGCCATTTATTAGAGGGGTCAGCAAGGAATCGCCTGAAAAGTTTAGCACTCTGTTATTTCAGTACTTTGAGTGCTGCTGAAGTGTGAAGCTTCCCAGCCACAGTCTGGTGTGAATAATGTGTCTGGGTTTAAGGCAGAATGAAACCCGGACACATGATTCAAAACCTGGACAGTCTGGGTGAATCCTGGACAGGTGGCAATCCTACAGCAGCAGTGGTTCCTGAATTACAAGTTTGGCTGAATAGTATTACAAGTTCTTTGGCACGGCTTTCTTTCTTGAACATCACGGGACACAGAGCCACAGTAATAACTGATGGGTTATGTAGGTACCATTAGGTAGTGGACACTGGTCACACCCTAAGCAGGAAGTTCAACCCCCTATATAATCCCTCCCCTTACAGGGATACCTCAGTTTTTACGCCAGTATCTTAGGTGTTGGATGTGTAAAGATGTCCTGTGCTGAAGCTCCAAAGGGAATATCCTGATATCCTATACTGGGGCAAGCCAGGCGAACCAGATCCATACAAAGTGTCTTTCATGGCCGAATTGGATGGTACCCGGTTTTACACCGCACTGTCACCACCGCTGCCGCCATTGCACGTGCAGGCTCCATCTCTGCCAGCCTCTCTCCTTCCTCCTTCCCAACCCCCAGCCTTCCTCCATGCTTGTCCCGGAAGCGGCACGTTTTTCGAAAAAAAAAAAAGGGGGGCCGCGTCAGCGTGCTCAGACGCCCACATTGCCAGGAACAGGGCTATTTAAAGCACACTTTACAGGTGCTCTGAGCCTTTGGAGGGACACAGAGCTGACAGTCGCATGTAAGGTGGGACACAGGCATTCTCCTAGGTTGCATTTACTAAAGTAACACCAGACTGGGCATTTGGTAGCAAGGCTTTTGCCAGACTACATCGCTCAGCAGTCGGTGTTCATTTTGGATATCTCTACCTTGTTGCTTTGCACTATGGGTAAAAGAAGTTCACAAACCCCTAGAACCAGAGACACTAGGGGATCTCAGTCGGGTTCTGAGGACCCCCTGTCTGCAGCTTCTTCCCCCCCTGAGGGGCCAGGGACGGCTAGCCAGGGAGAGCCGTTGGGGTCAGGGGCTGTACCCGCTTCTGGCACTTCAGCCCCTGTATACATTACACAAGAGGTTTTTTCCTCAACCATTACTGGTTTAGAGGAAAGATTAATGGCCGTGATTACATCTTCACTCAGTGGAAGAAAATGCACTAGGCCTTCCTCTGCTCCCCAAGACCCTCAGGCAGATGAGCTCTGAGATAAAGGAGAAGAATCCCTTTCAGAGGATCGGGATGGGACGGATGATTCCTCTTCTGAGGAATCAGTTGGAGAGGGACCCTCTTCGGCTTCCCAAGAGGAGAAAGTCTTAGTTCAGATCCTTACTGGATTGGTCCGCTCCACATTTAAGTTGCCCATATCTGAATCAGTTAAGGAATCTTCTTCTTCTTTGGGGTCGCTGAAACCTTCTCAAACAGCACATGCTTTTCCTGTTCATAATTTACTTGAAAAGCTCCTTTATTCTGAGTGGGATCACCCAGATAAGCGTTTTCGTCCGCCGAAAAAGTTTTCAATACTTTATCCTATGGAAGAAAAATGTATTAAAATGTGGGGGATACCGGCCATTGATGCGGTCATTTCCTCTATAAATAGTAGTCTGACTTGTCCTGTAAAAAAAACGCTCAGATGCTCAGGGATCCTGTGGATAAAAAGATGGAATCCTTATTGAAGGATGTTTTTTCCTTAGCAGGATCAGTGGCTCAACCTGCAGTAGCAGCGATTGGAGTCTGTCAATACTTAAGAGACCATGTTAAGCAGGTCATCAAAGTTCTACCTGAACAGCAGGCCCAGGGGTTCGCTAACCTTCCAGCGGCCTTATGTTATGTTGTTGACGCCATCAGAGATTCTATCATGCAAACCTCTAGTCTTTCACTTAGGTTGGTGCATATGCGTAGAATCTTATGGTTGAAGAGTTGGTCAGCCGAAGCACCATGTAAGCAGCTGTTGGCTGGGTTTCCTTTTCGTGGTGCAAGGTTGTTTGGAGAAGACTTGGATAACTATATCAAGAGAATCTCTTGTGGGAAAAGCACTCTCTTACTTGTTAAGAAGAAGAGTAAGCGTCCCTCTTTCAAACGGACTCTTTCCCCAGTGCCAGGGGCATCAGCCCCCAGGCAGTCACGACGGCCTCCTCCGTCTGGGTCAAGAAACAAGAGTCAACCCCAGGGACAAAAGAAGTCCTGGGGGAAGAAGTCTACTAGACAAGACACTAAGGCCTCTTCATGAAGGGGCGCCCCCGCTCGCTCGAGTGGGGGGAAGACTGCTACAGTTCTCAAAGCTCTGGCAGGAGGACTTCCAGGACAGATGGGTAATCTCCACGGTAACCTTAGGGTACAAGCTGGAGTTCCAAGAATTTCCCTCTCCTCGTTTCCTCAGATCAAGTGTTCCCAGAGACCCAGAGAAGAAGCAGTCGCTCCTTCTAGCGTTAGAGCGACTTTTGTTGCAAGAGATCATTATGGTGGTTCCCACAAAGGATCAAGGATTGGGCTTCTATTCCAACCTTTTTACGGTCCAAAAACCAAATGGGGGTGTCAGACCCACTCTGGATTTAAGAGATCTGAATTGATTCCTAAGGATTTAGTCCTTCCGCATGGAATCAATTCGGACAGTAGTCTCCATCCTGCAGGGAGGAGAATTTTTGGCATTGATAGAGATCAGAGATGCATATCTACATGTGGCCATTTTTCCTGCTCATCAGAAGTTTCTGCGCTTCGAGATAGGAGGGCGCCATTTCCAGTTTGTGGCTCTGCCCTTCGGGATAGCCACTGCACCTCGAGTGTTCACAAAGATCTTGGCTCCTCCTCTGGCCAGATTAAGGGCTCAGGGTATAACTGTCATGGCATACCTAAATGACCTGCTCTTGATAGACCAGTCGGTAGCCTCCTTGAACAGGAACTTGAGGACCACGGTTAAGTATCTGGAACACCTAGGTTGGATCCTCAACTTAGAAAAGTCTTTCCTAAAACCAGTAAGAAGACTGGAGTATTTGGGTCTGATCATAGATACAAGCCTGGAGAAAGTATTTCTTCCTCAGGCAAAGATTATTGCTTTAAGGGAGCTGATTCTGACAGTCAGGACCAAGAAGGGTCCTTCTGTCCACCTTTGTATGAGGCTGCTAGGAAAGATGGTGTCTTTATTCGAAGCAGTTCCCTATGCTCAGTTTCATTCAAGACTGCTGCAACACAGTATTCTGTCGGCCTGGAACAAGAAAGTTCAGGCATTGGACTTCCCGATGCACCTGTCTCATGCGTGGCTAATACCCGAAATTTGGTCAATTGGTGGCTAATACCCGAAAACCTGCAGAAGGGGAAATCCTTTCTACCGGTTACCTGGACGGTGGTAACAACAGATGCCAGTCTGTCAGGTTGGGGAACGGTTCTGGAACAGTCTGCGATCCAGGAGCTATGGTCCAAGACCGAGAGGACCTTACCCATCAACATTCTGGATATTCGGGCGGTATATCTAGCCCTAAAGGCCTACCAGGCTACAGGGTTGCCCGGTCAGGATTCAGTCCGACAATGCCACAGCAGTGGCTTATGTCAATCATCAGGGAGGCACCCAGAGCCGAGCTGCTCAAAAAGAGGTGAACCAGATCTTATTCTGGGCAGAGATGCATGTGCCATGCATATCGGCAGTTTTCATTCCAGGGATAGAGAACTGGCAGGCGGACTATCTAAGTCGCCAGCAGTTACTCCCAGGGGAATGGTCTCTGCATCCCGACGTCTTTTGGGCCATATGCCAAAGATGGGGCGTTCCAGATGTAGATCTCTTTGCATCCCGATTCAACAAAAAGATAGACAGATTTGTGGCAAGGACAAGGGATCCTCTTGCATGTGGGACGGATGCGTTGGTGATTCCGTGGCATCGGTTTTCACTGATTTATGCATTCCCGCTTATTCTGCTACTGCCACGACTCCTTTGCAGGATCAGGCAGGAAAGGAAGTCAGTACTTCTGGTGGCCCCCGCTTGGCCCAGAAGGACTTGGTATGCAGAAATAGTAAGGATGATGGTGGGTTCCCCATGGACCCTACCAGTACACCCAGACCTGTTATCTCAAGGTCCAGTGTTCCATCCTACCTTACAAACGCTAAATTTGACGGTTTGGCTATTGAGACCCACGTTTTGAAGAGTCGTGGGCTTTCAGGGCCTGTGATATCTACCTTGATCAATGCAAGGAAGCCAGCTTCCAGAATGATTTACCATAGAGTCTGGAAAGCTTATGTATCCTGGTGTGAATCCAGGGGTTGGCATCCCAGAAAATATGTGATAGGTAGAATTCTTGATTTTCTACAATTAGAATTAGAGATGAAGCTGGCCTTGAATACCATCAAGGGCCAGGTCTCGGCCTTATCAGTATTGTTTCAACGGCCACTTGCTTCGCATTCTTTGGTCCGAAACTTTATGCAGGGGGTGATGCATCTTAATCCTCCTAAGGCGCCCCTAAACCCCTGGGACTTGAACTTGGTTCTGCCGGTGTTACAGAAACAGCCTTTTGAACCAATACATCAGATTCCTTTGGTCTTTCTGACAAGGAAGCAAATTTTTCTGGTAGCCATCTCTTCTGCTAGAAGAGTATCAGAATTAGCAGCTCTTTCCTGTAAAGAGGCTTATTTGATTGTTCACAAGGATAGAGTGGTATTGCGCCCTCATCCTAGTTTCTTACCGAAGGTGGTTTCAGATTTTCATCTAAACCAAGACATTGTTCTGCCTTCCTTTTTTTCCAGATTCCTGTTCTCCGGAAGAGAGGTCACTACATTCTTTGGATGTAGTAAGAGCAGTCAAAACCTATCTGGGAGCAACTGCTCAAATTCGCAAAACGGATGTTTTGTTCGTGCTGCCAGAAGGTCCCAATAGAGGACAGGCAGCGTCAAAAGCTACCATTTCTAAATGGATTCGACAATTGATTATTCAAGCTTACGGTTTGAAACAGAAGATTCCTCCGTTTCAGATCAGGGCACATTCCACAAGGGCTATTAGTGCTTCTTGGGCAGTGCATCACCAGGCCTCTATGGCTCAGATCTGCAAGGCCGCAACCTGGTCTTCAGTCCATACATTCACCAGATTTTATCAGGTGGATGTGAGAAGGCATGAGGATATCGCCTTTGGGCGTAGTGTGCTGCGAGCAGTGGTACAAGGTCCTTAGGTCTGATTCCACCCTACTTGGTTGTGATTCCCCCCCCCTCAGTTGGCATTGCTTTGGACATCCCATCAGTTATTACTGTGGCTCTGTGTCCCGTGATGTTCGAGAAAGAAAATAGGATTTTTTATAACAGCTCACCTGTAAAATCCTTTTCTTTCGATGGACATCACGGGACACAGAAGTCCCGCCCCTCTTCTAATACACTTATATTTCTTTGCTACAAAACTGAGGTATCCCTGTAAGGGGAGGGATTATATAGGGGGTTGAACTTCCTGCTTAGGGTGTGTCCAATACCTAATGGTACCTACATAACCCATCAGTTATTACCGTGGCTCTGTGTCCCGTGATGTCCATCGAAAGAAAAGGATTTTACAGGTAAACTGTTATAAAAAATCCTATTTTTCTCAGCCAGGGTTCTGTGGAATTTTAGGGTTCCTTTAGCAATGAAAAATGTCTGACTCTCAAATAAGTAAACACTGGCACCAATGATTTTTTTATAGTATCTGTTAAGGGGGATTCTTCTTATTATGCACAAATGTAAGGAGAATTCTTGCTGTTGACCATCATGCTAATGTACCACAAGCTGTTGATATAATAACTGTTAGCAGGGGCTCCCTGAGACCAGAAAGTTCTTTCAAGGGTTCCCTTATGTTAAAAAAGGTTGAAAAAAGCTGCTTTAGAAGGTGAAAGTATGCCCGTATACAGTATTTTTGATGTGTTTTTTACTGCTTGCTTGTAGTTTATCTTTGATATGTACCGTAACTTCACAGCAACTGCATATTAAATTAGGTCTTTTTAATTTAGCATCTCTTAACTTGAAATTTATATTTTTACAGTTACTGTTCAGAAGAAGAAGCAGCGATGGTGTCGGGCAGAGTATTCGTACAACCCAGGGAAGCCAGATGAACTGGAGCTTGTAGCAGGGGAAGTGCTAGAAGTCCTGGAGGAGGTAAGGCCATTTAAATCCTAAACAATTTGCCCTTTAACTTTTGTTGACTATTCTTTTAGCAGGTCATCTTTATATTTTTTATTGGGATTTTTGTTCACAAATAAAGAATAATGATACGTGTCAGTTGTGACTAGTAGGTAGAATAACACTTTACAATTTTTAAGTGATTGCACATTTTTCTGAACTAACTAACTAAGGAGTTTATATGCAAAGAGATTTATTGACAATAAATCTTAACATATTGGTGTTGGTGTAAATGATCTGGTTCCCGGGCAGGCGGCTTCTACACCCTAGCAGATCTCCACGGTCTCCTTGGCTTGCCCTTCACTGAACTCTTTCTAATTCAAGTAGCCGTTCCTGAGGACTGGTGACCAAAACTGAACTACATATTCCAGATGAGCGTAAACCAGCAGGAACCTCTAGCAACCAATCTGTTAGCAGTAATGATGTGTTGTAACCTCTAGAAACCAATCAATGAATGGTAATGATAAGCAGCAACCTATAGCAACCAATCAGTTAGCAGTAATGATGTGCAGTAACCTCTAGCAACCAATCAGTGAGTGGTAAGGATATGCAGTAACCTCTATCAACCAGTTAGTGAGCCTGGGCCAATCAGTGAGTGTGGACCAGTTTTTTATGTTTACATTATTAAAGTTTTTTTTAGATAAGTCTATCTGTGTGTGTTTGTTTTTTGGGATGTTGAGGTGGAAAACAAAATTGCAGGGGAGAGGGGGGAAGAAAATGTTTGCCCGGGGTCCAATCAATGTTAACCACTTCATCCCCAGAAGGATTTGCCCCCTTAATGATTAGGCCATTTTTTGCGATACGGCACTGCATCGCTTTAAATGACAATTGCGTGGTCGTGCAACGCTGTACCCAAACAAAATTGACGTCCTTTTTTACCCACAAATAGTTTTCTGTTGGTGGTATTTGATCACCTCTGCGGTTTTTATTTTTTACGCTATAAACAAAAAAAGGCTGACAATTTTCTGACATTTCCCCAAAAATATATAAAAAAACTAATTCAGTTTAGGCCGATATATATTCCTCGACATATTTTTGGTAAAAAAAAAAATCGCAATAGGCGTTTATCGATTGGTTTGCGCAAAAGTTATCGCATCTACAAACTACGGGATAGATTTAGGGACTTTTTTTTGTAATTGTTTTTACTGGTAATGGCGGTGATCTGCGATTTTTAGCAAGACTGTGACATTGCGGCGGACAAATCTTACTCCAAATTACACTTTTTGGGGACCAGTGACATTATTACATTGATCAGTGCTATAAAGTTGCACTGATCAATGTAAAAATGACACTGGCAGGGAAGGGGTTAACACTAGGGGGCGATCAAGGGGTTAACTGTGTTCCCTGGGTGTGTTCTAACTGTAGGGGGGATGGGCTCACTGGAACATTACAGAGATCACTGCTCCTGATCACTGGGAACAGAAGATCTCCGAAATGTCATTAGGCAGAATGGGGAATTGCCTTGTTTACATAGGAAGTTCACTGTTCTGGCCCTGTACACAGCGATCGCGGGTCGCCGACGAACATCGAGTCCCACTATCCTTCTTGCACAAACCGACGTACACCTACGGCGGTTTGCGCAGGAGAGCTGACCTGCCGCAGTATAATGACTGCGGCTGATCGGCAAGAGGTTAAAGACGGTCCTGCATTGCACTATTTCATTGAAGATAAATCTAAAGGAAATTGAACAAGAACATTATATAATGTATGACCAGCTTTTGACTTTTAACCAAAACCGATCTTCTCTGGATGTGGACAGGGAGCTACAGAGCAATCATTCAGTGTTTGTAGACATTACTAGGTGGAACTCAAAGATGACACTGCCTTCAGGAATACCCATAAGCTGTGTTAAACCTGGTACACACTATAAGGTTTTTTTTTGTACAACCCAGAGAATTGAATGAAAAAAACCTGACAGGTCGCTGTACTAATGATCCAACGTTAGTACGTCGATCTCCCCTGCTGAGCTGTTGTGTTCTGACAGGGGGACAGCCCCCCCCGCCAGAACACTCTAGTCAGCGCTCTCAGCCATTGGCTAAGAGCGCTGGTCAGGATCCGGTCGGCTGCTGGTTTTCCATCTTGCTCATCTGACAGAAGCCGGCCAAAAGGCTGGCTTCTGCAGGAACGGCTGCCATACACATGGGCCGAATGTCAGTCGGTTTTTATTGAACCGACCGATGTTGCCCGACATTTGGCCCTTGTGTACTAGGCTTTAGTCACATAATTACATCACCCCTGTAGTCTGTGTAACTACAGAAGTGCTTGAATTCAACAGCAGGACAGGAAATAGCTCTGTGATAATATAAAAATATACTAAAGCCCATACAATTAAGTATTTTTTTTTTGATGGATCATTATTGCATTCATGCAGATTAGCAGAAATGTTTAGTAAATAGAGGATCGCTATCAGGACACACTCTGCTAGAGCAGACAGTTATCAAATATAGAATTCCAGAAATTTTATTTAGCAGGTTTAATTGCTGAAGACTTTAAAGGTTAAGTGCTTTATTTTAAATGGCTTAAGGGACTGTGAGCTTGGGGGCTTAAGCTTAGGTAGCTTTAAGGTTCAAGTTGTTGTTGACACATGCAAATTGGTAGTCCTAAAAAGTTTGGGTTGTTTTGTATCTGAACTGCTGTGCTGCTGGCCAACTTGTGTAAAGTTTTTAGAACTGATATGGCTGCTAATTCCACCAGACAACTCAGGCCTGTGGTTGATAATAGAATCAGGCGGTGCGACCAAAACTACCTAAAAAGCCTTTTTCACTTTGAAATGAATCAGATTGGGGTGCTTCTGTTGTATTTGGGCCAAGCTAAATGTAAAATATAAAAAATCAATTACACATCCAAAATGTGTGATGCCAGAACAATCCTACTGTTCTATAACACTACATACATTTTAAAGGCACCACATACTGTACATTTTAAAGTCAAGGTTCTAACTTTTTTGGTGGGAGGAGGATTGCTTCGGTGTCACTTTTGTTTTTTACACTTTTTGTTTATCAACTTAATTGCTATTGCATAAGTTATTTTTATTGAGACATCAGGGGTCTATTATACCCCTGTTGCCTCCCCTGCCCTCCACTGAAGTTACTGAGGCACAAATCATGCTCCATTAGCTGTTTCCCTTGCCAAAGCTGCTGGCAAAAGTGACAGTGGAAACTGGAAGTGATAAGTGTCGCTTCTGTGTTCTTACTAGATGGGATAGATCAGCAAATGAAGGATCACTGGTCTCCCTCCTCTCTACCTGATGACTCCTGCAGGGGTCAGGAAACATGGCGGGGGATGAGCCAGATCACATACACCTGAAAGCCAACAGTCAGCTTGTGAAGTGTGCACACATTACCAACTGCTGTAGCAGCTGAGTGCGCGTAAAACCCCCCACTGCTGCAAACGTAAGTACAACACCTGGGGCAGCAAAAGGGTTAATCCTAAAATCCAGTCTTACCTTTAGTTTTGTACAGTTATACAAGCTCCTCCCCAGTACTGACATTGCTTACTCTGATGTAACTGCTCACTGTAGGCTTCTTAGAAACGGAAGCAAGCTAGATAGAGCTAGATAGGGCTTGCCTCATTTCCTGGCTGGAGGATGTCAAACATTTAAAAACTCTTTTCTCCCGAGCGTGACAGTTATTGACCTGACACTTTTATTCACTGGATTTCATATCTTTCAAATAATGGAGATTCAGCAGTGTAGTCTGCTAAGAAGTGCTCACTCTTCCAGTCTGACATCCACCCATGAAGGCATTTTCATATTTGCATAACTCTTCCCAAAGGAGGAAGGGGTGGGCGAGGGAACCAGGGAAGGCTAAATCTAAGATTAAACTTCAGCTTTAAATATATTTTACTCTACAAATATTTCAATTTAATATAAAAAATTATTTAGGGCAAGCATTTAAAAAAAAAAAAAAAACTACAAAAGAAATACTTTTTATGTAAATACTACAATAATAGCTCAAAATACTGTAGACGCCTTCAAGAAATACAATATGCTTTCTTTCCCTTTAAAACATATTTGAGATAATCACTTTTTGTTTCTTTCCTGTGACTTACATTACACAGATTGAAGATGGTTGGTGGCTGGGTAAAAATGGAGAGCTAGTAGGAGCTTTTCCATCCAACTTTGTGCTGGAAATTTCTGAACCACCACCAGGTAAGGGCCTTACCCAAAATAAGGTATTTCCATAAAATTGTTGAAAAGATTTTTATCGCTGAACAAGGAGAAAAAATTACATGACATACATACTTTTACATTTTAGAGCATGCAGCTTTTTTAACATATGTTTAAAAATGTTACATTTTTTGTCTTGTGCAGAGAAGATTGCAAATTTTAAGAAAAACAATAAACAAAGACCGAAGATGATGGATATAAATTTTTGTCCTAAGGAAGAAGAGACGGTAAGACAGTCCAGAGGTGCCCACCTAGAAGTAAATATATTGAATATGGGTATGAAATATAAACAAATATAAGTAATACAATTATTTTTTAAATATTTTTTTTTCTAAAACTGTGGCCTTCAGTTGTCATTGTAAAAAACTTGCATTGTTCTCAAGTATGGTCAAATTCCAAATGCACAAATACTCATCATTAAGAAGTGATTTCACTACTGTTTAACTTGGAATGTTTGACTAATACAATACTTAAAGTGGGACTATGAGCAAAAATCAAAACTGACAAACATAAGGTAATCAGTTTGCCAGGACCTAGACCACCTGCTGGTGGAAGTGTTCTTCCCAGAGCCGAAGTTTGTAGAATTGGTGTCCACCAGAGGGTGTCTCACAGCAGCCAGCAGATCCCAGTTATGAGTTTCCACCTGATGCTGGCTGCTGGGAAGGTATTTAGTCCCTCCCCTACTAGTGCCACTCATTCCAGTCTTTTGCTGCTGCCAATTTCTTTTTGCCATTGATCCTGATCCTGCCCTGTACCTTGCTGCTTTGTACCTGCTCCCCCTTGTCCCTGCTCCCAGTTTTGGTTACCCTTCCCATCTGCTCCCTGCACCTCCCTTTAATATGCCTCAGTCTAAGTCTTTGGTATGGTAGCTGGAAGATGACACAGCTTACTTTTTTGAGCATTACTCAGCTTGTTCACAAAGGCTCCAGGTGGTTTATGGGTCTTGGGCTGGGACTCAGGAAGCCATACCTGAAAGAGCTACTTATGCAAAGTTTGCTTTGTAAAAGAAAAAAAAAAAGGTGTATGAGGCAATGGGGCAGAGAAACTGAAAAAAGGAAGGAGAGATATACCAACCAAGGATCTGGGGTCCACTGTTTCAGTCAGTGTGTGCTCTGAATGCTGTTTACCCCTTTGTGGGGCGAACTCTCTGGTGAGTGCGGCAAAAAGGGGGAGCACAATTTGGAGCACCAACTCATAAATTTATGAATATGCAGGATTGTTGAAGCACTTAAAGAGCACCTGTCACTTTATTTTGCAAAATTAACCGTATATGGATTTATTACATTATTAAACTCTGGACATATACATTTTTTGCACGTTTATGAATTTATCAAATCTTTACATCCATATTTATTGACATTTTTATGTATTTATTGAAGTAAGGTTATAGCACTTGTCACTTTGTTGGTACCTCATTGGTATCTGGTGTGCATTTTCCACATATACCTTTATGTACATATATTTTCACATATAAACCTCTGCTAACACAGCATCAATTGATTTATAATTTCCTATAGAGCACACGCGCTTTCTAATTTTTTTCTCTGGTTAGTTTGTGTTACTGATATGCTTTCCCTAGTCAGACAAGGAAACTGTAACTTTGGTCAGCCTCTGCTTCAATATTTTCCCTATAATAGGGAAACAGGAAAAAATAAAAAAAAGAGAAAATAAAATAAACAGTATTTTTGCTTGAACATGGATGATGGAAGTCAGCAGAGCATCACTTAATTTACTAAACTAAAGAAAAATTCCTTTGAAATGTGAAAATTCCCTTGAAAAGTAAACAGTCAATTAGCAAATTAACTCCAATGTATCAACTGCAGTTCACATAGATGACCACAGTATTGTTCCAAGTTGATAAATATGGAGGACACATAGATCTGCTGAGATTTTTGACTGGGGAAAGACATAATTATTAAATTAGTTGAGTGTGATGAGGGGTTAGGCTGGCCATACACTAAAATAATTTTGCTTGACATTTTTATTTTAAGAACATTCTTTCAATTTTCTGATTATTAGGGGAGGCAAACTTTTAACCATTGATAGCGAGAATATTAGAAGGAAAAGGATAGAAAACATTTCTTGAAGAAATTATTTTCTAATAGTGTATGAGGTTTTCATTCAAGAAAATCCACTTGTTCCAACATAAAACGTTAAAAGCAAACAGAATTTTAAATTACTTTTGAAAGAAATTCATTAAGTCATTGAATGTACTGAAAATTTTTGTACAAAAATCTACCAGTGTATGGCCAGCTTTAGTCCTATCCACTGTCTAGGAAGTAGATAGGATGAATTAGTGGGAGAGAAACAATGAGGGAGAGTATATGTTAGTTTGGATTCTACCCATAGTTACATTTTAGGCTCCATACCTAGAGTGACATAACAGGTTTTGGTAGGCATTCTGATGTACATTATCTTGTTTCTTTAATATACCATATATTTAACTATTCTTCTTCATTGTCTAGTAGCTTTAAGAGCAATGAGATGCAATTTGTCCATAAAAATGTAGGAGCGCTAATGTGATGAAACACATCTCTTCCCTCCATTTCATTGCTCTGCCTGTTTGTATCTGTTTTAGATCTAATTACTATTTAGCTCTCACCTGCTGAACACTAGATTGAGAGACCCAGGGATTGTGGGACATGTAGGTTTCACACTTTAGAGATCATGCATTAACCTGTGCATTGCCATGCCACATTCCTCATGCTTGAACACAAATCTAAATTGCTAACTCAATAATGTGAAGATTTACATTAACTTTAGCTGTGTGTAGATGGCAATAAATGGCACCACCACATAATCAATGAATGGGTTGGGGGTACAGGGCTGTACATGATTTCTAACAGAAGCCCTCAGCAATACAAAATACCCATTTTACCTCTATACCTATCAGGTAGACAGGGAAGTGTCATGAAGGAAACCTGTGATACTTAAATAAATAATATATTGTTAAAGCTGATCTGTAGAAATTCCAGTAATGTTGTATTTATATTTATGATGCACAGTTATGTTGTAAAACAGAGTTTGTACTTGGACTTCTAAGGCTTTTTATTTACAATCCCTTGCAATTTCCTTGTTTAACCATCAATGCAGGACAGCAGGGGGAATGTCTGTGATCTCAGTGTGCAGAAGTCCCTGTGAGTTAGGACACTGCATCCACCAACACACCCCCATCTCTCACCAACAGCAACATCATATTTGCAGACTATGTAATGGTCATTTCTGAGTGTGCGGGCATGTTTTCCTAAATTCCTGCCCCAGATCAGTGTATTCATTGCAATCAAACAACCAGTGTAGAAGAAGCAGCAATAAATACCTTTCCTACCACTCTCAAACTCTGCTCATATTTGAATGGATTTTGGAGTTTTGTTGTGTTAGAACAGAGGGGAAAACATTTGGGGGTTTATTTACTAAAGGCAAATAGACTGTGCACTTTGCAAGTACAGTTGCATTCTACAAAGTGCAGTTGCTCCAGGCAGAGCTTGGTAAATGAGGGAAAGCTCTGCTGACTTCCAACATCCAATCGTGTGCAAGCAAAAATTTTGTTTTTGTTTTTTTTCTTGCATGTGATTGGGTATTCTTTGCAGAGTGAAGCTTTGCCCCATTTACTAAGCTCTGGAGTAACTGCACTTTGCACAGCGCAACTGCATATCGCAACCCCTATATGTCAATCAGTGTTAATTTTGTCAACGAAAATTTTTTTGTTGATGAAATTAACACTATTTTAGTCAACTAAAATACGACTAAAACAAAAACAAATCAGATGACTAAAATACGACTAAAACTAAAATGGCATTTTAGTCAAAAGACTATGACTAAAACGAAAACTGGTCATATATCCCAATGCCACAGTGGCTAAGCGGTTATCACTGCTGCCTAGGAGCACTAGGGTTGTCGGTTCATCATCAATCCTAACCATGGCACTACCTGCCTGGAGTTTGCATGTTCTCCCTGTGCCTGCATGAGTTTACTTTGCTTTTCTCCCACACTCCAAAAACATGCTGGTATGTTAATTGGCTCCTGTCTAAATTGGTCCTAGTATATATGAATAAATGAGTTATAGTGGTTGTAAAGTCAGATGTTTTTTTATCTTAAAGCATTCTATGCTTTAAGATAAAGACCTTCTGTGTGCAGCAGCCCCCTACAGCACCCCCCAATACTTACCTGAGCCCCATCTCTGTCCAGCGATGTCCACAAGTTCCTCAGCTGAGACACAGCAGCGGCATCATTGGCTCCCACTGCTGTCAATCAAAGTCAGTTAGCCCTTTAGGAGAGAGAGGGGGCAGCTCCAAACCAGGGCTCTGTGTCTGAATAGACACAGGGAGCTGTGACTCAGCTCAGTGCCCCCATAGCAAGCTGCTTGCTGTGGGGGCACTCGACAGGAGGGAGAGGCTAGGAGAGCCAAAGAGAGACTCGAAGATCTGGGCTGCCCTGTGAAAAACTACTGCACAGAGCAGGTAAGTATAACATGTTTGTTATTATTAGAGAAAAAAAAAGGAGACTTTACAATCACCTTAAGCCTGGTATACACTATGAGTTGGTTTTTTTTGTGCAACCCAGGGGGTTTAGTGAAAACAATCCTGTCTAATCACCTCCACTGAGCTATGGTGTTCTAACCCCTTCCCCCCAGCCCGAACACTCCAATCAATGCCCAAGTGGCCGGCTTCTGTCGGACAGGGTGACATACACACGGGCTGAATGCCGGCCTGTTTTTTTTTTTTTAACTGGCCGATTTCTCCTGACATTCAACCCATGTGTACGGGGCTTTAGGCACCTTAGATTGTTATCTCCTTGAGGGCAGGGGCAGATGTGAGTGTACAATATATATGTGTAAAGTGCTGTGTAAATTGACAGATATATAAAGTATATATAATATATCACAAAAGTGAGTACACCCCTCACATTTTTGTAAATATTTTATTATATCTATTCATGTGACAACACTGAAGAAATGACACTTTGCTACAATGTAAAGTAGTGAGTGTACAGCTTGTATAACAGTGTAAATTTGCTGTCCCCTCATAATAACTCAACACACAGCTATTAATGTCTAAACCGCTGACAACAAAAGTGATGCAGCTCAACTATGCTGCAGCTCAGTTTCAGGGTCTTGGCAATCTTATTATAGCCTAGGCCATCTTTATGTAGAGCGGGGATCCTCAAACTACGGTCCTCCAGCTCTTGCAGAACTACACATCCCATGAGGCATTGTAAAACTTTGACATTCACAGACATGACTAGGCATGATGGGAATTGTAGTTCCTGAACACCTGGAGGGCCGCAGTTTGAAGACCCCTGATGTAGAGCAACAATTCTTTTTTTTCAGATCCTCAGAGAATTCTTTGCCATAAGGTGCCATGTTGAACTTCCAGTGACCAGTATGAGAGAGTGAGAGCGATAACACCAAATTTAACACACCTACTCCCCATTCACACCTGAGACCTTGCAACACTAACAAGTCACATGACATCGGGAAGGGAAAATGGCTAATTGGGCCCAATTTGAACATTTTACTTATGAGTGTACTCACTTTGGTTGCGTGTTGAGTTATTTTGAGGGGACAGCAAATTTACACTGTTATACAAGCTGTACACTCACTACTTTACATTGTAGCAAAGTGTCATTTCTTCAGTGTTGTGACATGAAAAGATATAATAAAATATTTACAAAAGTGTGAGGGGTGTACTCACTTTTGTGAGATACTTTCTGTACAAATAAAATGTATCTGTGTATGTAGTGCATGTTCAAACCTTAATACCATAAATACATGTTATTAGATTTTTACTCCAGGAATATATAATGAGTTTGGAAATTCTAGAGAAATGCTTAAATAATACATTACAATTTAAACCCATTTGATTTTAATCAACCAAAATAATGGAGATTTTAGCTGACTAAAATGTACTGGAGATTTTAGTCGACTAAAATACGACTAAAACTAAAACAATTCAGGTGCCTAAAATAAGATTAAAACTAAAGTGGCATTTTAGTTAAAAGACAAAAACTAAATCGAAATTTAACATCATAATTAACGCTGATGTCAATGAAAAGGTTTTTTTTTTTTGTTTTGTTTTTTATTGCTTTTATGTCAAAATGGATTTTTTTTTTTTTAAAAGATAAATATTAATGTCACTTGCCATTACAAGGTTTGCAGTCTCATGTGCTCTTAAACGTGGGTGGATTTTCTTATGTGATTAAGATTGCTTATCTTGTTTCAGGTGAAACGAGGAGAGAAAGCTGAAGTGAAACAAGTAGATAAAGCTGAAGTGAACAATGAAAAAGGTAAAGAAAAAAAAAATGTGCAAAATTAAAACCCAGCTCAACTCATAAACTGGCGAACTGGCCATAGACAGATTGAAATTCTACCGGTTCAGCAGGGATTTGTCATTTTGTGGCCGTCCCTGCTGAACCGGTAGAATTTCAATCCCCCCCCACCCCTGCTGGGCCGCTGTCAAATACAGTGGCCCAACAGGGGTGGCGATTATTTCTCTATCCACCTAATTTGTGTAGATGGAGGAATCTGGCCATCTTTAAGCTGGACATATACATGTTGAAATTTGGACCGATCCAAGAGGGACCAGCCACATTTCCATCAGTTTGTGGCCTCAGACAATCAGCAGCTGCAGCCACTGATCGGTGTATCAGAATTCAATGTCCCAGCAGCAGGGCAGCCATCAGAAATTTTGGGGCCCCTTACACAGCTTTAGACCTGGGCCCCCTGGGGCCCAACCCACAACATTCTCCAGGACCTACCCACTGATCGTCCCACAGTATCTGCCCACAGGCCATCCCACCGAGTCCTTTGGTGCACCAACTTTTATTTTAACACTCTTACACCTTTGGAGACTAAGGGATGGATGGTGCCAGGCGTGGGTGGCGATGCGATGTGGAGACTGGAGGGATGGATGGTGCTGGGCGTGGGTGGCGATGGGATGTGGAGACTGGAGGGATGGATGGTGGTGGGCGTGGGTGGCGGTGCGTTGTGGAGACTGGAGGGATGTATAGTGCTGGGCGTGGGTGGCGATGCGTTGTGGAGACTAAAGGGATGGATAGTGCTGGGCGTGGGTGGCAGTGCGTTGTGGAGACTGGAGGGATGGATGGTGCTGGGAGTGGGTGGCAGTGCGTTGTGGAGACTGGAGGGATGGATGGTGCTGGGTGTGGGTGGTGATGCGTTGTGGAGACTGGAGGGATGTATAGTGCTGGGCGTGGGTGGCGATGCGTTGTGGAGACTGAAGGGATGGATGGTGCTGGGCGTGGGTGGCAGTGTGTTGTGGAGACTGGAGGGATGGATGGTGCTGGGAGTGGGTGGCAGTGCGTTGTGGAAACTGGAGGGATGGATGGTGCTGGGTGTGGGTGGTGATGCGTTGTGGAGACTGGAGAAATGTATAGTGCTGGGCGTGGGTGGCAAAGCGTTGTGAAGACTGAAGGGATGGATGGTGCTGGGCGTGGGTGACAATGCGTTGTGGAGACTGGAGGGACGGATGGTGCTGGGTGGGGATGAAGATGATTGAGTTGCATTGTGAAAATGGATGAGGATGACTCTGGGTGGGGATGAGAGTTACATAGTGAAGAGGCTCTCCAAAATGCAACTCTCATCTGCACCCAGAGTGATACATTTTTACAATGCAACTCAATTATACCAGCTTGTCAGCCTCAGAGTGTCCCATCCAAGAAGGAGATAGAGTCCAAATAAAATCCACAGGCAGCACAGGGGGCACAGGGAAACAGGGGGCACAGGGAAACAGGGACACAGGGAAACAGGGGGCACAGGGGGCACAGGGGGCACAATCAGCAGCCCACATTACATTTTTGTGACTTACCCTCCATGCTGCACTCTCGGATCTATCTGCATGCACCTTTTATTGCTCTGTCCACGTGCACCATTGATGAGCTGGCCAGGCCCCCTGCCCCTGTGCCGGCCAATCACATTGCAAGCAATCCCAGCAGCAACCAGCAGGCTCCTCCTCAGCAGGGAATGAATGAGGAGCGAGCGAGCGCACGCTGGCCACGATCACCTACTGCTGGGGATGTTGCCAGTCTGAAAGACGGCGTCGGCTGGTGCTCGGGTAGCGGGCTTGTTAAATTTCATTACTGTGTGCAGAATACTTAAATGGCCACAGCCAGCGGGGGGGGGGGGGGACTTGGGAGGGGCAGGTGAAAGTGAAAGTTGGCGGCTGAGGCTTGTCTTGATTAGCGGCGGAGCTGGTACAAGATGAATTTCATGTTCTGCTGTTGGGGGGAGTGGGTCCTGGCTGGCCAGGCCCCTAGGGACACTCGGGCCCCTTACATGAGTACTGCCTGTACCCCCCTGGTGGCGGAAAGCTCCATACACCTTTTTTGTGTGGATGAAGGAATCTGTTGGCCACATGAAAAAAGCTACGGCAAGTTTTAATCACTCTTCTTATTATTATATATATTATTTATTTCTTGAAAGGCTAGGGAAGTGCCGAGTTTGTAAACATTGCATTTGGAATGAATGGAGTTTTCTGAACGAAAACCATTCAGCTACCTTTCATTTTTTTTTTTTTTGTCATTATGGTGGAAAACGCTTACCAATTTTTCCCCACTAACGATAAGAAAATCAAACAGCATTTTGAAAACAGATTTTCACACAAAATTCTACTAGTGTATGGCCCTCTTTAGTTTAAATTAGATAAACACATTCCATCAAATTAAAAGGTGTGCACTTTCTTAATTTCTTCTTTGTATTTCTTCTGGCCATAAATTACTCTTTTTATTTTGTTCAGCCAGCCATATAAATAATATAAATAATTTATGCACCCCCCCCCTCTCCAGCACAAATCCTCTCCTATCCCACATCCCCCTAGCACAAATCCTCTCTTATCCTACATCACCCCAGCTCAAATCCTCTCCTATCCTACATCCCACCATCACAAATCCTCTCTTATCTTACACCCCCCCCAGCACAAATCCTCTCCTATCCTACATCCCCACAGCACAAATCCTCTCCTTTCCTTCACCCCCCCCCCCCAGCACAAATCCTCTCCTATCCCACATCCCCCCAGCACAAATCCTCTCTTATCCTACATCCCCCCAGCACAAATCCTCTCCTATCCTACATCCCACCATCACAAATCCTCTCTTATCTTACACCCCCCCCAGCACAAATCCTCTCCTATCCTACATCCCCACAGCACAAATCCTCTCCTTTCCTTCACCCCCCCCCCCCAGCACAAATCCTCTCCTATCCCACATCCCCCCAGCACAAATCCTCTCTTATCCTACATCCCCCCAGCACAAATCCTCTCCTATCCTACATCCCACCATCACAAATCCTCTCTTATCCTACATCCCCCCAGCACAAATCCTCTCCTATCCTACACCCCCCCCAGCACAAATGCTCTCCTATCCTACATCCCCACAGCACAAATCCTCTCCTTTCCTTCACCCCCCCAGCACAAATCCTCTCCTATCCCACATCCCCCCAGCACAAATCCTCTCTTATCCTACATCCCCCTAGCACAAATCCTCTCCTATCACATCCCACCATCACAAATCCTCTCCTATCCTACATCCCCCCAGCACAAATCCTCTCTTATCCTACATCTCCCCAGCACAAATCCTCTCCTATCCTACATCCCACCATCACAAATCCTCTCTTATCCTACATCCCCCCAGCACAAATCCTCTCCTATCCTACATCCCACCATCACAAATCCTCTCTTATCCTACACCCCCCCCCCCCCCCCAGCACAAATCCTCTCCTATCCTACATCCCCACCATCACAAATCCTCTCCTATCCTACATCCCACCATCACAAATCCTCTCCTATCCTACACCCCACCATCACAAATCCTCTCTTATCCTACATCCCCCCAGCACAAATCCTCTCCTATCCTACATCCCACCATCACAAATCCTCTCTTATCCTACATCCCCCAGCACAAATCCTCTCCTATCCCACATCCCCACAGCACAAATCCTCTCCTTTCCTTCACCCAGCCAGCACAAATCCTCTCCTATCCTACATCCCCCCAGCACAAATCCTCTTATCCTACACCCCCCCCAGCACAAATCCTCTCCTATCCTACATCCCCCCAGCACAAATCCTCTCCTATCCCACATCCCCACAGCACAAATCCACTCCTTTCCTTCACCCCCCCCCCCCAGCACAAATCCTCTCCTATCCTACATCCCCCAGGCACAAATCCTCTCACTGCCCAAACCTTTTCCCACCCAGCACAAATTCCCCCCCCCCCCAAATCTTCCCTCCCAGCAGCCCCCCCCCCCATCCTCCTTTCACCAGGATTTAATCATCTCCCTCTCCCACTCCCAAATCTCAACTTCTAGCACAAATAGTATTTCCCTTAAATCCCCCCTCTTAACACAAATCCTCTCACCCCCCCTCCCAAATATCCCCTGCCAACATTAATTCTCCCTCCTCCAAACACCCTCTCCCAGTACAAATCCTCTCCCTTCAAATCCTTCCTCTTAGCACATATCGACCCCCCCTAACTTTACTCTTCTAGCCAAAATCCCACCTCCCCAGCAGAAATTCCCCCCGCCCCAATCCACCTTATAGCATTATTCATCTCCCACCACCCAGCACAACCTCCACAATACAAATTCTCCTCCCTACCAAATCCTCCCTTTTAGCAGAAATCTGCCCCACCCTAAGCACAAGTCATCTATTCTTCCCCAAATTCCACCTCCCCAGCATAAATAATATCCCCCCTCAAATTCACCCTCCAAACAGAAATCTTCTCACCCCACCAAATCCCCCCTCCCAGCAAAAATCATCCTCTCCCCCAAATGCCTCCTCTTAGCACATACAGTATGCCGCACCCCCCCCCCAACTTTACCCTCCTAGCACAAAACCTCTCCTCCCCCAAATCCCACCTCCCCAACACAAATCCTCTCCCCCCCCCCCTTGACTAATCCACCCCATCCTCCTTCCAAACACTTAAGCAGAAATCTTCTCTTCTCCCCCAAGTTCCCCTTTCACTGAACAAATCTGTATCTGTGGGCTGTTGAAAATAGAAAGGTTCGCCTTTGTCATATAAGACTCTTCATTCGGCTTCCAATAACTACTTTGACAAACAGCTCCAGGTGACCTAGGAGATGATCTGCGTTAAAATGTACCTGCTGCCAAGGCTGTGGCAGTTTTTATAGGCTCTAGATGTATTTGGGTTTTGACAGGAATCTGGTTCCCTGTCTTTTGTGCTTTGGAGAGAAGGTGGTCTATCAGAGTGGGAGCAGCCAGTGATAAGGTCCTGTACCTCTATGGAAGCCTGCATCCCCCCCCCCCTCATCCCCCCACCTGGAGGTAAGTTCTTACATTAGGGGATATATAGTAGAATCAGATCACTGGCACTTTCTCTCTGTCTCCCTCCACCCGACAGCCTCGTGGTCCCTCTTCTCCTCTCACAGTCCTCCTCACCCCTCCTTGCGCTCAGCATGTTGGGGGCTGCAGTGCACTCTCAGGGAATCGTCCTGGGCCTGCTGCTATCCCATAATATATGTATAATACTCTGCCTGTGTCCCTTCACAGAGCCTGTCAGTTTCAGTGCTGCTGCCCTGTGTCCTGATGGGGGGTCGGCATCAGCACAGCCTGCTCACTATTTTCTCAGGGGGGGGCAATTGAACCGGAACCGTTGCAACCCCCCCCCCCCCCCCCCCGGATCCACCCCTGGTCCCAATAGGAAGATTTACTATCACAAGTTCTGGTAAAAGCTCAAAAAATTTGGATTTCTCATCACTTTATGTCCTGGTGACAATATTCACCATATTGGGTAGGAAAGAAGGAGCGCTCAGTGCCCAGAAAACTGTTTAGTTTAGATATATGGTTCAAAAGGCGCTTTGGGGGAATGGACTCCCCCTTCTTCAGGGCTAACGAGTAAGCACAAAATATATATAAAACATATATGATATGTACATATATACAGTATATGTGTGTATATATATATATATAATATATATATATAAATATGTATGTGTGTGTGTATCTGTAATTAAAACAAAATACTTCTAAATAACATATAAAAAACATGAAAAAACATAACAAATTGATAACAAATATGAAACCAATAGATAAAGATAAAGATCTATAATAACCAATAGATAAATAAAAAAAATAGGCTTACAAGATTTCTGTGAGGAGAAATAAAGAGGGAATGTAACATAAATATTGTATATTTTCAGTGGAACATTTATCTGAGTAGGGGGCAGTGGAGGGGGGTCCCCAAATTGGGGAGGGAGGGTGTTGGGAGTTGATGAAAAGAGGGGACCTCAGTGGACCGTAGGAACTGATATGGGGAATGGCTAGCTGGGGGTGGGTCCTTGATGTTGGTGGCAGAAAAATGAAAAATAAGTATGAAGGCTGGCAACTGGAGGAGGTGTGAATGGTCAAGATGAGGGCTGCTGGGAGGGAGAAGGATAAGGCAGAGTTGAGTGGCAAGAAAAGTTGTTCATTGTTAACTACTGGAGGTGGGATGGCATGAGCAGAAAGCGCGTTGGCTTGATGTATATGTTTACACCTACAATAAATGTCTTTTAAACCATACATCTAAAGTTGCAGTTTTCTAGATACCGGGTGCTCCTTCTTTCCTACCCAAGTCTTCTTGCTCAAACTACTACAAGGTTTGATCAGAACAGTAGCATCCCAAGCCTCTAAGTGGGTCCACCATCACCATCCATCATTGGGCATGAGTCCGACCCACTGGGAGGGATTGCTTCCCATTTGCCCACACAATCACTCACCCACGCCCAGTGACTGATTCAGTAAGTCCAGCACGGTCTGCAACACAAACCAGACAGAAAAGTGTGGTAAACCCAGTTGGACAAAAAACAAAACGCCTATACATACACTTTAAGAACAGATATGTGTGCTAGAGAAGGAAAAGAGCTGTGCCTGCAAGTTGAAAAAAGAGTGAAAGAGCTGGCCAGAAGGCCCCATGGCTGAGCATCTTCTCTTTGTTTTCATTGGAATCACCCTATAGGAAAAATGTCTGTATGTGACCACAATGAAAATGACATTTGGTGAGTGGACTGACTTTTATATGCTCACTGATTGTGTTTATTTAGATGTGTCAGTATTACTGTCATATGAGGCTAGAAAAGTCTGGTTTAGAATACTCTTTTTATTTCCAGTCTGTATATTCGGGTTGACTTTATCATTTCAAGATTTCTGTCGTTAGATATTGTACAGTTATGTAACAATGTCACATGCCTTTCTTAAGATGACGGATCAGTGGTGTCATCTGCGGCAATGTAGCAAAGTGCCAACCAACGTCCTGTTCTTTCATAGCATGGCCTTGAGATTGTGTGTAATGCACACTTTGCTCGGCGGACTTTTCAACGGACTTTCTAAATGAACGGACTTGCCTACACACAATCCACCAAAGTCCGTCGAATTTGTACGTGATGACGTACGACCGGACTAAAATAAGGAAGTTCATAGCCAGTAGCCAATAGCTGCCCTAGCGTGGCTTTTTGTCCGTCGAACTAGCATACAGACGAGCGGACTTTTCGACCGGACTCGATTTCGACGGATTCATTTAAAACATGTTTCAAATCTAAGTCCGTCCAACTTTTGAGAAAACAAAGTCCGCTCCGCTGGAGCCCACACACGATCGAATTGTCCTACCAAATCCCGTCCGCCGGGCAAAGTCTGCCGTAAAGTCCGCTCGTGTGTATGTGGCATTAGTGTCTTATTCTTTTCTTGCCAACACCATGAGAATACAGAATCACATAATGAACTGGTGTCCATACCCCAAAAGTAACATTTTATAAATAGCAGCTTACCCATTTTTAGATGTGGTTGCTGAATCATTTTCTTTTTCTGGCTTTTTTCTTTATATTCACCTGGTGATCCTGCTAGTAACACAATCCAGTCCTAGGGTGACAATGCTCACTCACTGTATTGTATCTATGGAGGAGCAGTGTTATCACCATCTGAAAGGAGTACAAGACCACACCCTCTGCTCTTCTACATAAGATGAGGAATAAAGCTCTGTAACCCTCAGAAATAAGATAAGAGTGCAGTAAAGGAAATTATTAGCTGACAAGACTTTGGCATGGATCAACAGATATGTTTTCAACCAAAATGTAGAAAATAAGAGAAGTTAAAGTGATTCTAAAGGCTCAAGTTTTTTTTAACTTAATGCATTGTTTGCATTAGGGTAAAAAACCTTCTGTGCCACAGGATCACCCCAGTTTTCCCGTATACTTACCTGAGCGTGATCTCAATCCAGCACTGTGCATGAGAACAACAACTCTCTCAACAGGGCAGATTGATTGTAACAGGAGCCATTGACTCCCGCTGCTGTCAACCAAATCATGTGACAAGGGAGCTGGGGACGGGGTCGAGCTACGCTCTCTATACAGTAAATGCAGACATGGTGGCTTTGGATCCAGCCCACATGAGTGCCCCTATAGGAAGAAGCTACCTAGTGGAGCTCTCACCGAAGAGGAGTAGCCAGGAGCGCCGGTGGAAGGCCTCAGAAGAAGAGAATTGGGGCTGCTCTGTGCAAAACTATTGCACAGAGCTGGTACGTATAACATGTTTCTTTTTTTAAAAGAATAAAAGATAAAGGTTTACAATCACTTTAAGTATTAGGTATTGGCTACATTTTAAAGTGATTGTAAAGTCTCGTAAAAAATTTAAAATAACAAACATGTTATACTTACCTCCCCTTGCAGTTGGTTTTCCTCCTTTTCTCGGTTCCCTCATAGCTGCTCCTGGCTCCTCTCTCCTATCGAGTGCCCCCACAGTCAGCAGCTTCCTATGGTGGCACTGGACCCGAGTCCATTCAGACATGGAGCCCAACCTGGCCCTGTCCCCTCTCTCCACTGATTGGCTAACTGACTTTGATTGACAGCCGTGGGAGCCAATGGCACCGTTGCTGTGTCTCAGCCAATCAGGAGGAGTGTCCCGGACAGCTTAGACACTCCTAGACATCGCTGGAGAGAGAAGGGGCTCAGGTAAGTAATTAGGGGGGTGTTGGGGAAGCTGCTACACACAAAAGGTTTTTTATCTTAATGCATAGAAGGCAATAAGATAAAAAACCTTGGAGCCTGCCATACGCAAATATGTAGCCTCTCTGTGCCTGGTCCTTATCGCCGAGGAGCCACATTTTTGCGTGAATTGCTGCTATGCACTTGTGCTGGGAGTGCGCGCTGCGTGCTCCCTGCACAGTTACTGTCAACTAACCAAAAGCTCCCATTCGCTCTTTGCGATTGGGAGTTTTCGGACCACGTGACCGTCGTGACAGCCAATCACGGCGGTCACGTGATCTTAAACCGCGCTCCGCCTCCCGGGGTTATAATCCCGCTGTGTGACTGGCCGGAAACGCATGGATGAATTTTTGGAGAATAAGAATATCATTAGTGTCACTTTAGCTTCTTGTTTGAATTAAACTCATTTGCAACACTATCAATGTGCTGCAGATGAAGTATTTGTTTCCAATACTGTATGATGTAAATATGTGAAAGATCATTTCTAAATAGTGACGTGGGGTGCTGCAATCTGTATGCTGTTTTTATATTTGTGACTATTTTTGCCCAGAGGAGGAACTACCAGTCTCAATGCAACGGCAGTGACATATGACATAAATTATAGACAAGCTGTTTCTTGTTTGTTAGTGTGCACTGTTATACTATTAATAAAATAAGGCTTGGCTTGTAGGAGGGACTATCTCAAAGCAATCTGTCTGCTCTTTATAGCAAGAACAGACTTGTAACTAAGTGGTCTCTGAGTTTTCTCATGAATAAGGATGCATATTAAATTAACTATGTCAGACATTTACTAGGCTTACCTATTTTTTTTATTCATTTATTTATTTTTTTATGAAATGTTGTAAAGCATACTAGAATGCATAATATAAACTTACTTTATCTTGTAAAGAAATATCTGGCCAGTTCTCATGCAATACCATGAAAACAATGTACTGGAAACCTTACTGCTAGAGCTGGCCATAACAGTGCCTTAAAAAAGTATTCATACCCCTTGACATTTTCCACATTTTGTCATGTTACAATCAAAAATGTAAATGTATTTTATGTGATAGACCAACACAAAGTGGCATATAATTGTCAAGTGGAAGGAAAATGATAACTGGTTTTCAATATTTTTTACAAATAATTATGTGAAAAGTGTGGCATGCATTTGTATTCAGCCCCCTTTACTCTGATATCCCTAACTAAAATATAGTGGAACTAATTGCCTTCCGAAGTCACCTAATTAGTAAATAAAGTCCATCTGTGTGTAAATTAATGTCAGTTCTGTGAAGCCCTCAGAGGTTTGTTAGAGAACCTTGGTGAACAAACAGCATCATGAAGGCCAAGTTACACACCAGACAGGTCAGGGATAAAGTTGTGGAGAAGTTTAAAGCAAAGTTAGATTATGGAAAAATATCCCAAGCTTTGAACATCTCACATCTCACGGAGCACTGTTCAATCCATCATCCGAAAATGGAAAGAGTATGGCACAACTGCAAAACTACCAAGACATGGCCGTCCACCTAAACTGACAGGCCGGGCAAGGAGAGCATTAATCAGAGAAGCAGCCAAGAGGCACATGGTCACTCTGGGGGAGCTTAAGTGATCCGCAGCTCAGGGACAACTATTAGTCGTGCACTCCACAAATCTGGCCTTTATGGAAGAGTGGCAAGAAGAAAGCCATTGTTTAAAGAAAGCCATAAGAAGTCCCATTTGTGAGACACAGCAAACATGTGGAAGAAGGTGCTCTGGTCAGATGAGACCAAAATTTAACTTTTTGGCCTAAAAACAAAACACTATGTGTGGCGGAAAACTAACAATGCACATCATCCTGAACACACCATCCCTGTGAAACATGGTGGTGCTTTTCTTTAGCAGTGACAGGTGAAGCTGGTCAGAGTTGATAGGAAGATGGATGGAGCCAAATACAGGGCAATCTTGGAAGAAAACCTGTTAGAGTCTGCAAAAGACTTGAGACTGGGGCAGAGGGTCACCTTCCAGCAGGACAACAACCCTAAACATACAGCCAGAGCTACAATGGAATGGTTCGATCAAAGCATATTCATGTGTTAGAATGGCTCAGTCAAAGTCCAGACCTAAATACAACTGAGAATCTGTGGCAAGACTTGAAAATAGCTGTTAACGGATGCTCTCTGTCCAATCTGACAGAGCTTGAGCTATTTTGCAAAGAAGAATGGGCAAAAAATTCATTCTCTAGATGTGAAAAGCTGGTAGAGATATACCCAAAAAGACTTGCAGCTGTAATTGCAAGGAAACGTGGTTCTACAAAGTATTGACTCAGGGGGGCTGAATACAAATGCACGCCACACTTTTCACATATTTATTTTTAAAAAATGTTGAAAACCATTTATCATTTTCCTTCCACTTCACAATTATGTGCCACTTTGTGTTGGTCTATCACATAAAATCCCAATAAAATATATTTACGTTTTTGGTTGTAACATGACAAAATGTGGAAAATTTCAAGGGGTATGAATACTTTTTCAAGGCACTGTACATACAAGTTTCTTTTGTTGGCACCACAGGCTAGAAATCTAACAGATTCCCAATCCACGATGACGGTGTGGTGACAAATCCCCTCTGGTGGGCTATTGTATTCTGGCAGCCAGCACCACCAGCTGTCAAAATACCTGAACATCTGAGTGGATGCAAAGCTGTTTGGCCAACAAATTTCTGACAGAAGTTAAATAAACAGTGGGATTCTGTTGAATGGAGCAGTTCCAGCAGGGCCACAAGCTGCTCGAATTTCTGAAGAGCCAGGAGAAATTGTCTGAAATCTAAGCAATGTATAACCAGCTTAAGCAGGCGTAATTGTGCCCAGTACCATGGCATATTTCATGCATACATGGGTGACTGACCTTTGCTCACCCTTACCCGGCTCTCGGGGCATTATTCCTCCCACTGACACCAACATTGGGACACTATTCCTCTCACTGATACCAATAATGCGGCACTATTCCTCCCACTGACACCAACATTGGGACACTATTCCTACCACAGACACCAATAATGGGGCACTATTCCTCCCACTGACACCAACATTGGGACACTATTCCTCCCACTGACACCAATAATGGGGCACTATTCCTCCCACTGACATCAACATCAGGACACTTTTCCTCTCACTAACACAATGATGGAGCACTATTTCTCCCACTGACACCAATGATAGCGCACTATTCCTCTCACTGACACCAATAATAGGATTTTTTATAACAGCTTACCTGTAAAATCCTTTTCTTTCGATGGACATCACGGGACACAGAGCTACAGTAATAACTGATGGGTTATGTAGGTACCATTAGGTATTGGACACTGGTCACACCCTAAGCAGGAAGTTCAACCCCCTATATAATCCCTCCCCTTACAGGGATACCTCAGTTTTGTAGCAAAGCAATATAAGTGTATTAGAAGAGGGGCGGGACCTCTGTGTCCCGTGATGTCCATCGAAAGAAAAGGATTTTACAGGTAAGCTGTTATAAAAAATCCTATTTTCTTTCTCGAACATCACGGGACACAGAGCCACAGTAATAACTGATGGGATGTCCCAAAGCAATGCCAACAGAGGGGGGGAATCACAACCAAGTAGGGTGCAATCAGACCTGAGGACCTTGTACCGCTGCCTGCAGCACACTACGCCCAAAGGCGATATCCTCATGCCTTCTCACATCCACACGATAAAATCTGGTGAATGTATGGACTGAAGACCAGGTTGCGGCCTTGCAGATTTGAGCCATAGAGGCCTGGTGATGCACTGCCCAAGAAGCACTAATAGCCCCTGTGGAATGTGCCCTGATCTGAAACGGAGGAATCTTCTGTTTCAAACCGTAAGCCTGAATAATCAATTGTCGAATCCATTTAGAAATGGTAGCTTTTGACGCTGCCTGCCCTCTATTGGGACCTTCTGGCAGCACGAACAAAACATCGGTTTTGCGAATTTGAGCAGTTGCTCCCAGATAAGTCTTGACTGCTCTAAATACATCCAAAGAATGTAGTGACCTCTCTTCCGGAGAACAGGGATCTGGAAAAAAGGAAGGCAGAACAATGTCTTAGTTTAGATGAAAATCTGAAACCACCTTCGGTAAGAAACTAGGATGAGGGCGCAATACCACTCTATCCTTGTGTATAATCAAATAAGGCTCTTTACAGGAAAGAGCTGCTAATTCTGATACTCTTCTAGCAGAAGAGATAGCTACCAGAAAAATTAGCTTCCTTGTCAGCAAGACCAAAGGAATCTGACGTATTGGTTCAAAAGGCTGTTTCTGTAACACCGACAGAACCAAGTTCAAGTCCCAGGGGTTTTGGGGCGCCTTAACCGGAGGATTAAGACACATCACCCCCTGCATAAAGTTTCGGACCAAAGAATGCGAAGCAAGTGGCCGTTGAAACAATACTGATAATGCCTAGACCTGGCCCTTGATGGTACTCAAGACCAGCTTCATCTCTAATCCTAATTGTAGAAAATCAAGAATTCTACCTATGACATATTTTCTGGGATGCCAACCCCTGGATTCACACCAGGATACATAAGCTTTCCAGACTCTATGATAAATCATTCTGGAAGCTGGCTTCCTTGCATTGATCAAGGTAGATATCACAGGACCTGAAAGCCCACGACTCTTCAGAACGTGGGTCTCAATAGCCAAACCGTCAAATTTAGCATTTGTATGGCAGGATGGAACACTGGACCCTGAGATAACAGGTCTGGGCGTACCGGTAGGATCCACGGGGAACCCACCGTCATTCTTACTATTTCTGCATACCAAGTCCTTCTGGGCCAAGCAGGGGCTACCAGAAGTACTGAGCTCCTTTCTTGCCTGATCCTGCGAAGGAGTCGTGGCAGTAGCAGAATAGGTGGGAATGCATAAATCAGTGAGAACCAATGCCACGGAAACGCACCCGTCCCGCATGCAAGAGGATCCCTTGTCCTTGCCACAAATCTGTCTATCTTTTTGTTGAATCGGGATGCAAAGAGATCTACATCTGGAACCCCCCATCTTTGGCATATGGCCCAAAAGACATCGGGATGCAGAGACCATTCCCCTGGGAGTAACTGCTGGCGACTTAGATAGCCAGTTCTCTATCCCTGGAATGAAAACTGCCGATATGCATGGCACATGCATCTCTGCCCAGACTAGGATCTGGTTCACCTCTTTTTGAGCAGCTCGGCTCCGGGTGCCTCCCTGATGATTGACATAAGCCACTGCTGTGGCATTGTTGGATTGAATCCTGACCGGGCAACCCTGTAGCCTGATAGTCCAGGCCTTTAGGGCTAGATATACCGCCCGAATCTCCAGAATGTTGATGGGTAAGGTCCTCTCGGTCTTGGACCATAGCCCCTGGATCGCAGACTGTTCCAGAACTGCTCCCCAACCTGACAGACTGGCATCTGATGTTACCACCGTCCAGGTAACCGGTAGAAAGGATTTCCCCTTCTGCAGGTTTTTGGGTATTAGCCAACAAATGAGGCTCTGACGCACCGCATGAGACAGGTGCATCGGGAAGTCTAACGCCTGAACCTTCTTGTTCCAGGCCGACAGAATACTGTGTTGCAGCAGTCTTGAATGAAACTGAGCATAGGAAACTGCTTCGAATGAAGACACCATCTTTCCTAGCAGCCTTATGCAAAGGCGGACAGAAGGACCCTTCTTGGTCCTGACTGTCAGAATCAGCTCCCTTAAAGCAGTAATCTTTGCCTGAGGAAGAAATACTTTCTCCAGGCCTGTATCTATGATCAGACCCAAATACTCCAGTCTTCTTACTGGTTTTAGGAAAGACTTTTCTAGGTTGAGGATTCAACCTAGGTGTTCCAGATACTTGACCGTGGTCCTCAAGTTCCCCTTCAAGGAGGCTACCGACTGGTCTACCGAACTGTAGCAGTCTTCCCCCCACTCGAGCGAGCGGGGGCGCCCCTTCATGAAGAGGCCTTAGTGTCTTGTCTAGTAGACTTCTTCCCCCAGAACTTCTTTTGTCCCTGGGGTTGACTCTTGTTTCTTGACCCAGATGAAGGAGGCCATCGTGACTGCCTGGAGGCAGATGCCCCTGGCGCTGGGGAAAGAGTCCATTTGATAGAGGGACACTTACTCTTCTTCTTAACAGGTAAGAAAGTGCTTTTCCCACAGGAGATTCTCTTGATATAGTTATCCAAGTCTTCTGCAAACAACCTTGCACCACGAAAAGGAAACCCAGCCAACAGCTTCTTACATGGTGCTTCGGCTGACCAACTCTTCAACCATAAGATTCTACGCATATGCACCAACCCAAGTGAAAGACGAGAGGTTTGCATGATAGAATCTCTGATGGCGTCAACAACATAACATAAGGCCGCTGGAAGGTTAGCGAACCCCTGGGCCTGCTGTTCACGTAGAACTTTGATGACCTGCTTAACATGGTCTCTTAAGTATTGACAGACTCCAATCGCTGCTACTGCAGGTTGAGCCACTGATCCTGCTAAGGAAAAAACATCCTTCAATAAGGATTCCATCTTTTTATCCACAGGATCTTTGAGCATCTGAGCGTTGTCTACAGGACAAGTCAGACTACTATTTATAGAGGAAATGGCCGCATTAATGGCCGGTATCCCCCACATTTTAATACATTTTTCTTCCATAGGATAAAGTATTGAAAACTTTTTCGGCGGAAGAAAACCTTTATCTGGGTGATCCCACTCAGAATAAAGGAGCTTTTCAAGTAAATTATGAACAGGAAAAGCATGTGGTGTTTGAGAAGGTTTCAGCGACCCCAAAGAAGAAGAAGATTCCTTAACTGATTCAGATATGGGCAACTTAAATGTGGAGCGGACCAATCCAGTAAGGATCTGTACTAAGACTTTCTCCTCTTGGGAAGCCGAAGAGGGTCCCTCTCCACCTGATTCCTCAGAAGAGGAATCATCCGTCCCATCCTGATCCTCTGAAAGGGATTCTTCTCCTTTATCCCAGAGCTCCTCTGTCTGAGGGTCTTGGGGAGCAGAGGAAGGCCTAGTGCGTTTTCTTCCACTGAGTGAAGATGTAATCACGGCCATTAATCTTTCCTCTAAACCAGTAATGGCTGAGGAAAAAACCTCTTGTGTAATGTATACAGGGGCTGACGTGCCAAAAGCAGGTGTAGCCCCTGACCCCAACGGCTCTCCCTGGCTAGCTGTCCCTGGCCCCTTAGGGGGGAAGAATGCTGCAGACAGGGGGTCCTCAGAACCTGACCGAGATCCCCTAGTGTCTCTGGTTCTGGGGGTATTGGAACCTCTTCTACCCATAGTGCAAAGCAACAAGGTGGAGGTATCCAAAATGAACACTGACTGCTGAGCGATGTAGTCTGGCAAAAGCCTTGCTACCTATGCCCAGTCTGGTGTTACTTTAGTAAATGCAGCCTAGGAGAATGCCTGTGTCCCACCTTTCATGCGACTGTCAGCTCTGTGTCCCTCCAAAGACTCAGAGCACCTGCAAAGTGTGCTTTAAATAGCCCTGTTTCTGGCAATGTGGGCGTCTGAGGCTGTGCTGATGCCCCGCCCCCCCTCTACCGCCCCCCCTTTGTTTTTTTCGAAAAACGTGCGCTTCCTGCGCGAGCCGCTTCCGGGACAAGCATGGAGGAAGGCTGGGGGTGGAGAGGGAAGGAGAGAGGCTGGCAGAGATGGAGCCTGCACGTGCAATGGCGGCGGCAGCGGCAGCAACCTTGACAGTGCGGTGTAAAAACCGCCTTACAGCCCTCCTGCGGCCTCCTACTAGCCTGGGGGGAATATCCCAGAGGAGAAAACCCCCCATCCCATCCTACCTGGAGCTGGTCAGAGGAGCTTGTGCAGCGTCGAACGCTGAGACAGAAATCAGCATGAGAAGGTATGTGCTCTTGGCAGCCCCTGGTGGTCACAATAGGCATAGCATGCATTTACCTTAAAGGAGAAACCTACTACCGTGTTTCCCCGATAGTAAGACACCCCCGATTGTAAGACGTATCGGGAGTTTCAGAGGGGTCAGCTAATATAAGCCGTACCCCGAAAGTAAGACATATGTCTTACTTTCGGGGAAACACGGGGGGATAGGAAGGTCGGGTGTGTGGGCTGGTTTCTGGTGAATGAATGACCCATGAGAGTGTGTGAGGAATGCGGGCGGTGTATGAATTCCGGGAATAGGGTTGTCCCGATACCGATACTAGTATCGGTATCGGCACCGATACCGAGCATTTGCCCAAGTACTTGTACTCGGGCAAATGCTCCCGATGCCTCCCCCGATACCTTGACTGTCAGCTGTGATCGGCGCGTGGGGGAGTTACAAGATTCTCCCCCAGCGGCTTTCACCAGCTTTAGTGACATACAGCTGTGATCGCTCACAGCTGACTGTCACTGCATCCTCCTCCATGCCCCCTCCTTTCCTCTGTCCCTCTCAGCTGTCCCCTCCGTTCTGCTCTTATCTGTCCCCTCCGTTCTGCTCTTATCTGTCCCCTCCGTTCTGCTCTTATCTGTCCCCTCCGTTCTGCTCTTATCTGTCCCCTCCGTTCTCCCCCTCAGTTCTTCTGTCCTCCCCCTCCTCCTTCCTTTGTGTATGGATAGAGTCAGCTGACTCTGTCCATTCACATAACTGAAACATTGTAATCTCCTGTGATTACGATGTGTCAGTTTATGAATGGAGAGATGCTGCGGTCTTCTCTCCATTCATTGTCAGTGCAGCTGACGCTGCAGAGAAAGGGACTGGGGAATCTCTATCCTCTGTCTCTTTCTCTGTCTCAAGGGGGAGATATCAGAGGTCTGTTAAGACCCCTGATATCTCACCAAAGCCCCCCAAAAGGGCTGATTAAAAAAAAAAAAAAAAACAATAAAGAATAAAAGAAATATTATTGTAAAAAATAAAAATTGTAAAAAAAAAAAAAATAACACACACATACAACGTTCTCAGGTGATTGCTAACAGATCCCCGCACCCCAGGTAATTCGACAATTTTTTCCCAATATAAGACATACCCCGAAAGTAAGACATAGTGGGGCTTTTAGGGATAAAAAGAACGTAAGACACTGTCTTACTTTCGGGGAAACACGGTAGAATTCAAAATTCTGTGGAATCTCCTCTTACCTTATCCAGCTACAGGATTCTGTATATACAGACCCAATCTTCACCTCTCACGGTGGGCTCCGTTTAAAAAAAAGTCAGAGACTGGGGCCCCCTACAAATAGGGGGAACCTGCAGTTCTGGCCCTGTAAAGCACCCAGCCAGAAATAAGGTGTTAAAGACCCTTTTCTGATATGCGGGGTCCAGCTCTTTAAAAAGAAAAGCGTTACAGTTAAAACCTTGTTTCTTCGGACACGAGGCCCGGGTACCATCCAATTCGGCCCTGAAAAGACACTTTGAATAGATCCGGTTCGCCTGGCTTGCCCCAGTATAGGATATCAGGATATTCCCCTTGGAACTTCAGCACAGGACATCTTTACACGTCCAACACCTAAGACACTGGCGTAAAAACTGAGGTATCCTTGTAAGGGGAGGGATTATATAGGGGGTTGAACTTCCTGCTTAGGGTGTGACCAGTGTCTAATACCTAATGGTACCTACATAACCCATCAGTTATTACTGTGGCTCTGTGTCCCGTGATGTTCGAGAAAGAAAATGGGGCACTATTCCTCCCACTGACATCAACATTGGAAGACTATTCCTCTCACTGACACCAATGATAGAGCACTATTTTTCCAACTGACACCAATGATGGGGCACTATTCTTGCCACTGACAACAATAATGGGGCACAATTCCTCCCACTGACACCAATGATGAGGCACTATTGATTACTGACTCCGTCCATCCATAACTGAGCATCGTAAACTGTGTTTACAATGCTTCAGTTTAAGAATGGAGAAGAGCCGCTGTCTCCTGTCCATTCATCTGCAGTGCAGCTGAGGCTGCTGAGAAAGGGACTGGGGAATCTCTGTCCTCAGTTACTTTCCATGTCTCAAAGGGGAGATGTCAGGGGTCTGTTTAGACCCCTGACATCTCACCAAAGCTCCCCTAACCCCCAACAGGGTTGAATAAAAAAAAAAAGAAGGAAACATTGTAATAAATATTGTAAGGTAAAATTGTAAAAATAACAAAAAATAAAATAAACACTGACTGTCCACCTCCCCCCCCCCCCCAAAAAAAGAAAGCATTGTAAATATATATATGTATATATATATATATATATATATATATATATATATATATATATATATATATATATATATATATATATATAGTAAAAAATAATTAAAAAAAATAAAATTGTAAAAAAATAAAAAGCTTCTGGCAGTCTATGCCTCATCAGTGCCACTTATCAGTGCCCATCAGTGCTGCATATTAGTGCCACTGTTACGTAACATTAAAAAAAAGTATTGGTAATCGGTATCGGTGAGTACTTGAAAAAAAGTATCCGTACTTGTACTCGGTCCTAAAAAAGTGGTATCGGGACAACCCTAATACCAACGATGGGACACTATTCCTCCCACTGACCCGCTGACACCAGTGATGGGACACTATTCCTCCCCTAATACTAAAGATGGAGCACAGTTTACCCCCACTTATACCAGGACATTTTCTACTCCCACTGGCCACATTCTGGCCCCCCTAAAGTCTGAAAAACAGTAGACTGCCCCTTTGTTTAGATGGTTTGAAAACCCCTGCTATAGACCAGTGGTCTCCAAACTGCAGCCTGGGGGGCAGATGCAGCCCTTTGCTTACTTTTATCAGGCCCTTGGGGCACCATTTCATCCACTAATATCAACATTTATCCCCCCTCCCCACACTGAGACCATTGAAGGGGCACATTCCTCCCAACTACACCACCAATGGGGCACAATTCCTCCCAATGACACCAACAATTGGGCAAAAAGACACCAATGATTGGGTACAATTCCTCCCACTGACACAAACTATGGGGCACAACTCCTCCCACTGACACCAAAAAAGGGCTACTGTTTATTCCCTTTAATGTAGGGACTTTTTCTACTCCCAATGGCCACAGTCCAGCCCCCCTAAAGTCTGAGCAACAGTAAACTGGCCCCCTGTTTGAAAAGTTTGGAGACCCCTACTCGAGACCAATGGTGATCAACTAGATATAGCGGAATTCAAATGCAGCCTATGATATCATCCAAGGGATGTCAATTATTATTATTAATTATATACAGGATCTATATAGTGCCAACAGTTTGCGCAGAGCTTTACAACATGAGGATAGACAGTACACTTACAATACAAATCAATACAGGAGGGATCAGAGGGCCCTGCTCGTTAGAGCTTACAATCTAGAAATGGTCAATAGCTATGGGCATACAGCCCTATACAAAGCATTAACATATTAGTATACATGCTTACTGGGGACTTTATCTCTAGTTTTGTGTACGTGTTTAACCTAAGAAGTGAACTTTTGCACAGAAGAAGTTATGCAAGTTATGTTGCTAACGTAAAACCTGTAGCTTCTTCTGCTATTTTGGAAAATACGAGAGAAAGAAATACCCATCTTTCACAAATGACCGCACTACTATCCACTAACTACCTGCAAGTGACCCACTTTACTCTATTAAAGCAAATGTCCAATATTTTTCTGTGCATGTACTTATGCTTACATTGCTTTGATAATTACTCCTATTGCTGTTACATCATACATACAATTTTTGGAGGGATATAGTAAACCTTTATAGTTGAAGATCTGCATGCTACTGCTGAGTCTGTGATCTACTACCCAAATACTTTTCAATTCTGATGCATATTTTTAGCTCCCAAGTGCATTACCTAACCCCTTGACGCAGAGTGTGCTCCAATATGCGACCCCACCAGACTGGGCTTTTCTCTGTGGGGCCGCATATTTGCGTATCTGTCTTTGTGCTGGGAACACACTACACTGTGCGCTCCCAGCACAGAGACCAGGGTCTCACCAAGAGCCCCGGGCCCCGTACTGACGATCAATCACTCTGAAGCCCGCCCCATGTTTCCTCTCTCTGAATTGAGGAGAGAGATACATCGTATTGCCCTCTCTCTTTGCAGAGAAAAAAAATGTGTAAAAAATAAAGAAATAATAATATTAACCGCTTGCCGACCAGCTGTCGCAGTTTTACTGCGGCAGAATGGCACGGCTGGGAGAAACGACGTTACCTTATGTCGCTTCGCCTTTTGGCCACTAGGGGCGTGCCTGGAGCCGATGCGAGTGCCCGGCGGGCGCGATGACCGCCGGACTTCTGCGATCGCTCGTGACAGAGTGAGAACCGGGATCTGTGTATGACCCCTTGATCATCCCCTAGTGTTAACCCCTTCCCTGCCAGTGACATTTATACTGTATTCAGAGCACTTTTATAACACTGATCGCTGTATAATTGTCAATGGCCCCAAAAATGTGTCAAAAGTGTCCAATTTGTTATAAAATATCATAAATCTAGACCATTCAGAAAATATGCCACTGATCACTATTCTCTGGACGCACTCCTGGCTGCAACCAATTTTCCGGATACATACATTGTACAATATCATCAATGCCAAAATACCCCTATTTGTAGATTAATCATTTGTGGGGTACTGTATCAAATGCCTTAGTGAATATTAGATACACTACATCTACCTGCCTTCCTCTATCCAAATTAAAGCTCACCTTCTAATAGAAGGTCTGGCAAGAACAGTCTTTCATAAGTCCATAGGTAAATAAACGAAAGATGGGGTATGTGGCGCTACCTAAAGTGCTAACTAAAAAAAAGGAAAGGGAGTAAATACCCAGAAATATACCTAAATGCAGACAGCTAAGCCCAGACAGTAGCTGGGTGATAACTAAAAGTGTGTGGTTGTTTAATTGTCAAATAAAGGTAAATGTGAACCATACTAAGTGGATAAAGATGTGTCACATTAACCTAGGTGCAAAGCCGTATGCACTAATACAGGAAAATAATATATATGCAATGATATTGCTAGCTGGTATACCAGTTATATAATGTGGTGCACAGAAAAGAATAAAAAGAAAATATAGATGCAGGATACCACATCTATAAGTAAAATGTGAACATCAGCCAAAATAACATAAACATTGTGCCAAAAAACATAATAACCCCAAAACAGTCAAGCTGCCATCAAAGGGCGGGTAGAGTCTGTAGTATAATTAGAAATTGTATATAACAGTTCCATATACACAGTGAAAGGGTAGTGTCCGTGTATAGAGTAAATAACATCAGCAGGTGACTTTGAGTGCTTAAAGCAATTCCAGGTGACTTCCGTGCTCCCCCTCCAGGGTTCCTACTCACCAGATCCAATCACCACTACAGGGGTAATGGGCATGTAGTACTCTATGTTGAGGTCAATGCTGCCTGGTGTCTGCTATAGATGTCCCGGAAGCATTTTGGTTCCAAATAGGATGGGTATGCCCATGGATAAATTCCTCATATAAAAAAGAAAATGGCTCCCATGGTGTAGTAAAATATATTACGTCTGTTTATTAAAGTAAAAACATGGATAAAACAGCATACATAGAGTTCAAATGCGTGTGTACCTGCAGCCAGCTAACACACGCTGGTATGAAGCATACTGTGCAGTTAAAAAAGAGGTACGAACCGAGATGGGGGATAGCAGCGGCTGATGCGCTCCAGCTGCGCTCCACCCTCTCGATTACCTGGAAGTGACGTAGTGTGCGTGGTTCTGTCGTACGCGTTTTGTCATTGACGTCCTCAACGGAAGTCACCTGGAATTGCTTCAAGCACTCAAAGTCACCTGCTGATGTTGTTTACTCTATACACGGGCACTACCCTTTTACTGTGTATATGGAACGGTTATATACAATTTCTAATTATACTACAGACTCTACCCGCCCTTTGATGGTGGCTTGACTGTTTTGGGGTTATTTTCTTTTTTGGCACAATGTTTATGTTATTTTGGCTGATGTTCACATTTTACTTATAGATGTGGTATCCTGCATCTATATTTTCATTTTATTCTTTTCTGTGTATCACATTATATAATTGGTATACCAGCTAGCAATATCATTGCATATATATTATTTTCCTGTATTAGTGCATACGGCTTTGCACCTAGGTTAATGTGACACATCTTTATCCACTTAGTATGGTTCATATTTACCTTTATTTGACAATTAAACAACCACACACTTTTAGTTATCACCCAGCTACTGTCTGGGCTGAGCTGCCTGCATTTAGGTATATTTCTGGGTTTTTACTCCCTTTTATTTTATTTAGTTAGCCCTTTAGGGAAGCTCTGTTAGGGGAGGCAGCAACCCTTTTTTCCTTGTTTGCATTATCCTAACCGCGGCTCCTTTTTATTTTTTTGCATAGCTTTCATAAGTCCATGTTGATTACTACCAATGATACTATTTTCATCAGCAAATTCTTGGATATAGCCCCTTATCATTCTTTCCAATCTTTTACATACTATTAATGTTAGGCTGACTGGTATGGTATGTAGTTCCCAGGTATATATCTCAGGCCTTTTTGAATAACAGTACCACATTTGCTTTTTATCAATCTGTTGGTACCATTGCAGTGCCATTGCAGTCAGTAAGCTGTCCTTAACCACCTCCCTTCCGGCCACTGCACATATACGGCCGGGTGGGCGCTTCCTCCTTCTGAGTGGACATTCGGTCAGGATTCAGGAACATCCATCAGAAGCAGGGGGATCGCGTGTGCCCACGCAGCGGCGCGATCCCGATGCCCTCGTGTCACCCGGACACGGCGCATCTCCGATCGGAAGGAGGGCTCTGTGATTGGCCCTTCTGATCACATGACGGCTGTGTCCAATCATAGCCGTCATGTGATGTAAATAGAGAGCTGGTTGCTAGACGATTGGCTCTCCTCTCCTCACACGGAAGTTGTCAGGGAGGAGAGGAGAGCAGATCACTGCAGCCAGCCGGTGATCTGTGAGTATGAGCTGTTTTTTACAGCTTTTTACACACTGATCACCGGCCCAGTGTCCCTACACATGTCCCCACACAATGTAAACACACAAGGTCCCCAAAATAGTGTCCCCCAAACACTGTCCCCACACACATGTCCCCACACAGTAAAAACACCTGTCCCCCACATATGTAACAGTAAAATCATATGTCCCAATGATCATCTGCACACATATGTCCGTGATCATCTGCACACATGTGTCCGTGATCATCTGCGCACATCTGTACATGATCATCTGCGTACATCTGTCCGTGATCACACAAACCAATTATTATACACTTAACGGGATTTTTTTTACCAAAGACATGTAGCAGAATACATGTTGGCTTAAATTTATGACAAAATTCGATTTTAATGGATTTCTTTTAAAACAGAAAATAGAAATTTTTTTTTTTAAATTTCCACTCTTTTTTTCGCTTATATCGCAAAAGAAAAAAAAACTGATTTGTGAATTAACACCACCAAAAGAAATCTCTATTTGTGTGAACAAAATGATAAAAATTTGATTTGGGTACAGTGTTGCATGACCGCACAATTCTTATTGAAAGTGCAAGAGCGCTGAAAGTTGAAAATTGGCCTGGGAAGGAAGGGGGTGAAAGTGGCCAGCATTCAAGTGGTTAAAAATTAGAAACAATGGTCTGGCTATAACATGGCTAGGTTCTTTGAGAAGTTGAGTCATAGTTTCCTATAGTGGCTAATCCACAAATCTCTATATTTATTACAGTAAAAAAAGAATGAGCATTTAAACATGCGAAAGCCGCCTCATAACTTACTTTAAAGAGACACTATCATGACACTCAAAATGTTTATTTAAATGAAGATTTTTATTATACAGGTGCAATACTTACTTTTACTTACTATTACCACCTCCAGTCTTCACTTGTTTGCAAAGCTGAAAGCGCCATTAGAATCTTCAGCATTCAAAACATCCAGATGGGTTGGATGCCTGTGTTTCTGTATTGCCTGTTGTGTTCCCGCTCTTGTCAGCTATATCACGATGTGTCCATGCAGACCTAAAAACCCATCTACATTAGGAACAAGAGATCAATCTACGGCTGCTGCACTAGATAGTTTGACTTTTTAACACTATTCATGAAGGCCTCTTGAGCCCTTTAGGGAAAGAGAGCCTTGACTGATGGGGGAATGACCAGGGCGGGTCAAGGTGACTAAGGAGTCACTAAGGATTGGTTGTTAGGGGGATGGACTGGGCCTGAGCTCGGTAAAAGTGGTGCCCCAGGGGATTCTGGGTCTTTCTGGAAACGTGGTTGGAAGAGCTGCTCACCCTCCCGCCCTATTTTCGTTGGTATGTCACAGCTTGCTGCGTTTTTCTTGACCTTGCCAGCATAAATTGGCTGTAATGGGATATGCCCTTGATGGTAATTGGGAAGTAGACGGCCTGTCCAGCACTTATGGTAAGGACAGGCCCCTCCTTCATCTCCCTCCCCTGTTTGAAAATATTCATATGTTATTTGTTGGATTTAACAAAGCTGTGGCCTTGCCCTTTCCAACTTAATGGTTGTAAGTGTTTTATTTGATGGGATGAAGGGGCAAGGAATAAAAGTTGGCTACAGAGATGTTATAGTTAATGGTACCTGGACTCATTGCACCTCAGCAGTCATGCTCTTTTTCAGTTTCTTCATTCTTACCTTCCTACAACTGGACTTTCTTAGCATTTCTACCAGTCTCAGAACAACAGAATTAATGCAAAATGCTCAGTGAAAAATACCGAGAGAACACAAAAGCAAAAAATGTATTCAATTACATAGGTAAAATCTTGAGTCCCTATGGAGGATTCAGAAAGAGCCATCCGTGGCAATTACCGTATATGGCTGTCCAGTCCATAAGTGCTGGATAGCGGGGCAGCAGTGTTTCTCTTGTCGGTGAAACTGTGTGGAGCCACGTGGTTCAATGGGGCTGGACTCCTCCTCCCAGAGTTACCGAGTGTGGGTGGGCATGCATTTCAGGCATTCACCTTCTTTATTCTGTCTGACTTTTATTATTGCAAGATATTACTTATGTGTTTCAATACATTGGGGGTTATTTACGAAAGGCAAATCCACTTTGCACTACAAATGCACTGCAAGTGTACTTGGAAGTGCAGTCGCTGTGAATCTGAGGGAGACATGCAAGGAAAATAAAAAACAGCATTTTAGCTTGCACATGATTGGATAATAAAATCAGCAGAGCTTCCCCTCATTTCAGATCTTCCCCTCAGATTCACAGTGACTGCACTTCCAAGTGCACTTGCAGTGCACTCGTAGTGCAAAGTGGATTTACCTTTCGTAAATAACCCCCATTGTTTGCTTATACTACACTAGACCTGTGCACTCTCACTTCTGTTTGAGCTGATATACGGTACATGCATTTCAACTGTGCATCTAATCATCTTTCTAGTATTCAGTTTTAATCTTAATACTGAAAAACCTGACAGACATTGTAACTGTGTATATGCCATGTGAATCATTTTTAACTATGTTGATGTATTTTACTCCTAGGCCCATCACCCTGTAATGAATATGCCAGAGTTATGTTTGATTACATTTCTGCTGTGCCAGATGAGCTTTCTCTGAAGAAGGGAGATGTTGTATCAATTATAAGCAAGGTACAGTGAAAATAATGTTTAGATGATGTAATTATTAATTACGTGTATTTATAAAGTGCAAACATTTTACGGAGTGGTTTACATATATTTTATATTCACATCAGTCCCTGCCTTCAAGGAGCTTACAATCTAAGGTCTCACACTCATACATACACGTTCTAGAACCAATTTATACAGGATCCAATCAACCTACCAGCATGTCTTTGGAGTGTGGGAGGAAACCAAAGTACTTGGAGGAAACCCACACCAGCATCAGTGAGAGCATCCAATTCCAAGCATAGCAGTGCTGTGTTTTGGGATTCAAATTGATGACACTAGTGCTGGCAGGCAGAGGTGCTACCCACTTAGCCACTGTGCTAAACTTCATCGCTCTAACTTTACCAATCCAAGATGTATTTGTATCTCAGAAATATGTTTCATATTTAGAAAACGACCAGCACACAAGCAGTGTTTTTGTGTATGTAGAAAATGTACTTGGACATTTAGAACCTGTGAGGCTAGGTTCACACTAGTGCGAATTGGTTTTCCCCGCATCAAATTTCGCATGACAAGAGATTGTGACCGGCTCTCAATGGAGCCGTTCACAAATCTTCGCGGCGGCTCCGGTGTGAATTGCACAGGAGCCCTGAGCGTCTTTTGGTCCATTTGAGGTCCGAATTCAGGCAAAAATCCAGGCGTGATTCGTCCCTGATACGGAGAACAGGGGCACACCGGACCCCTGCCATGAGCCACATGCGAAGATAGTGTGAGCCCAGGCTGAAAAAAAGATCACCTCTTTGTAGGGCTCAGAAATGCTTGAGATTTTGTATCGGGCTTATGCTTACATCAGTTTTTGTCTGTGTTTACTATCAGCATGAAACAAGAGACTGCTTTCTCTAAAATTAGAGGTCTCTAAGATCTATCATCTTTCTATCAGTGGTGAAACATATATCATCGAAAGTGAGAACAAGCTAGGAATCCAAATCTTCCCTACACTGCATATTACATACACATACTGTATATCATTTACTCATTGATAGGCAGTGGGTAGGGAGGGTGGAGAGGCAGGGTGACACTTGATCGTTAACGCAGGGATAGAAACAGAACAGCAGCTGATTGTGGGGGTATAGCAAAGACAGAGTATATGCTCATCATAGGAAGGGATGGAGGTGAGAACGACATCTGATCATGGAACATTGGGCAGAACGGGGGCTGACTGTAAACCTGGGAAGAAAAGTGAAAGGAAGCTGTGCTGGGGACTGCACAGCCTACCTACCTCCAAAACCCAAAACTATTTTATTTTATTCATTTTATTTTGTGAACGAGTTGAGGTCCGTGGTTACTTTTAACTGCTGTCCGGTCCATAGCAAACTTTTTTATTTTGCTGCAAGGGTTCCCTTTGAAAATGGGTTTTTGTTTCAGGGGTGGTATTTTGTGGTTTTCATTTTTATTTGGGTGTATTTTGTTTATTATTTTATGCTGATAGTATGTTTATTTTAGGGTTAAACTACTTTTTTGCAACAAGGAATCATTTAATACTGATAATATATTGTTTTATTATGTGTTGAGTGTTGATAGGGCCTTTTTTGGGTTAAACAGCTTCTTTTTTTTTTTCTTTTTTTGCTGCTATGCTTTCATTTAAAATAAAGTTGGCTTTTGTTTTAGGTATTTACGAATTTTCATAAATGTTTTTCTAATTTTATGTTGATAGATCTTTTTTTTTTTATGTTTGGGGTGCTTAAAGCACAACATTTACTTGTAAGTGCCGGTTCACACAGGAGCGACTTGTCAGGCGACTTAGCCGCCTGACAAGACGCTCTCTGTTCTGTACTATGGAACCGTTCTAATAGGAATGACTCAAGTCGCTCTGACTTAGAAAAAGGTTCCTGTATTACTTTGGGACGATTTCAGGGCAACTTGCGTTGCCTTCTATACAGAAGTGATTTTGCAAGTCGCCGCTGAAGTCGTATGCAGATCGCCTTGCAAAGTCGCACTGCAAGTCGGGGTGCTCCTGTGTGAACCGACACTTACTGACCACCCGTTCTTGAAGCTGCAACTCTTTCAGCACATTGTTGAGTCATTTAAAAGAAGAGGAAAAAAAAAGTACAAGAACATTGTGCACTTCCACCACCTCACATTATATTACTTACACTCACCTCAATCCATAATACACATTCCAATCCTCACTCCAAATTTTCCACATTTTGTCATGTTACAATAAAAAAACGTAAATGTATTTTATAGGGATTCTTCTTTGCAAAAATAGCTCAAGATCTGTCAGATTGGATGGAGAGTGTCTGTGAACAGAAATTTTCAAGTCTTGCCACAGATTTTCAATTGGATTTAGGTCTGGACTGTGACTGGGCCATTCTAACACATGAATATACTTTGATCTAAACCATTGCATTGTAGCTCTGGCTGTATGTTTAGAGTTGTTGTCCTGCTGGAAGGTGAACCTCCGCCCCAGTCTCAAGTCTTTTGCAGACTCTAACAGGTTTTCTTCTAAGATTACCCTGTATTTGGCTCCATCCATCTTCCCATCAACTCTGACCAGATTCCCTGTCCCCGCTGAAGAAAAGCATCCCCCACAACATGATGCTGCCACCACCATGTTTCACAATGGGGATAGTGTGTTCAGGGTGATGCGCAGTGTTAGGTTTGCACCACACGTAGCATTTTGTTTTTTTATTCCAAAAAGTATAATTTTGGTCTCATCTGACCAGAGCACCTTCTTCCATGTTTGATGTGCCCCCACTTGGCTTCTCGCAATCTGCAAACAGGACTTCTTATGGCTTTCTTTCAACAATTGCTTTCTTCTTGCCACTCTTCCATAAATGCCAGATTTGTGGAGTGCACAACTAATAGTTGTCCTGTGGACAGATTCTCCCACCTGAGCTGTGGATCTCTGCAGCTCCTCCAGAGTTACCATGGGCCTCTTGGCTGCTTCTCAGATTAATGCTCTCCTTGCCCAGCCTGTCAGTTTAGGTGGACGGTCATGTCTTGGTAGGTTTGCAGTTGTGCCATACTCTTTCCATTTTCAGGTGATGGATTGAACAGTGCTCCGTGAGAGGTTCAAAGTTTGGAATATTTTTTTATAACCTAACCCTGCATTAAACTTCTCCACAACTTTATCCCAGACCTGTCTGGTGTGTTTCTTGGCCTTCATAATTCTGTTTGTTCACTAAGGATCTCTAACAGACCTCTGAGGGCTTCACAGAACAGCTCTATTTATACTGAGATTCAATTACACCCAGGTGCACTCTATTTACTAATTAGGTGACATCTGAAGGCAATTTTCAGATATTTATTTGTAAACAATTATGAAAACCATTTATCATTTTCCTTTCGCTTCACAATTATGTGCCACTTTGTGTTGGCCTATCACATAAAATGGCATTAAAATACATTTACGTTTTTTGGTTGTAACATGACAGAAATTTCAAGGGGTATGAATACTTTTTCAAGGCACTGTATACTGTATATACTATAGTTTTTGGACTTTATAACTTTCCTACAGACTAGATATTATACACTGATCTGGGTTATTTTCATCAAAGAAATGTAGCAGCATACATTTTGGCCTAAATTTATGAAGAACAATTATTTCTTTGCAAAATTTTTTAACAGAAACATTTTTTCATTCAATTTGCAAAAAATAAAAAACCCAGTAGTAATTAAATACCACCAAAAGAAAGCTCTATTTGTGTGAACAAAATGATTAAAAAATTTAGTTTGGGTACATGCAACAGCATGACTATGCAATTGTCATTCAAAGTGCAACAGCACTGAAAGCTGAAAATTAGCCTGGGCAGGAAGGGGGTGAAAGTGCCCGGTATTGAAGTGGTTAAGAACAATTTAAGGCTCGGATCACGGATTTGTATGCAAATTGGATGTGTTTTGAACTCCACCTGATTTGCATAACATGTGAACTGGACCTGCTTGGAATGGAGCCGGTTCACACATCTCTGGGGCGGCCGTGGTCCTTTTTTAAAGAGTCCTGTGTGATTTTAGGTCTATTTCAGGTGCGAATTCAAGTAAAAATTTGCACCTCAATTGCACCTGAACTGGTGAACAAAACTGCCCAGACTCCTTTTTAAATTTGGACTGTAAACCGCAGCTGGACATGTGTGAACCTAGCCTAAGATGCTTATGAGTTCCATCTGAATGCAATCCTATTGACTTATATTGGCGGAAAAGCAGTTCTGAATGTTACAGCTGAATTTCAGGGAAAACAAAATCTTTAGGGGAACAGGTAAGAAAAATAACTTTTTGCGTTACCCTAGATATATATGCACATTTAAACCTTGTAGTTTAGGAGGCAGCCCCACTGCAAGGGAAGCTCCCTTCAGGGTGTGTGACCAGTAGGCCCAGCCTCTTTTCCTTTATGCGTCAGTGGTCATGAGTCCTTTGATGTCATCAAGTATAATGCAGGGACCATAGCTCTGCACTGGGCATGGGGATGCTGAGGGACAACAAGCCAAAGCATAGGGGAAAAGAGAAGTTCGCTGTCTGACAAGCAAGTTGGGGATTCAGATAAGAAAAGGTGCTTTTTGTGCTACCCTAGACATAAGTGAGCATTTAGCCCATACGGTGTAGGGACAGCCCCACTGCAAGAGAGTATTTTTTCCCCCCAGAAATTGGCTTTAATAAAATCCATTTATACAGGGTATTAGTAACAGTATAATACAACAAATTCTGATAAGCTTATCATAACAATGCCTCCTTTAGTACAATAATAGAGTAAAAGCATGTGTCTGTGAATCAGAGCTGAACATTGTGGTCCAAGAGCAGTTGCTTTCCTTGGCTGCACCTGTTGCCATGTACTTAAAATGTGTGACGCAACATGGAAAATGCAATCAAGTGAATAAATATAAGCCATAACCCAATAAAACTGCGTTCAGAGAAGATCGCCTGTTACAAAACAGCACCACCTGCTGATCCTGAAATATAGTCAAGTTGGCTATACACAGTGCATTCATAAAGTATTCAGACCCCCTATTTTCAATTTTGTTATGTTGCAGCCTTATACTACAGTTATTTAACCACTACAACACCAGGTACTTAGACACCTTCCTGCCCAGGCCAATTTTCCACTTTCAGCGCTGTTGCAATTTGAATGACAATTGCGCGGTCATGCTACACTGTACCCAAACATTTTTTTTTATCATTTTGTTACCATAATTAGAGCTTTCTTTTTGTGGTATTTGATCACCTCTGCGATTTTTATTTTTTGCGCAACAAATAAAAAAAGACTGAACATTTAAAAAAAAAAAAAGTTTTTCTTCGTTTGTGTTAAAAAAATTTGTAAATAAGTAAGTTTTCTCCTTCAATGACGGGCACAGATATGGCTGCACTGACAGGCACTGATAAGGCGGCACCGATGGGCACTGATGAGGTTGCATCAATGAGGTGGCACTGATGGGCACTGATGAAAGGCACTGATAGGCGGCACTGATGGTCACTGATAGGCGGCACTGATGGGCACTGATAGGTGGCACTGGTATGCGGCACTGATGGGCACTCATAGGTGGCACTGATGGGCACTCATAGGCAGCACTGATGGGTACTCATGGGTGGCACTGATGGGTACTGATGGGTGGCACTGATGGGTGGCACGGATGGGCACTGATGGTCAATGATAGGTGGGCACTGATGGGCATGGATGGACACTGAGAAGTGGCACTGATGGACACTGATGGGTGGCACTGATGACACTGATGGGTGGCATTGCTGGGCATCACTTGTCTGATCTGCTGCATAATGTTGCCAGTCAGTGCCCATTTGTGGGCACTGATTGGCATATATTTGACATATTTTTGAATATGTGGATGGCCATCGGGTACGTACCTGGCCATCCACATGTTGGGGGCTTCCCTGGTGGTCCTGGTGGCTTCAATGGTGGTCCAGTGTGGGCACATCCGAGGGGGGGCTGTGCTGGTAAACAATCAGCACAGACCCCCCCTGTCAAGAGAGCCACTGATCATCTCTGCTCTACTCGCGTCTGTCAGACGCGAGTGAGGAAAAGCCGATCAAAGGCTCTTCCTGTTTAGATCGTGATCAGCTGTGATTGGACATGGCTGATCACGTGGTAAAGAGACTCCGCCGGATAACTGAACCACCGCCCGGCCGTTATTTTGCTATAGGCTGGGCGGGAAGTGGTTAAATTCATTTTTTTCTTCTCATCAATCTACTCTCACTACCCCATAATGACAAAGTGAAAACAGAATTTTAGAAATGTCTGTGAATTTATTAAAAAGAAAAAACAGAAATTTCACATGTACTTAAAGTGTTTCTAAAGGCTCAAAATTTTTTACCTTCATGCATTTTATGCATGAAGGTAAAAAACCTTCTCTGTGCAGCAGCCCCCCTAATACTTACCTGAGCCCAATTTTCCTCCAGTGATGTGCATGAGAGCCTCGGCTCTTCAGGGACTCTCTCTCCTCATTCGCTGATCACAGCCAGTGAGCCAATGAGGAGAGAGAGGGGGTGGAGCCAAGCCGCCATTCTGTGTGTGAATGGACAAGCGAGCCTGCTCTGGTGCCCCCATAGCAAGCTGCTTCCGCGGTGGGCACTTGGCAGGAGAGAGGGGCCCGAAAGAGGAAGATTGGGTCAGCTCTGTGCAAAACCACTGCACAGGGCAGGTTAATATGACATGTTTGTTATTTTTTTTTATTTCTTAAAGAAAGCCTTTAATAGCACTTTAAGTATTCAGACCCTTTACTCAGTACTTTGTCGAAGCACCTTTGGCAGCAATTACAGCCTCGAGTCTTTGACGAGTCTCGGGTATGACACGGCAAGCTTTGCACGCCTGGATTGGGGGATTTTTTCACCATTCTTCTTTGCAAATCCTCTCAAGCTCAGTCAGGTTGGATGAGGACCATCGGTGGACAGCCATTTTCAGGTCTCTCCAGGTCTCTTCAGATATGTTTAGTAGGGTCCAAATCAGGGCTCCGGGTAGGCCCCTTTAGGACATTCACAGAGATGTCCCTAAGTCACTCCTGTGTTGTCTTGGCTGTGTGCTTAGGATCAGGCATTCCGGCATGGTGCTAAGTGTACAAGAAAATATAAATATTTATGGTAATAAATAGACAAATCTGTGACTTTTCCCTATACAGTAAAAATTACGTTTCCATCATTACCTTTATTACATATTACCAGTCGCGGCTGGCGCTCAATTTTCTTGGGGAGGGGGTGGTCCGCAGCCCCCCAGCCAGCCAGACACCCCCCACCGTCGCTTGCTCAATCGCCGCATCACTCGCCTGTCGCCCACCAGGCCCCCTGCCAGCCCCGCACTTCCCATCCCATTACCATTCCCGCACAACCCCATCGAGGTTGCGGCTTCAGCCACTTACCCTCTGCGTCTCCTCCCGAGTTCTGGAGGTCACTTCTCCTCCTGGCCAATCAGGACTTAGGATTCGCGGCCAATCGGGTCTTAAGGACTCCCGGCCATTCGGGTCTCAGGACCCGCTTCCTGATTGGCTGGGAGGAGAAACAGGAAGACATTAGCGAATATTAATTCACTAACGTCACACAACTAGGGGGGCTCCGGGTGCAGAGCACTGCAGGGCCCATCCTTTTTTGAAGCCAATTAGAGCCTCAGGCTCTAATCATGTGCTTTGAAAAAAAAAAAAACATTGGAATCCCTGCATCCCCTGCGCCCTGCATGAGCAGCCGCCTCTGCATATTACACCTCTTTTAACTTAAGAACAGAACAGAACTCCTCATTTCAATGTATTTAGCCAGCATAAAATGTCAACTATTTTGTATATATTAAAAAAAAATAAAAAAATTCGAAATTTGGTAAAGTGTATCTGAAGCCAAAACTTTATTTTCACCATAATGCGGAAAGGTTAGCAACCCTGTTAGCTTTTTACTGCTGTCTGTCCCCACTTCACCCTCCCATTTTGTTTCTATCTAGACTAAAAATTAGGGAAGATCCAAAATTTTGTTTCACATATATTTTATTGATTTTCCGAAGGTTAGAGAGTAGATGTCAAGGGGGTGTGTGGTACTATGACTGACACCAATAGCATTTCAGAGATAGTGGGGGAATCACAAATTTAGGGTATTATTCAGTATATACTTGAATTTCCTATAGATCATGATGCCCATTCTCCACTGCTTCACCTCCAGGAAGTTCAGAGAGAGAATATGATGCGTTGTTTTTGCCAATCTAAAGCTGGGTACAGTATATACAGTGCCTTGAAAAAGTATCCATACCCCTTGTAATTTTCCACATTTTGTCATGTTACAACCAAAAATGGAAATGTATTTTATTGGGATTTTATGTGATAGACCAACACAAAGTGGTACATAATTGTGAAGTGGAAGGAAAATGATAAATGGTTTTACAATTTTTTTACAAATAAATATGTGAAAAGTGTGACGTGCATTTGTATACAGCCCCCCTGAGTCAATACTTTGTAGAACCACCTTTCACTGCAGTTACAGCTGCAAGTCTTTTTTTGGTATGTCTCTACCAGCTTTGCACACCTAAAGAGTGACATTTTTGCCCATTTTTCTTTGCAAAATAGCTCAAGCTCTGTCAGATTGGATGTAGCGCATCTGTGAACAGCAATTTTCAAGTCTTGCCACAGATTCTCAATTGGATTTAGGTCGTCTGGACTTAAACTGGGCCATTCTAACACATGAATATGCTTTTATCTAAACCAGGGGTCTCTAACTGGCGGCCCTCTAGCTGTTGCGAAAGTACAAGTTCCATCATGCCTCTGCCTGTGGGAGTCATGCTTGTAACAGCCTTGCAATGCCTCATGGGACTTGGGGGGGCCCCAGTTTTTGACCCCTGATCTAAACCATTCCATTGTAGCTCTGGCTGTATGTTTAGGGTCATTGTCCTGCTGGAAGGTGAACCTCCACCCCAGTCTCAAGTCTTTTGCAGACTCTAAAAGGTTTTCTTCTAAGATTGCCCTTGTAGGGCAGGGAAGCAGCCAACACTCTATAATGTCAAATGCTTAATGGTGTATGTCAAATAGTGAGTGTTAATCATGAGCACTTGAAAGGGGGAGAAAAAGCAGCTGTAAATCTTACAGTACATACTATCTCTTATCTACTACTAATCTGCTAATACAAACTTGTAACCATGCTTAAAGAGACATTACCATATTCTTCTTTTAAATGTCATTACTTAGACAACAAATTGTTTCAATTGTCAATACAATATATTTTTTATTTTTAAGAAACAAATACTGTTCTATTGAATAAATAAATCCGTTTAACAAAAATATAGTGCCACTATGAAAAAAATCCTATGCTTTCGAATATATACAGTAATTGCCTTCAAATCTCTTATTTCTTTTGTAGCCCTCTTTTGGGATATATAGATGCACACTAGTATGGAAATAATACAAGCTTTATATAAGAAAAGATTAACAATAGTACATACATCCAATGTACAAATAGGTATTATCAGCAAAGGGCTCAATAGGAGTCCTGGTGAAATTGTGTACATACAGAATACCTGGGTATAGATAGTTATTAATAAAGATACCCCAGATGAATGCTGCAGCAAAGTTCACTCACAGGGGACCCGGCGAATAATCGTGATATGGTGTCCATCTTTGTATTTGAGACTTGAAGACACTGACGGTAATGATGGGGAGATCCTTTTGTCCAACCAACCTTGAATGCAGCTTCTCACTGGCAGAATCCATTGTGTGGCACTGGATCCCAGAATCACCCATCTACTCTGGACCTTAATCCCTCCCTAGTAATTTCTAATCTGACATGCAACCGCATCTTTAACTACCAGTGGCCATCAGATGCTTAACCTGGCTCTAGCCTATGCTGGTTATCAAGCCCTAAGCTAAAACTCGCTATAGAATCCCAGATCAGAAAGGACAGCGTTAAAGCGGAGTTTCATTCAAAAGTGGAACTTCTGCTTATCCGTCTCCCCCCCTCCGGTGCCCACATTTGGCACCTTTCAGGGGGGAGGGGGGAACAGATACCTGTTGACAGGTACCATTCCCCACTTCTGGAGACAGGGTCGCGGTGCAGTCTTTCAGAAGTTCGGCCCCCCTCCTCCTTCCTCCGCCGCCAGGCTAATTAAAAAGCGCAGCACACTTCGTGCATGCACAGTAGGGAGCCAGCTGTGAATATATGCAGTAAATAGGTTAATTACCAACATAGTGGAAGGTGGCTACTACATGCACACAGTAGCACCAACCTAGCTATCTGGTATAGTCCATGTGAGATAATAACAATAGTACAGAGATTTGTCTGTCACTAGGATTCAGATCAAGAAGTTATAGGTAGCTATAGCTAAACAGCCAGAACAATGACCTGGTTTTTGCTTCTGATCTTGATAAAATACAGTATTGCAGTAATGCAGCTCCTGTATGTAAACATGTGGTGTCAGTTACTCTTACTCTCTCTCTCTCTCTCTCTCTCTCTTTTTTTCTTTCCACTTCGTTCTTCTGGGGTTTTTAAACCTTCCCCCAGAGACAGGAAGTGCTAATACTTAATTATAATGATATTAGCAGGTAACAGTAGAGGGCAGCAGTTCCCTGCACTATTTTTATTACAACTGCTGTTGACACCCTTTGTTCACACCAGCCCTTGATTCACTTCAGCTTAGTGTTAAATATGCAAAAGATGGCCCACTTTACTTACATACAGTTATTATGTTCACATACGGCCCCCTATGCAAGTATATACAGTAACTGTATACATTAGCTGGCTTTTGAGTGGTGGGACATGGGCTGTTTTTTCAGCCTTTGTTTTTGTTACTCTGAATCGAGCTGAATTTTGAGTCTGGTAAGATGAAATCACTCACAGGTCTTTATGGTACATTTTTTTCTGTTTCAATAGTTTTTATTTGGTTTTAACAAATAGTAAACTGGCAAAAGTTACACCCATGCAGGGGCTAGCATTTTTGCTCCATGTGATAATTGGAGAGAGAGATACATTATTTCATTTGACAGTGTTGTCAGGAGACTCATTTAACTATAGACACTCTGCTGGGAGCATTTATGTAGCTGCCTCAGCTGTTCTGTGCCTTGTGTGCCAGGCATGACTGAATATTCACTGTATTTACAGATCATAAGTGCTTGGTTTATCAGCAGCACTTTAAGCTACTTAAGAACGTATGTTTAGACACTGTATGGCAAGCAATGAGGTTTCTATTTGAAGCAAGTGGAATGAAACAGTTTGATACAGTTGAAACATCTATTGAAACTTATGTAGTAAGGAGAGTACTTACAGAGATTGGGCATCCTGTCAGACTGCCTCTATACTATCTACACTAGCCCTCACATTGTAAATAACGATTGGTTTATGAGTCACTATGATATACAGTTGTGCTCATAAGTTTACATACCCTGGTGGAATTTATGATTTCTTGGGCATTTTTTCAGAGAATATGAATGATAACACAAAAACTTTTCTTTCACTCATGGTTAGTGTTTGGTTGATGCCATGTATTATCAATCAACTGTGTTTACACTTTTTAAATCATAATGACAACAGAAACTGTCCAAATGACCCTGATCAAAAGTTTACATACCCCAGTTCTTAATACTGTGTATTACCCCCTTTAACATCAGTGACAGCTTGAAGTATTTTGTGGTATTTGTGGATGAGGCTCTTTATCTTCTCAGATGGTAAAGCTGCCCAATTTCTCATAGCAAAAAGCCTCCAGTTCCTGTCAATTCTTGGGCTGTCTTGCATGAACTGCACGTTTGAGATCTCCCCAGAGGGGCTCAATGATATTGAGGTCAGGAGACTGAGATGGCAACTCCAGAACCTTCACTTTATTCTGCTGTAGCCAATGACAGGTCAACTTGGCCTTGTGTTTTGGATCATTGTCATGTTGGAATGTCCAAGTACGTCCCATGCTCAGCTTCCTGACTGATGAATGCAAATGTTCTTCCAGTGTTTTTTGATAACATACTGCATTCATCTTGCCATCAATTTTGACCACATTTCCTGTGTCTTTGTAGCTCACACATCCCCAAAACATCAGCGAACCACCTCCATGTTTCACAGTAAGAATGGTGTACCTTTCATCATAGGCCTTGTTTTGAATCCTCTCCAAATGCAGTGTTTATGGTTGTGGCCAAAAAGCTAAATTTTGATCTCATCACTCCAAATGACTTTGTGCCAGAAGGTTTGAGGCTTGCCTCTGTGCTGTTTGGCGTATTGTAAGCAGGATACTTTGTGGCATTTACGTAGTAATGGCTTTCTTCTGGCAACTCGACCATGTAACCCATCTTTCTTCAAGTGCCTCCTTGTTGTGCATTTTGAAACAGCCACACCACATGTTTTCAGAGAGTCCTGTATGTCACCTGAAGTGATTTGTGGGTTTTTCTTTGCATCCCGAACAGTTTTCCTGGCAGTTGTGGCTGAAATTTTTGTTGGTCTACCTGACCGTGGTTTGGTTTCAACAGAACCCCTAATTTTCCACTTCTTGATTAGAGTTTGAACACTGCTGATTGGCATTCTCAATTCCTTGAATATCTTTTTATATCCCTTGCCTGGTTTATACAGTATAACTACCTTTTCCCACAGATCCTTTGATAATTCTTTTGCTTTCCCCATGACTCAGAATTCAGAAATGTCATTGCAGCACTGGATGAAAGATGCAAGGGTCTGTCAGGAGTCCAGAAACTTATTGACCTTTTATACACACACACTAATTACAATCAAACAGATCACAGGTGAGGATGGTTACCTTTAGTCCTCATGCACATGGACGTTTTTACAACTGCTTTTTTGAGCTTTTTTTGCAGCTTAAAAAGGCCTGTCTATGTTAGTCTATGGCTTCATGCCCACCTAGGCGTTTTTGAGCTGCAAGTGGCATAAGCGTTTTTAAGCTGTAAAAAAAACCCAGGACCAGTGCGTTCTGAAAGACGTTTTTCAGCTGTAAAAACGTTCTAACACTGAAAAACGCTCAAAAACGCTCAAAAACGCTTAAAAACGCGCAAAAACGCTCAAAAACGCTCAAAACGCTAACGCGGAAAAACGCTCAAAAACGCTCAAAAACGCTATTGCAAAAACGCTGAAAAAAGCTGAAAAAAGTTAAAAAAATTCACTGCAAAGATACTGGCGTTTTCATAACGTTTTTTTAACAGCCTGTGTGCATGAGGGCTTAATAGCCATTCAAACACCTTTGTGTCAACTTGTGTGCATATTATCAGGCCAAAATCACCAGGGTATGTAAACTTTTGATCAGGGTCATTTGGGTAGCTTCTGTTTTGATTATGATTTAAAAAGAGTAAAGACAGTTGATTGATAATAAATGGCAGCCAAACACTAACCATGAGTGAAAGAAATGTTTGTGCGTTATCATTCATATTCTTTGAAAAATGGCCAAGAAATCATACATTCTGCCAGGGTATGTAAACTTATGAGCACAACTGTATATATATATATATATATATATATATATATATATATATACTCTGGAATTTACAGTGATCAGCGACTTATAGTGGGACTGTGATAGTGCAGCAGGCAATCTGACACTAGCTGACGCTGGCTGGGGGGTGCACTAACTGACTAACTGACACTGACATCACACACTGACTGCGAAGGGGATAACATCTAGGGACTATCAAGAGGTTAACTGTGTGCCTAACAATGTGTAATATGTGCTGCTTTTACTAAGCAATCTTGTTTTTTTTGCATTCTTTGTAGGGAATAAAAAAAAAAAAACAAGATCACCTGTCAGTGTACAAAACTCTGTGTTGTTTACAACACATAGCTCTCTCCTGTGAATGACGGAGCCGACCAATGGGTCCCGGTGATCAATCATTGATCAATCATTGGCTGGTACCTGCTGATCAGCTTTTGCTGTAACCAGATACGTTATCCAGTGCAAACCGTACAACCTGCCACAGTGTATGTACAGGGGGTGGTCTGCAAGCAGTTAAAAGGTCTTCACAGTCTTTTGTAAGGGGTATTACAGGAGGCTGACATAAGGATAGGTTCAGGTCTTGATACTAGATGATTATTATTTTTGTTATAATACAGTGTACTATTTTCACAACGCTTTGCATAGTGAGATGTATTTAGAAATACATTGATGCTTTTTTAATAAAAAACTGGATTTAAGCATAGCTTTTTTAATATTTACCTATAGTTTTGCATAGTTTCTAAGTAAACAAGAATTGCTTAGTTGCTGATACCGCAATGCTACATATAGTATCATAGTAGGTAAGGTTGAATACAATAGTCCATCCAGTTCAACCTGTGTAGGTGCACGTGTGTCAGTGTCAATAATCATTTCCCATATTCCTATATGTTGTGTTCATTAAGATGCGCGTTCATTATTATCTGCATTCTATGCAATAAGGTAAAAATCCTTTTGCATGCATCTTCCCCCCACAGCCCCTCATGCTTACCTGAGCATTATCTGGATCCAGGGATGTGCGTGAGAGCCCAGGCTCCCTTGGGTCTCAGCAGCAGATACAGCAGCAGGAGCCATTGACTCCCATTGTAGTCAATCAGAGCCAATGGGGAGGGAGCGGGGACGGGGTCAAGTCCCGCTCTGTGTGTCTAAAAATAAGGTTCGGGCACAAGCACATACTAGTGCCCCCATAGGAAGTGATTTACTATGGGGGCACTTGGCAGGGGGTTGGGGCCAGAAGCGTCAGTGGGGGACCCGAGAAGAGGGGAATCGGGGCTGCTCTATGTAAGACCACCAGGTAAGTAAAACTTGTTTGTTTTTTTTAAACAAAAAAAAACAGCCTTTACTATTACTTTAACTCTGTTTTTTTACCATATTATGCATCTTAAAAATATGCTGAATACTTTGTATGAATTTATCAGTGGTGTATTAGAAACCTTAGCGCTGACCTATGTTGTGATTATGTCATGCAGGAGACAGAAGATGAGGGCTGGTGGAAAGGAGAACTACATGGAAAAACCGGCCTGTTTCCAGATAACTTTGTATTATTACTGCCTCCCAATTCACACATTGTAAGTCCCTACATTGTAAATGGCATATGGGCTGTGCTGATTGTAGCATGCATACTATTTTAGGATTGCTATACCAAAATATGATAATGATATTTAAATCTAATAATTTCCGAATAATTGCAAGAAGCTTTAAAGGCCATTATTGTTGAATTTACAACAAACATAAGATTTATTAATTTACTAAAAGCAAAAAGGCTTAAAATTCTCTTTGCAAAGAATACCAAATCAAGTGTGATGAAGTTAGAAGCTGTCTTCAGTATGCAAAATTAAAAATATATCCAAAATATGTTGAAAACTGTGCACACAGGGAGAAATCATACAATCAATCATAGTCTGAAAGATTTCTCAGTTTATTCTACAATGGACAAAGACTTTTCTACAGCTAAGTGATAAGGTTAGATCATGTGTCAATTAGCTGGCTGTATGCCCGGAAGACTAAAAAACTTTTTTTTTTGTTATTCCTGTGAGAAAGCAGCTGGACAATGACTTCTTTAAAAAGGGACTATTTGTATATACCTGAAACAATATGGAGTATTTAAAACAAACTCTGAGCGAAGCTAACTTTTTCATGTGCGAACAAAATTAGAAAAACAAAAAACAAAAAAAAAGCATGTTTATCTGCATGATCGAATGATGGAAGTTAGCAGACCTTCACCTCACCACTAAGCTCTGGGAGATATCCCTTGAAATTTGAATAGCATATTGGTCTTTAATATCAACCCCAATTGTTCCAATATGACGAAAAGGAAATTTAAATAACATTCAATCCACACCAATTAAATGCCTGATATTATAAACAGCTCTAAAAGAATGATTTCTTGGTATAGGAATCATTATAGTTTCTATATGTAAGGATGGCCATATCTGACCTTATTAAAACTAGCAAAACAATGAATTCAGCAAATTTCCTGCAATTACAATGGGGGTGGGTCGGTGTTAGCTAGACAACAAGGAACCATCTTTTTGCAGTCCCTTAATTACTATGTGACTCTCATTCTCCTGGATAGGCGCCTACTTGGCAAATTGCCACATGCCCACATATGACCATTAAAACTTCTCAAAAGGCTGGCTTCAGCACATACGCTGCTGTGGTAGACAGCATGCAAGGCGCACCACTACTTTTTCTTATTGCATGAGATAGTCCTCTCAGGTTGTTTCTTTTCCGGTAATCAATAAGTGAACAAGCCTTTCACTGTGCATTTGCACCCATGCAATGCCCGTGATGGAGAAGTAGGTCAGCAAAACAGCTAGAGAACGAACATTTTTGAAGGATTGGTCAGGGATGATAGCCCTGGTAGTTCTCCAGTAACAGAGAAGGGTTAAAACCTCTGATTCATTTTTCCTCCCTGGGATTAATTGGTAAGATTTCCCTTTATTTCCCGTCCCAGAAATGCAACAGGAAGCGAGAAGGAATTTCTACAAAATTTGGGGAATTTCCTCTTTAAGAAAGTTTTTACTTAAACAGGTGTGTAAATAAAATAAAATAAATTAAAAATGACCACACATGTGCCTAAAGACATGTTGAGAAATGTTGTGTTGCCACTCATGTAGATGCGCATACTATTATGCTTTAAATACATAAGGTTTTCGTACTATATCTTTGCTTATACTACTATGAAAAACTAAGAAACAGCAATTCACATCCTGTGTCTGAAAGAAATTATCATCAAAGTGCACATTTCCTGTTATATACCAAAGAACAGCAATTCTGCTGTCTGCCCTACTTATTCATTTCTGTGTAGCAGACTGTCAGGATTTCAGACATCAGAAGGGTAAAATTTACTTAAAATGATATTTAGTGCATTACAATATACGCAGGAATCATTTTGTAGTCATAGTAATGGTATTCACACCTATGTCATTTTAGATACTTTGCATATCTCAATTTTAACTGTCTCCAGCTTGTTAGACTGTATGTTAAAATATGGGGCTAATATTTGAAACAACAAATCTTGTAATATAGCTAATAACTTTTTTGCATGTCTCCATGTTATCATGTTTAGTCTATCAATTTAAAGAACAGTGCCACAAAGTGATATTTGTATCTAACCTGGCCATCTAACAAAACCTTCATGCAATTTCCTGCAATTTCAGAATACTACCTTTTCTGCAAAAAAGGCATTGAAGAAAATCCAGACCCCGACTGTTTTCTTTTAGTTTTTGATAGGGAAGAGAAGCATTAGAACCTCAATCAGGATTGCATTGTTGTATGTGAATCCATAGATCCACAGACACTTTTGTTTAGACTAGACCTTTATTGTACATAACCAATGCCATTTCAAGGCTGTCAATGTCTCCTTATATTTTTACTTCTTCACTGGAATGTTTTTAAAGGAAACGTTTGCTAAGAAAAGTATAGGAACTAGCGCTGCTGACTCCCCATTTTCCAAATGCTAGCTACCTGGCTGTTAAAATGGTTGTAAAGCCACAATGAAAAAACTAACAAAAAACGAACACCTGCAAGACAAAGGCATATGTAACACTCACCTGAGATCGAAGCCCTCGCTGCAGTGTCCGTTCACAGAATCGGCCGGCGACATCACTCCCGGGGGTTACTTACAGGTATCACGGCTCCGGCGCTGTGATTGGCCGGAGCCGCGATGACGTCACGCCCGCGTATGGGAGCCGCCGGTAACGGCACACTCACTGAAGCAATGGCACATACGTGCCAGCAGCAAGTTTTCACGAGAGAGAAGGAAAGAGAGAGAGAGAGAGAGAGAGAGAGAGAGCCATGAGCACCAGTAAGCTCACATATATAAAGACCCATAAAAAAGTTGGGACTTATTCTGGTCTGGCTACTACCCTGTTTCCCCGAAAATAAGACCTAGCGTGATTGTCGGTGATGGCTGCAATATAAGCCCTAGTTAAAGTCCTTGTAGGTCTTATTTTCAGGGTAGGGCTTATTTTCGGGGAAACAGGGTAGGGCTTATTTGGGGGTAGGGCTTATATTGCAGCCATCACCGACATTCATGCTAGGTCTTATTTTCGGGGAAACAGGGTAGGAACGATATGGACTTAGGAATATAGGATTACACCCACCCAAAGCTCTACAAAACCAGGACCCAGACAGGATATGGTAACAGTCTGGGAAAGAAAAAAAATGTTTTCCCCACAACCAGGTTTCATTAGAAACCTAGGTGACACATATACCCTGTCTACAATCCTGCCAGCCAATGCCTTACAATATATATTAGCTACATGCAAATAAACTCATTAGGGTGTGTTGCTGTTTTAAAAACCTTATTTCTATGTATAAAACAAAAAACAGTGGTACATTATCCCTTAGTATATAATTATGAACAGAATAATATATGACTCAAAAAATATAAGGTGGAAGTCACATTTAACATATGAAAAAAAAGTTCTCAGATAAAGCTAAATAGCTCTTGTAAGGCAAACTGTGTAGGTTTCAAGGAATTCCACCAAAACAGTGCTCAAACCTCTTACCAGCTACATTGGATCTCTAGGTAGTAAGAGATCAAATAGTACTTTTAGAAGATATAGCCCAGGCTTGCAGACTCTCCTGCTTGACCACTCACAGCCAAGATTCAAAGAAGGTATGAAAGAAACACAGGGCAATATCCATAGTGTAAAACTGTATGAACCAATGAAATGTATTACCAGAAATGTATTCACATAACCGAGAGACAAGGCATTCATTCGAAAGAGCTGCCGCCAATCCACCGGTGGACTTGATGACATCACAAACCAAGCTCTGCCCACCAAAGCATTTCGTCCTTAAGCAGATGTTCTCAGGGGAGATATACCGTATTTATCGGCGTATAACATGCAAAGGCGTATAACACGCACCCCAATTTAAGAAGGAAGTTTTAGGGAAAAAATTTTTTTTTTTTAAATAAACCAATTTGAAGCAAAATAATGGTCAGTGAGCATCAACACAGCCTGATTAGTGCCCATCTGCAGCCTCAATGCAGCCTAATCTGTGCCCATCTGCAGCTTCAGTGCAGCCTGATCTGTGCCCATCTGCAGCCTGATCTGTGCCCATCTGCAGCCTGATTTGTGCCCATCTGCAGCTTCAGTGCAGCCTGATCTGTGCCCATCTGCAGCCTGATCTGTGCCCATCTGCAGCCTGATCTGTGCCCATCTGCAGCTTGATCTGCGCCCATCTCCCCCATTATTGCAGCTCACCATCTCTCATCTCTCACAGGAAATCACCAAGCTCTCATCTCCTGTTTACTCGGCTCTCAGTGGGCAGTCACACACACAGTCCCGCCTCCGCCATCGGCATTGGACCAGCTCCTGTGATAGACAGACCCTGGTCCAATGCCGGTGGCGGAGGCGGGACTGTGATGTGAGAGCCGAGTGAGAGCCAAGTGGAGAGCCGAGTGGAGAGGAGATAACGGCTCTGTGAATTCCGGCGGCACTCGTCCCCCTCCTTCCCCTCCGAGGTACGATGTCGGCGTATAACACGCACCGTGATTTTCCCCCTATTTTCAGGGGAAAAAAGTGCATGTTATATGCCGATAAATACGGTACTTCTTTCTAAATATAGTTTGTACATGAGGCAACCATGGCATGTCTATTAGGGGACACAGGAGAATAAGTACATTCATGGACAATTAAGGTATACTGTCATCTTCAGGAAGGATTGGACACTAGCAAACAAAAAAGCTGTTGGCCAGCCAAATATGACTCCTACCTTTCCCAATGCTTTGGTTTTTTTGCTAATTTCCTTGGAGAATGGATTCTCTATTGTGAAATGTGCTTTTGAACATCTAAGTTGTCTATGAATTTACTTCTGAATTTAAAAAGATAAAAAACAGGATTTTTCTAGTTACTGTAAAATCCATTCCTTAAAGTTCATTCAATTCTTACTAAACTCAGGACCCTGCATTCTCTATATCTGGTCTCCCACAGTACACAGAACATGGATATGTTTTAGTAAATATAAACTGCTAACTACCTTTTCTCATTAACAGTTAGAGCAGTCTTGTGACTTCTATCAGTGTCTGGTTAAAGCTTGTAGGGGGAGTTTTCATTCTGCTCTGACTGTCCTATAAGGCTGCAGGACCCCTGACCCTCTGTCTGGACAGTGCTGATTGACCCTGTACTGATCACATGAACTCTCCCAAGAAAAAAATACTCTCTAGCAATACACACCAAACTGAGCATGTGCAGCTTGTCCCCAAGACTTCTTTCTATCAGGAGATGGTTTGGGGACAGTGGAAGAAGCGGAGGAACAGAGAAGACAGGATCAAACAGCCTTTTTGCACAGTGCAGAGGATTAACTCCTTAGGTTCCACAGTGTGTATAACAAGCATGCTTTACTGCATATTCAAATTGCTATTACTGTTGTGGGTTTAGTAACACTTTAAGGGAAACAGAGCACAGTAATCTGCGTTTGTGATCTACTCCTAATACTGCTTTTCTATTAAACTGAAGCATGCTGGAAGTGGGAGGGGATAAACTTAGCTGGCCAACTGCTTTTTTGTTTTCCAGTGTCTCCCAAAGGTGGCATTATAACCCAATTGTCTATACATTTAATTCTAATTCTGTGTCCCTTAATGAACTTCAAGAAGTGGATTTTACAGTAGGTAGAAAGATCCTGTTTAGATCATTAGACATGCAGGCTGTACATTTCACTGGGTTTGTCTGATGAACAACAGACTCGTTCCAGTTTCTAATGATATTAAATAGTTATAATGCAGCTAGCAGCCAGGGTGCAAGTGAGAAGATCTCAGACCAGCATTTGTACTCATATTCCCACTCATATATTCTCAGAGAGAGGAATATATGGTGTGTGTGTATATATAGATATATATATATATATATAGATATATATATATCTATATATATAGAGATAGATATATAGTGCATCCGGCAAGTATTTACAGTGCTTACATTTTTCCACATTTTGTTATGTTACAGCCTTATTCCAAAATGGATTCAATTCATTATTTTCCTCAAAATTCTATAAACAATATCCCATAATGACAATGTGAAAGCAGTTTGTTTGAAATCTTTGCAAATTTATTAAACCTAAAAAACTAAAAAATCACATGTACTTAAATATTCACAGCCTTTGCCATGACACTCAAAATTGAGCTCAGGTGCATCCTGTTTCATCACTGATCATTCTTGAGATGTTTCTACAACTTGGTTGGAGTCCACCTGTGGTAAACTCAGTTGATTGGACATGATTTGGAAAGGCATACACCTGTCTATATAAGGTCCCACAGTTAACAGTGCATGTCAGAGCACAAACCAAGCCATGAAGTCAAAGGAATTGTCTGTAGACCTCCGAGACAAGATAGAGATCTGGGGAAGGGTACAGAAAAACTTCTGTAGCATTGAAGGTCCCAATGAGCATAGTGACCTCAATCACCCGTAAATGAAAGAGGTTTAGAACCACCAGGACTCTTCCTAGAGCGGGCTGCCTGGCCAAACTGAGCGATCGGGGGAGAAGGACTTTAGTCAGGGAGCTGACGAAAAACCCAATGGTCACTCTGACAGAGCTCCAGCATTTCTCTGTGGACAGAGGAGAACCTTTCAGAAGAACAACCATCTCTGCAGCACTCCACCAATCAGGCCTGTATTGTAGAGTGGCCAGACGGAAGCCACTCCTCAGTAAAAGGCACATGACAGCCCACCTGGAGTTTGCCAAAAGGCACCTGAAGGACTCAGACCATGAGAAACAAAATTTTCTGGTTTAAAGAAACAACGATTGAACTCTTTGGCCTGAATGGCAAGCGTCACGTCTGGAGGAAACCAGGTACTGCTCATCACCTGGCCAATACCATCCCTACAGTGAAACATGGTGGCAGCATCATGCTGTGGGGATGTTTTTCAGTGGCAGGAACTGGGAGACTGGTCAGGATGATGGGAAAGATGAGTGCAGCAATGTACAGAGGCATCCTTGGTGAAAACCTGTTTCAGAGCGCTCTGGACCACAAACTGGGGCGAAGGTTCATTTTTCAACAGGACAACGATCCTAAGCACACAGCCAAGATAACAAAGGAGTGGCTACAGGACAACTCTGTGAATGTCCTTGAGTGGCCCAGCCAGAGCCCAGACTTGAACCTGATTGAACATCTCTGGAGAGATCTGAAAATGGCTGTGCACTGATGCTCCCCATCCAACCTGATGGAGCGTGAGAGGTCCTGCAAAGAAGAATGGGAGAAACTGACCAAAAATAGGTGCGCCAAGCTTGTAGCATCATACTCAAAAGGACTTGAGGCTGTAATTGGTGCAAAAGGTGCTTCAACAAAGTATTGAGCATAAGCTGTGAATACTTATGTACAATGGATTTTTTTCATTTTTTATTTTTAATACATTTGCAAATATTTCAAACTAACTTCTTTCATATTGTCATTATGGGGTATTGTTTGTAGAATTTTGAGGAAAATAATGAATTTAATCCATTTTGGAATAAAGCTGTAACATAACAAAATGTGGAAAAAGTGAAACGCTGTGAATACTTTCTGGATGCACTGTATATATATTTATATACACATATACAGTATATAGTTTGGTAATGTTGTCATATTCTCTACCAACTCCATGTATTTATATATTGTTATTCAACACTAAATTCAATATAATCAGTATACATAATCAGTGGACACAACTGGCTTTTATAGCTAAATCACATAAAACGCAAGATCCTTTTGTCCATAATAATATATTCTGATAGTTGTCTTTTTCTTTTCTCCTGCTAAATACTTTTAGAAAGCGAACAAACCTCCTCAAAGAATAGCAACTGTGAAAAGACCAGGTTTGTATGATGATTCTTATTTCTATCAACATAATATATATATATATATCTTTTTTTATTTTTATAATTGTATTCTGAGGTCAGACTAAGGTATGCAGAGCTTACCTATAAATCCATTGTTTATACATTGTACTTGAAATAGATATTTTTCATTTAACCGCTTCAGCCCCGGAAGATTTTACCCCCTTCCTGACCAAAGCACTTTTTGTGATTCGGCACTGTGTTGCTTTAACTGACAATTGCATGGTCATGCGACGTTGCACCCAAACAAAATTTACGTCCTTTTTTTCCCCACAAATAGAGCTTTCTTTTGGTGGTATTTGATAACCTCTGCAGTTTTTATTTTTTGCGCTATAATCAAAAAAAGAGTGACAATTTTGAAAAAAACACAATATTTTTTACTTTTTGCTATAATAAATATTCCCCAAAAATAGATAAAAAAACAATTTTTTTCCTCAGTTTAGGCCAATATGTATTCTTCTACATATTTTTGGTAAAAAAAATTGCAATAAGCGTATATTGATTGGTTGGCGCAAAAGTTCTAGCATCTACAAAATAGGGGATAGTTTTATGGCATTTTTATTATTCTTTTTTTTTTTTACTAGTAATGGCAACTATCTGCGATTTTTATCGGGCTGCGACATTATGGCGGACACGTCGGACAATTTTGACACATTTTTGGGACGATTGGCATTTATACAGCGATCAGTGCTAAAAAAATGCATTGATTACTGTAAAAATGTCACTGGCAGAGAAGGGGTTAACACCAGGGGGGCGATCAAGGGGTTAATTGTGTTCCCTAGTTTGTGTTCTAACTGAAGGGGGGAGGGGACTGTATAGGGGAGATGACAGATCGCTGTTCATAGTCTGTATGAACAGACGATCTGTCTCTTCTCCCCTCAGAGAACCAGAAACTGTGTGTTTACACACACAGATCCCAGTTCTCCGTGTGTCAGAAGCGATCGCGGGAGCCCAGCAGTGATTGTGACCGCCGGGCACTCACATCGGCTCCGGGGGAGAGCAGCAGGCACGCGTACGCCCCTAGTGACCACAGGGCGAAGCGACGTAACATAACCTTGTTTCGCTCAGCCGTGCCATTCTGCTGCAGTACAACTGCGGTGGCTGGTCGGCAAGTGGTTAAACTGTACATTTTTTTAGATGTACTTTTAGTAAAGCAGTTGAAAGCCTCTCCATTTGGCCAGTGTTGTGGACCACTATAAGCAATACATTTTTGTATTGAAGCTGCATTGCACGGAACAAGACTAAGCAGCTCCAAGCACTCCACTCACACCTTTGCCCATGTCATGTATTGAACACGTACTTGCCTGACCTTGAAAGTCTGTGGGCACTCTACATGCAAAATGATTACTGATCTCATTGCGTGTGAGAACAAATTTGTATGAGTGGGATTGGCGAGCACTTACTACTGTGATTGGCTGCTGTGGTCCTAAAGAGACCCCTTGGTCTTTTTACATTGCCAATTATTGAGCTCCATCTGTTAGCTCTGTGGTTAAGCTTATTTGCCCTTGATTTTTTTGTTATATTTTGTTATTGACCTTCTTCTGTTTGACCCTGCTCCCTTACTGAGTGTTTTCTCTGCTTTGGCTCTTTGTTCTGATTGAGTGATGGATCCTTTTTTGGGCTTGTCTGTGATACTACCTAAATGCTACGCCACATATGTCTGTCTGTGCTGCTGGTTGAATCCAGCATGCCATTCCCAACATCGGGTACGGACAGAGCCTGTGCTTTTATCCAAATCAATTTTTTGCTGAATGGTTGAACTGCATTTAGACACATATTGGAAGACCCTGGAATAGCTTTGCATTTGATAAAACCAAAATTGTTGCATACAATATATTAATCTTCATACACCACATACACCACAGTGCTAACTAAAGCAACAGTATGAACTTTGATGTATTGTATTTAATGTAACATACATACAGTAAACTGTGTATGTATATGTATATACATATACACAGTTTACTGTATACACAGTATACACACACACAGTGCCTTGAAAAAGTATTCATACCCCTTGAAATTTTTCCACATTTTGTCATGTTACAACCAAAAATGTACTTGATTTGTTGTAGCCGTATTAGTGCAATTGTGACAGAGAAAATTGAGTACTGTCCGTGATACTTTTTTTAATTGCACTAACATTGTAAAATTGTATGTTAGTGCAATTAAAAAAAGTATCACGGACAGTACTCAATTTTCTCAACCAAAAATGTGAAAGTATTTTATTGGGATTTTATGTGATAGACCAACACAAAGTGGCACATAATTGTGAAGTGGAAGGAAAATGATAAATGGTTTTCAAAATTTTGTACAAATAAATATGTGAAAAGTGTGACGTGCATTTGTATTCAGCCCCCCTGAGTCAATACTTTGTAGAACCACCTTTCACTGAAATTACAGCTGTAAGTCTTTTTGAGGATGTCTTTACCAGCTTTGCACATCTAGAGAGTGAACTTTTTGCCCATTCTTCTTTGCAAAATAGCTTAAAGGATAACTCCACCTTCATGTGGGAAAATAGCTAATATAGTGTATACAATTGCGACACAAATCATATTGTCATGGAATGTTATTAAAAATGACCATTCCTCATCAATTTGCAGCTCTGTCATTTTTTGTAATATGCAATGCAATATGGCTACCTGGAGGTGTTCTGTACACAGAATGTGTACAGAACACCCCCCAGAAACATAATTTCATGCTTGTGTGATTGGCTTGCCAATTTTCCCAGAAGTCTGCCCTAAGATACAAGATATCAGGCACCCTCTGCAACAAAAATGTCATATTTGTGGGGATACTTCCAAAAGGAAATCACGTCTAAAAGGTGCAGGGCCAGTAGCTTTTCTTATTAGAGCCCTACAGGTGCAGCAGCTGATTGATTATTATGAAACCACTCCCATTGGAATCACTTTTCCACATGGATACAGACAAACACACAGGGTTTTTTTTCAGAATAACAAAAGGTAGGAATCTGCAACAAAGTTTGTTAAAATTCTTTTAATATACATAGATCACCCAGAGGGGAATGTTTTTTTCTCAACAAATGTAGACTTACGCTTTAAGCTCTGTCAGATTGGATGGAAAGCATCTCTGAACAGCAATTTTCAAGTCTTGCCACAGATTCTCAATTGGATTTAGGTCTGGACCTTGACTGGGCCATTCTAACACATGAATATGCTTTGATCTAAACCCCTGTCTCAAGTCTTTTGCAGACTCTAACAGGTTTTCTTCTAAGATTAGCAACTAAGAACTCCTGATCCCAGCGCTCAAGGAATAAGATAGACTAATATTATGCAAATAAGTGCAGCTGTTATAAAAAAAACATAATCACGCAAAATGCTTGAAAATCCGAAAATCTATCATTAACAGCGCTCTTTCAGTACAAATAAGTACTGTATGCTTAAAATTTATAGACTGAAATATCAAGTCCATACATGAATAATGGTGAGTGTGCCCACTAGCAATGGAACATACAAGTGAATACACGTAGGAACATTAAGAAACAGTTCTTAGGTGCTAAAAGATTGATAGCATACATCCACTCCAGGGTGAGGAAACAGGGAGAATCTCTTCTAATGCCATCACCACTACACCACATGTACTTCACCCCTATGGTAATACACTCCCCACAAGGTCTAATGAGAGAAGCCTTGTATCAGCAATCTCCTAGATCGTTCTCATAATACCCGGTAATACATAAAAGACAAGGGAACAGGGCACATAGCGTAATCCTGTACAAATGTTATTTCTATACTATCCCCAAGATAAAAATGTGCTTACAAGATAAAAGATAACAATTCGCATTGATCCAATACCGCAAAAACCGCACAGTCAGCCTGTGTACTCTCACCCCTTCCTGGACAACCTGTCCTCGGTGTTGCCCGAGTCACAAGCCACTGTCAGTCAGAAAGAGCCGCATGGTCACGCCCTTACGCGTTTTGTCATCACGTCTTCGTAAGAGGGCGTGGCCACGCAGCACAGCTCAATCCTTTTATACAGAGGCATCCCAGGATATTAACCCTGCAGACCCCCCCATAGGTTACAACAGTTGAAAACACAGCTGCCAGTGATCAACTGAACATGAGACGGAATACATGCAATTAGACACCGATCTAATCTAATTACGATCGAAAAGGAACATAGCTCTCTGCTCACTTAATTGACACATTGAGCTTAAGGACAATGTAACTCATCCCAAAGATCTCTTATCCATTGTATTTCTCACTGCATGCATACCGGCCCGCAAATTACCCATACCTGTTCTTAAAATTGAATGAACACATTAATCATTACATATCAAAAATTTAAGTCTCAATGAAAAAAATTGCATGGGTACCTGGAAAAAACACATGCCCGGCTTACCATACAAACATATGACAAGATAATTGGAAATTAATAAAATATGATTAAAATAGAATAAAACCACAAAAACATTACATAAATAGTAGGAAATTCATAAACATTTTAAAATCACTAACAATAAATTTAGTTCCAGCAATTTAGTTCCAGCTCCGCATTCATTCCATTGGGCTTCAATGTGTTAGTAAGAAAAATCAATTTAGTCTCGCATTTAGACAGTTGACAGACAAGGTTGGCACCTCTCCATATTGGATGGATTTTACCCATCTCCCAAAATTTCAGACCAGCAGGGTTTCTTTTGTGTTTAAGTCTGAAATGGAGCGACACACTATGATCTTTATAACCAATACTTATATTGTATATGTGTTCTGAAATACGTTTTCCTAAGGTTCTTTTGGTCCTGCCAATATACATTAGCCCACATGGGCATTCCAATGCATACACTACATGGGTCGACATACATGAAATAAACTCTTTTATTTCAAACTCCCTACCATTTGCAGTGGATCTAAAATGAGTCAAACCCCTAATATGGGCATTAACCTGCTGGCAGGCTTTACACTTACTGCATGCATAGAAGCTCGCCTTGTCCCAGAACATCTGGGGTCTAATAGGTGGATCCAGCACTTTTTTGACCACACAATCAGCAAAAGAAGGATTTTTTCTATATATAAAAGGAGGAACATCAGGGATGTTTGTATGTTTAGGATCGTTGTCCTGCTGGAAGGTGAACCTCCACCACAGACTCAAGTCTTTTGCAGACTCTAATGCCATGTACACGCGACCGGATTTTTCGACTGGATTGGTCCGACGGACCAACGTGTGTGGGCTTCATCGGACCTTCAGCGGACCTTTTCTGTTGAAAATAAGACGGACTTTAGATTTGGAACATGTTTCAAATCTTTCCGACGGACTCAAGTCCGGTAGAAAAATCAGTTCGTCTGTATGCTAGTCCGACCGACAAAAAAGGATGCAAGGGCAGCTATTGGCTACTGGCTATGAACTTCCTTATTCTAGTCCGGTCGTACATCATCATGTTCAAAAGAACGGACTTTCGACCGGACTTTAGTCCGTTCGTGTGTGGCCAAGTTCGGAAGTCCATCGTAACTTCATCGAAAGTCCGTCAGAAAGACCGTCGGACCTTTGATGCTGAAAAGTCCGCTCGTGTGTACACGGCATAACAGGTTTTCTTCTAAGATTGCCCTGTATTTGGCTTCATTCATCTTCCCATCAACTCTGAACAGCTTCCCTGTGCCTGCTGAAGAAAAGCATTCCCACAACATGATGCTGCCACCACCATGTTTCACGGTGGGGATAGTGTGTTCGGAGGAATGTGCAGTGTACGTTTTCCGCCACACATAGCGTTTTGCTTTTAGACCAAAAAGTTCAATTTTGGTCTCATCTGACGAGAGCACCTATTTCCACATGTTTGCTGTGTCCCCCACATGTCTTCTCGCAAACTACAAACAGGATATCTTTTGGCTTTCTTTTAACAATGGCTTTCTTCTTACCACTGTTCCATAAAGGCCAGATTTGTGCAGTGCACGACTAATAGTTGTCCTGTGGACAGATTCTCCCACCTGAGCTGTGGATCTCTGCAGCTCCTCCAGAGTTACCATGGGCCTCTTGGCTGCTACTCTGATTAATGCTCTCCTTGCCCGGCCTGTCAATTTACGTGGACAGCTATGTCTTGGTAGGTTTGCAGTTGTGCCATACTCTTTACATTATCGGATGATGGATTGAACAGTGCTCTGTGAGATGTTCAAAGCTTGGGATATTTATTTATAACATACCCTCCTTTAAACTTCTCCACAACTTTATCCCTGAGCTGTTTTGTGTGGTCCTTGGACTTCATGATGCTGTTTGTTGACTAAGGTTCTCTAACAAACCTCTGAGGGCTTCACAGAACAACTGTATTTATACTGAGATGTAATTACACACAGGTGGAATCTTTTTACTAATTAGGTGATTTCTGAAGGCAATTGGTTCCACTAGATTTTAGTTAGGGGTATCAGAGTGATGGGGGCTGAATACAAATGCACACCACACTTTTAGTATATTTATTTGTAAAAAAATTGGAAAACAATTTATCATTTTACCTCCACTTCACAATTATGTGCCACTTTGTGTTTGGTCTATCACATAAAATCCCAATAAAATACATTTACGTTTATGATTGTAATAATACAAAATGTGGAACATTTCAAGGGGTATGGATACTTTTTCAATGCACTGTGTGTGTATATATATAAATATATATATATATATATATATTTATATATATATATATAGACAAGACTCATCACGCTTTGATGATACGTAAGATATTATCAATGGAAACACATACCCTCTGAGCATTGGCTTCAGGCACTTTCAACCCACACAGGAAAGCAACTATGATTCTAAAGTGGTAATGTTCAGTAAAACATTCATAACTTATACAGGAGTACAGGTTGAAGCTCCCACATGTGCAACGAAGCAGCAGAGTATTTTCAACATTTCTTGTCTCCTCTACTAGGTATTTAGAGCTCTATTTATGGCGGGAGGAGGAAGCATTATAGAATACATAGTCATCTTTATAGCTTGTTAACTGCTAACTGCTAATTAGCCAGGTTTCACACACATTCCCAAATAACTTATTTCTGCTTTTTTTAGTGGCTAAAAAAGATCCACCCAACATGGACCTCAAGTCACCTGTAAACAGGCCGCATTCTCCTGCTGACACAGCACAAAAAGGTAACGCAAACGTTCTGACATTCTGGATGCTAAAATCAATTTGATATTTCTTTTCAAGCATAGTGATGAAAAAATTCAAAGGCGCAGGGTGGAAACATTTTCTTAAGCACGCAAATTTATAACTGTGAATGATGTTCTTGTAGGGGAAGATTTGTACATATTATGATGTGCATGTTCTAGGCGATGGAATTCCATTTAAGTAGCAAGTCTGGACAAAATTTGAAGGGCCTTTGAACAATATTAGTCGGCTCACCTTTGGTAGAATTTCCGCAAGAAAGTTCTAACGAAATTCTTCTTGTGTAACAGTTGTGCTTTTACTTGCAATTTTAATCTTGCTGCAGACTTCTTCCATATATGTTTGTGCAAATAAAAAAAATTATCACAGACAGTACTCTATTGTCATTGTCCACCATTAATAATTATTCTAAAGTTAGAAATTAAACCATATGTATTCTGAAAAAATGGATCATATAATTACCAAAATGTATGGATGACAATTGTGCAACGCAAACAGGATAAAAAAGGAACATTTGTGCGTTTTACTAAAAATCTAGGGTTTTGCTAATTATTTACCTTGCAGAGTAGTAAGAAGTATATAATAATGCATCATAAAGTATGTGAGCATCATGAAAAAAATGCAGAGATTACAGTTTTTTGTTTTTTTTAATTTCGCTCCACGGCTGTCACACCAAGGCTAATTGATCACAATATGTCTGTGTGGCTAGCGCAGCACATGTAATATCAGCCCTCTTTTAGTTATTAACAGTCGTACAGAAGAAAAAAATACTTAAATGCTTACACATTTCGGCACTGTTCTTAGTCTTAATAGCAGTGTAAAATGCCAGAATGTTGCTAGTAAACGTGCAAACACTTATTGTTTGCAATTCTTTTATATTTCTTTGCTTCTAGAAGTAGAGCTCATTAAGATATTTTTTTGTGAATGCAGACCTGGTTACACAACTAGCAATATCTAATTACCAAAAATAACCATTAAGGCATATCTAAAAGAAAAAAAAAATATCATCAACTCAACTACCATATAAAAAAAATGACGCGTACACACAGTCGGAATTTCCGACAACAAATGTTTGATGTGAGCTTGTTGTCGGAAATTCAGACCGTGTGTAGGCTCCATCAAACATTTGTTGTCGGAATTTCCGACAACAGAAATTTGAGAGCTGGTTCTTAAATTTTCCGACAACAAAATCCGTTGTCGGAAATTCCGATCGTGTGTACACAATTCCAACTCACAGTGTTCCACGCATGCTCGGAATCAAGCAGAAAAGCTGCACTGGCTATTGAACTTCATTTTTCTCGGCTCGTTGTGCGTGTTGTACGTCACTGCTTTCTTGATGTTCGGAATTTCCGACAACATTTGTGCGACCGTGTGTATGCAAGACAAGTTTGAGCCAACATCCGTCGGAAAAAAATCTAGGATTTTGTTGTCGGAATGTCCGGTCGTGTGTACGCGGCATTTGGACTTTTAACCACTTGCCGACCAGCCGCCACAGTTGTACTGCAGCAGAATAGCACGGCTGGGCGAATGTAACGTAGCTTCGACCTGTGGCCACTAGGGGCACGCATGCATGCCCGCTGCTCGCCCACAGAGCTGATGCGAGTGGCCAGTGGTTGCGATCACCGCCGGGCTCCTACGATCGACCGTGGCACACGGAGAACCGGGATCTGTGAGTGTAAACGCACAGTTTTCGGTTCTCTGAGGGGAGAAGAGACAGATTGTCTGTTCATACATTGTATGAACAGTGATCTGTCATCTCCCCTAGACAGTCCCCTCCCCCCTTCATTTAGAACACACACTAGGGAAAACAACCCCTTGATCGCCCCCTAGTGTTAACCCCTTCCCTGCCAGTGACATTTTTACAATAATCAATGCATTTTTATAGCAGTGATCGCTGTATAAATGACAATGGTCCCAAAAATGTGTCAAAATTGTCCGACGTGTCTGCCATAATGTCGCAGTCCCAATAAAAATTGCAGATCGCCGCTATTACTAGTAAAAAAAAAAATTAATAATAAAAATGCCATAAAACTATCCCCTATTTTATAGACGCTATAACTGTTGCGCAAACCAATCAATATACACTTATTGTGATTTTTATTACCAAAAGTATGTAGAAGAATACATATCGGGCTAAACTGAGAAAAAAAAATTATTTTGGGGGGATATTTATTATAGCAAAAAGTAAAAAATAATGCGTTTTTTTCAAAATTGTCGCTCTTTTTTTGTTTATAGCGCAAAAAATAAAAACCACAGAGGTGATCAAATACCACCAAAAAAAAGCTCTATTTGTAGGAAAAAAAGGATGTCAATTTTGTTTGGGTGCAACGTCACACGACGGCGCAATTGTCAGTTAAAGCGACGCAGTGCCGAATCGCAAAAAGTGCTCTGGTCAGGAAGGAGGTTTAATCCTTCCGGGACTGAAGTGGTTAAGCTGCAATATATTACATTTTTCTTTTCTGGTTTAGATGTGCTTTCAGGTTGCTATATCACAGTAAGGACCTAAGTCATCATACAGATCATAAATTAATTGTTGGATGCCAGCCAAGTTTTTATTTCATCAAAAAGTAACATTTGTTAATAACCTTTTAAGTTTGTAGTTGGATAGAATCCCTTGTGCCAATTCCAAGATCCAATAGTTCCTCAGTATATGCATAAAACGGCAGCTCCTTTTTTTCTTACTCATAAAGGCATGTATCCCTTGATTCCATAGTGGCTTTATTTTTTAACTCTAGAAATGCACAGTTCTGTATGTTTTAAACAGTGTTTAGCAGCTCACTGCTACAACATGTCAGTTCTTTGTACCCATGTGTCTTCTTCTGACATCAGTATTTGCGAAACATTGTAAAGAGGCTATCAGTGGGATCTCCTGTATTTCTTCCATTAATTATCTCATAATGTTTCGTCAGTATCTCAGAATTTTTTTAGAGGACTTGATCTATGTGACAGTTTTTGACAGGTTAAGGGGAGAAATATAGCAGGCATTTTTTTCTGTAATAACTATTCTTTTTTAACTTTCTTGATGCAATTGGATGTGCTGGATTTTCTCTAAAGTTACCATTATCCGTAAAACTCACTTTTTGTATAAACCTGAAATGCATGGAGGTGCAAGGATAAAGCTGTCAGAGTACTAACCATAGGGCATGGTAGTTATTTGCATAGGATTTTTCCAGGTTTTGAAGTGGGGATCAGGGCTATGGAAATGCATAGGGGCTTTGGAGTGCTTCTTCCAAACAGCAAGAAAGTCAGGAATCAAGTTAATTTTAAACAGAGAAAGTAAATCACAATACATGACAGGTTTGGTATACAATATTTAGCTTTTGGTTTCTTCATAGAATAAAAGAGAAAGTCACATCAGTACTAAAATATATGGTGCTGCCAGGGCCAAGCGTTGCCTGCACTTTCAAATACTAATGTGATGCAATTATTCACTTGGATGGGTTCACATCTGTGCAATGTGCTTTAGATGTATTGCCCTTTAGGTTTATTTTACATGGGCTTTAGTTGCATTATCATTGAACTTTATATAATGTGCATTTTGATTAAAACGCATCAAAGATTCAGCAAGAAGATTTTTTTAAATGCACCTTACCTAAAGCGCATGTAAAATACACAGGTGTGAACAGGGCCTTAAGATACCAGATTATGGTGCCCCTTGGAAACACTCAAATGGTCCCACAGCATCCTTATGTCAATAGCCTGTTTGGTAAAACACATCCTTGGGCACTAATGAAAACTGAAATCCAACATCTATATCCAAGGACAAAATGCTATATTTTGCAGCTCACTATTCGTATATTGTTTTCTTTCATGCTAAGAACATTTTCCGTAAATACAGAAACTACCTTGATATACAGTATATAAATATATACGTGCAAAAAATGAATCAATAGGTGCAAAAATTAATCTCTTGTGAATAAATAAAATCAATAAATAATCAAATTCATCAATAAGTGTAAACATAAAAAATCATCCATATATAAAGTCTCTCGTAAATCAATATAAAAGTTCAAAAATATAAAGTCTCTCATGAATAAATAAATATAAATTAACGTTCAAAAAGGAGAAAAAAAAAAGACTTGCTTCTGTAAACTACTGATTGTCATGTCCCCATGTAATGGAGATTAGGAGATATGGACATGTTCATAGTCCATATAGGGAGAGCGACTAGGGTGACAACCATGACTCCATCCATAGATACAGTGGGGAAGTGACAGAGCCAAACAGGGACGGGAAGCTGAATAACTGGTTAAAAACAAAGCCTCCAATAACCGCTTGCTGTCCAGCTACCGTCATTATACTGCAGCAGGTTGGCACGGCTGCGCAAATTGCCGTAGGTTTACATCGGGTGCTTTAACCCCCCTGGCGGTATTCCCGAGTCTGGCTCGGGTTGGATTTTTTATACCAAAAGCGGTATCCCCGAGCCAGACTCGGGCTTGCATCGCAGGATCCAGGAAGAGCATACTTACCTTGTCCCCTGGATCCTGCGATGTCTCCCCGCTGTGATCGGCGAGCCGCTGTGTCTCGCTCGATTCACAGTGCCGAGCTCCGTTCCCTGCGAGCGGTGCGACGCACGGGGACGGAGTTCGGCGGTAAATTCAAAAGTAAAACACACAGTATAGATACAGCATACTGTAATCTTACAGATTACAGTACTGTATCAAATAACTACACATCCCCTTTGTCCCTAGTGGTTTGCCCAGTGTCCTGCATGCAGTTTTATATATATAAAACTGTTCTTTCTGCCAGGAAACTGGAGATTGTCCATAGCAACAAAAACTGTCTCTTTACATCAAAAGTGGTTTTAGAGCAGCTAGAAAAAAGCGATAATAAATTAGAATCACTCGCAGAATTGAGCGATAGTGATTTGTGGGGAAATCCGTCATCAAACACTAAAAGTAACAAAAGCTAAAATTCTGCAACTGAGCAAATTTCAGTGTTTTTGATTTGATTACATTATTATATAATTTTTATTATTATTATATTATTATTTGTTATAATTATTTATAGTTATTTATTATATTATAATTTTTTATTTCGTTTTTCAAACTTTATCATACCCGGGATGTCTACTAGACTCTTGTTTGGACAGATTTAAGTGAACTATTCCTAAGAATTACAGGCCTACAATATAAAACGCCAAATTTCTGTGCAAAATAATTGTACCGCTTTCAGCACCTAAAATCAGAAATAATCATACCGCCAGGGAGGTTAAGAGCGATAGGGGGCACCCGCGGCACAACGCGTCAGTGCGCATGGCCGGCGGCAGCGATCTCTTTCCTCCACAGTTAGAAACACCTCCCTAGGGAACACCTAACCCCTTGAGCACCCCCTAGTGTTAACCCCTTCTCTGCCAGTGACTTTTATACAGTAAACAATGGCTATATTCAATGGTCCCAAAAAAGTGTCAAAAGTGTCAGATCTGTCCTCCACAATGTCGCAGTCCCACTAAAAATCGCAAATCGCCACCATTACTAGTAATAAATAATAGTAAACAGGCCATAAATCTATCCCCTATTTTGTAGATGCTGTAACTTTTGCGCAAACCAATCAGTATATGCTTGCTGCGATTTTTGTTTACCAAAAATATGTAGAAGAATATATATTGGCCTAAACTGATGAAGAAATTTGTTTTTGTTTTTTTTTGGATATTTATTATAGCAAAAAGTAAAAAATATTGTTTTGGGGGTTTTTTTTCAAAATTGTCACTCTTTTTTTGTTTATAGCGCCAAAAAAAAAATCCGCAGAGGTGAACAAATGCCGCCAAAAGAAAGCTCTATTTGTGGGAAAAAAAAGGACATAAATTGTGTTTGGGTACAACGTCACGCAACCGTGCAATTGTCAGTTAAATAGACGCAGTGCCGTATCGCAAAAAATGGCCTGGTCATTAAGGGGGGAAATCCTTCCGATCCTTAAGTGGTTAAAGAAGCTTGAAAAGAGAAAACATACGGAGCCACCAAACCAAGCTCAAGTTATCTGCAATATTTTACATTTTTTGGTTTTGGGTTTAGATACACTTAACTTTCTTGTCCACCTTCTATTGCACCAGTCTAGTCATATGTACTTGGTTGTTGCCTTCTCCAGATCACAATAGGAATTATCTGATCTTTCAACACAAAGACCATTGTCCAAAGTCCATTGCAAAATGATGAAATCCCTAGGAATATCCTGACTCTATAGACACAGGGGTTGATTTGCTAAAGGCAAAAACACTGTGTACTTTGCAAGTGCAGTTGTGCTCATGTTCCCCAGAGCTTAGTGAATATGGTGAAGCTTCACTTGGTAAGGAATACAAAATCAGGTGCAGGGAAAATAAAAAAAACAGCATTTTTGCTAGTCTAAACGATGGAAATCAGCAGAACTTCACCACATTTACTGAACTCTGGTGTAAATGATTGCAACCGCACTTGCAAAGTGCACAGTCTATTTATCTTTTGCAAAGCAACCCCAGTGAGTCACTCACCTCCTTCTCAGCTCAGAAAACTTGTACACTATATGAATATAGGCCCTGGTATTATTTGGAATTAGGATTTCTGTGCTGTAAGACATCAGTGCTGACCACTGCACCATCGTTTTGCTTCAATGTACTTATTTCCTACACCGTATCTGTATATTAGCATTTTCAGTGACGGTTTTGAGCCAGCCTGTCTGCATGGCTCCTTTGGTTGCACTTAATAGGGTGCTATTTCCTGGCCTGGTTCTCAGAAACCACCAGCAACTCACATTTTCAACTTCTAGTCATTGATCTTTATGTTAAATAACCAGTGTTCTTTTTTTTTCAATATTTATAATTCACACACTTTGCCTTGAAATTCTGAGCTGAAAAGTATGGATAGAGGGTGAAACAAAAAAAAAAAGGAATGTTTTGAACTCATTAGCCTTGTGTTCATGTAGAAATAAAACGGACAGAGAGTCTTTTAAAACATGTTTTTGTTACTTTGTAAATCCAATGTTGTGTATTTCAACAATTTGTACTGTAGATTTTAAGGTGTTTGCATGACACAACGTATCACTTCTGATACAGTCTAAGGAACAAAATATTTATCAAAAATATCTGATAATTCGTACATTTAATTCATAATCATTCCCCTATATACATACACCTAATAATAATGAACACAATATCCCATATATCAACACCTACAGTAAGTTATAAATACATATACAGTATCTCACAAAAGTGAGTACACCCCTCACATTTTTGTAAATATTTTATTATATCTTTTCATGTGACAACACTGTAAAGTAGTGAGTGTACAGCTTGTATAACAGTGTAAATTTGCTGTCCCCTCAAAATAGCTTAACACACAGCCATTAATGTCTAAACCACTGGCAGCAAAAGTGAGTACACCTCTAAGTGAAAATGTGGCATGGAGTTTACCAGAGCTTCACAGGTTGCCACTGAAGTCCTCTTCCACTCCTCCATGATGACATCACAGAGCTGGTTGATGTTAGAGACCTTGCGCCCCTCCACCTTCCGTGTGAGGATGCCCCACAGATGCTCAATAGGGTTTAGGTCTGAAAACATGCTTGACCAGTCCATCACCTTTAACCTCAGCTTCTTTAGCAAGGCAGTGGTCGTCTTGGAGGTGTGTTTGGAGTCGTTATCTTGTTGAAATACTGCCCTGTGGCGTAGTCTCCGAAGGGAGGGGATCATGCTCTGCTTCAGTATGTCACATTACATGTCGGCATTTATGGTTCCCTCAATGAACTGTAGCTCCCCAGTGCCAGTAGCACTCATGCAGCCCCAGACCATGACACTCCCACCACCATGCTTGACTGTAGGCAAGACACACTTGTCTTTGTACTCCTCACCTGGTTTCCGCCACACACGCTTGACACCATCTGAACCAAATAAGTTTATCTTGGTCTCATCAGACCACAGGACATGGTTCCAGTAATCCAAGTCCTTAGTCTGCTTGTCTTCAGCAAACTGTTTGCGGGCTTTCTTGTGCATCATCTTTAGAAGAGGCTTCTTTCTGGGACGACAGCCATGCAGACCAATTTGATGCAGTGTGCGGCGTATGGTCTGAACACTGACAGGCTGACCCCCCCACCCCTTCAACCTCTGCAGCAATGCTGGTAGCACTCATACTTCTATTTCCCAAAGACAACCTCTGAATATGACGCTGAGTACGTACACTCAACCTCTTTGGTTGACCATGACGAGGCCTGTTCTGATTGGAACCTCTCCTGTTAAACCACTGTATGGTCTAGGCCACCATGCTGCTGCTCAGTTTCAGGGTCTTGGCAATCTGAGCAACAATTCTTTTTTTCAGATCCTCAGAGAGTTTTTTGCCATGAAGTGCCATGTTGAACTTCCAGTGACCAGTATGAGAGAGTGAGAGCGATAACACCAAATTTAACACACCTGCTTCCCATTCACACCTAAGACCTTATAACACCAACGAGTCACATGACAATGGGGAGGAAAAATGGCTAATTGGTCCCAATTTGGACATTTTCACTTAGGGGTGTACTCACTTTTGTTGCCAGCGGTTTAGACATTAATGGCTGTGTGTTGAGTTATTTTGAGGGAACAGCAAATTTACACTGTACAAGCTGTACACTCACTACTTTACATTGTAGCAAAGTGTCATTTCTTCCCGTGTTGTCACGTGAAAAGATAGAATAAAATATTTACAAAAGTGTGAGTGGTGTACTCACTTTTGCGAGATATTGTGTGAATATATATATATATATATATATATATATATATATATATATATATATATATATATATATATATATATATATACATTCAAAGTATTAATATACAAATCCACCATGTAATTACTCAAGTCCATTCATGTGAAAACATATTAAAGTTGATAATTTTTTTCTTCCTCCACCAGACAAAATGGAGTTGATTTACTAAAACTGGAGAGTGCAAAATCTGGTGCAGCTGTGCATAATAGCCAATCAGCTTCAAGATTTTTTTTTTTTTAAATGAAAGCTTAATTGAACAAGCTGAAGTTAGAAGCTGATTGGCTACCATGCAGTGCTGCACCAGAGTTTGCACTCTACAGTTTTAGTAAATTGACCCCAATGTGTGCAAAAATCTTATACTATCACTTCGTGGCTTACATCCTAAGGTTACGTTCGTGTGGGCATTTTGTCACAATGTGAATGGCAGGAATTCCTGCTGCTGTGATTGACAGGTGTAAGCAGCTAGCTGTGGCCGCCTAACCCGTACACTTCAATGACAGGTTGTCGGCGGCTGCAGCTATTTGTGGCTGTTCATACAGCTAGGGATTACCTGCAGCCATCGCTTCTGGACCCACTTTCTGCATTCATGTCCATGGGCAGCTGAACACAGCTCCATGACGTCTCAGGCACCAGAAATACACAACTTCTTAATGCTGCACGGGCTAATGCCATACCTCCCAACTTTCTGAGATGTGAATGAGGGACACCTATTAGCAAAATTATGTAGGCATAGGACACCCCCTGCCACACCCCCCTTAAAGGAGAATTGTCCAAAAAAAATATTGGTTAAACCCACAAGCGCATTTTATTACCACTACTATTCCTTTATATTTTTTTACAAATGCAGCAATTTAGAAACTGGATGAAAGGTTTAACACTGGGAAACACTTTTTGATAGATAAGTAGTGCATTTTAGATACAACTATATAGATCAGACCAAAATGAGGGACAGATGAGGAAGAAAGAGGGACAGAAGGACTTTCTTCTGAATGAGGGGCAGTCCCTCGAAATCAGGGACAGTTAGGAGTTATGCTAATGCACCCATGTGTACGAAGCCAAATATTGTATTTCTTTTTTGTATATATTTGTTTTATTTAATGGTTTGTGCATGTGTTTTCTACAAGGCTGTGCTGCAGTTATGATATCTAAAATCGGTTATTCTGTAGTCATAATGGTTACTGTAACTCTTTATGTAATGATCATTACATTACAATCATTTGTTTTGTAACAGTGATAAATCAGTTTTTATCATTTGTCATAATTGGTCACTTGCTTGTGATTGTGGTTAGAGTGTAAAATTATTAGAGGCATTACAAGGAAGTTCCCTGTGAGCGCTGAGATATTCTTTTTTTTTTTTCTCTATGATTTCAGATATTAAGAGTTGTGTTTTTTACACTCTAGGTAAAATTGAATATTAAAGTTTAATTGTATACAAGCTTGCCATACAAGCTTTTTTGTACAAGATTTCATATGAAAATTCTCATTAGTAAATTTGATTTTTGGAATAAATGGACTTCCCCAAACAAAAAACATATTCACCGGCCATACGTGGATTGAAATTCAGCTGCTTTAGCAGGGACTTGTGCACAACCAACCTGTTGGGTCTTTTCCAATCGATCAGTGCTGTCGTCTATAACTGGCAACACCGATTATTGTATTCTGATGGTGGGGAAGGCTCCCCACTGTCAGAATATAATGACACAGCAGGAAGGATTTGATGTGGATAGGGGAACCAGATAATTTTTTTTTCAACTCTTCAAATTTCCTCATCACTATGATCAAAAATGAACGCTGATTTGGCCCCACTAATGATTAGAAAATTTTGAACGCAAATTCTACTAGTCTATAGCCAGCTTTATTCCGTGTTTCATTAGGGCATTGTTCTACTGCACTTCGCCACCACATTTCCTTTTGCCTGTTATCTTGGAACCCCTGCTTGCGGTGTCAGGAGAGCTATTCCTAAACACACACTCAACAAACACCTTGCAGTCTCTCACATACAGACAAGATAATGTAAGCAATGCTTTCTCACGGTTATTGAAATTTAAATCTGGCTAGAAAGTTTAAATGGAATGGTGATATAGGAGGCAGAAGGTAGGTGAATTGCACAGCATAGATTGCAGGAAGTATACTACCAGTGACCCTGTGGGGTGTTGACTGAACTTCCTTATGGTACACAGCTGCAGTGTCTGCAGCTCTGTGATTGGTTTGACTTGTTGCCTGGAATTAGGTTAGTTTTCCTAATGATTAGCATAGTGTTGGTATCAGAGCAGTTTATGCAGATATTAACAACAAAAATTTCTGCACATATTATTTATCTCTTTTATATAGTGCCAGCAAATACATATCACTTTACTGAGTATATAGATTATATCAGTCCTTGCCACATTCATGCAAACCCACAAACACTAGCTAGTCAACTTAAATGCAAAACAATCAACTACCACACAAAAAAAAACCCCAAGGGGAGAACATACAAACTACATGCACATAATTCCCTGGTGGAAAATGAACGCAGAACTCTGGCAACACAAGACAAGCATGCCCACTGCTTAGCCACTGTCTTTCACCATTTAGTGTTAAATCACATGCAATTTTAAACAAATGTTTACTGCCTTCAGAAACAAAAAAAAATCTGAAGATAGTTAGTGCTCACTGTAAAAAAAAGCAGTAGAATTTAAATTTTGCAACAGTACTGTCTTTGTGTTGAGGCACAATCTTTGAACTGAGAGGTCTAAAAAGGGATGAGTCAAATATTTGTGTGTATGTGTGTGTGTGTGTGTGAATTTTCGCTTGAGTTATTGAAGTCGGTATACCGTCTTTACAGTAGCAGGCAAGCCTGAAAAGTATGAAAAGCTAGCTCAAAGAAGAATGCAAATAAATCCAATATTCCATATTTACATGACACCTTTTAAAACAAATCCAGCTCCTTGTTTCCATTATGATGGTTCCTTTAAGTGCTGCTTTGGAGAGCACAAAGTAGCTGAACACTCCTGTTTCGAATACCAATGTCTTTTGATTTAAAGATGCAAAATTGCATTTTTAAGTAATTCCTTCAAGTGATATTAAAATAAAATATTTTTTTTTTATTTAAAGCGTAACTCCACTTTTGTTGAGAAAAAAAAACATTCCCCTCTGAGGGTGATCTATGTACATTGCAAGGATTATAACAAACTTTGTTGCAGATTGCTACCTTTTGTTATTCTGAAGAAATCCCTCTGTGTTTCTCTGTGCCTCTGTTCTGAATAGGTCCAATGGGAGTGGTTTCATAATTAACTGTCAGGTGTGCAGCTGCAGAGTACTAATGATGAAATCTGCTGGTTCTGCATCCCTTTAGATGTGTTCCTATTGAACGTATCTCTCCAAAAAATGAAATTTTTGTTAGAGGGGATGCCTGAAATCGACTTTTATCTTAGGCAGACTTCTGGGAAAATTGGTGAGCCAATCACATAAGCAGAAAATATTGTTTCTGGGGAGTGGTCAGTACACACTCTGTGTACAGAACAACTCCATGTAGCCATATTGCAATGCATTCTCAGAAAATTACAGTGGCTGCAGATTGAAAAGGAAAGGTCATTTTTAATAACATTCCATTACAATATTATTAGTGTCGCAATTATATGCGCTATATTATTTTTTCCCCACAAAAGTGGAGTTACCCTTTAAGTAATCCAAAGTGAACCGAAAAAATAAAATTTTGAAAAGGCTGCCAATGCTGACCTTGTAAAACCCCTAAAATCTTTACCAACTGCCTCTTTATTGTTGTCATTGATATTATTTGAGAGTGAATGCCCAACTAGACATGCCTTGTCTCTCACCTATAAACTTTTGCTATTGGAGTCCTCCCTCACACCCCTTAGGTTCCAGGGAGTTAAGGGGTTCCCTTACACCCCTTGACGACCAGACTGGACAAAAATGTTAACCCTCTTCTACAAGTCTTCTATTTTCAGTAAATATCAAGAAACTGGCAATAAAATTGAAATGCAATGGTACCACACCCCAGCCGTGCTTCCCCGTATGTATTCCTCTGTGGTGGAGACCTGCTGGTGCTGTGGTGTAGACATAGATGACATAGTACACATCTTCAGGTCCTGCCAAGTGCTACAAAATTTACCCCAGGATTCATCCTTTTACACCACTCTAACATTCCACAGGAAGCATACAAACAATCAATTGTTTGATACCTGATTAACACTGCCCGCTCCTGTATCCCTACACTGTGGAAATCTAAATCAGCCTCTCTGTCATTATGGTTTTGCAAGATTGAAAAGATACCCACAATGGAGCATCTGATGAGTGTCTTGAAAGGTACAGAGGAGAAAACCCGTAAAATGTGGTTTCACTTGACAGCATATTCCTACACTACAGAATTTTAGCAAATCTATGCAGGCTGAATATGTATTGAGGCTTCTGTTTTGCCCTGTGAAGTGCTCGGTGGCTTAGAGGTCTGCACTTGATGCTTGTGCAGCTGCAACACACTCTGAAAAAAGCAAGTTAGATATTTCCTATGCTAAGTCAGATTTATAGGGGTTGATTTACTAAAGGCAAATAGACTGTGTACCTTGCAAAGTGCAGTTGCACTCTGAAAAAACAGTTACTCCAGAGCTTAGTAATTGAGCAGAAGCTCTGCTGACTTCCATCATCCAATCATGTGCAAGTAAAAAGCTTTTTTTTAATTTTTCTTCCATGTGATTGGAAAATTCTTTTCAAAGTGAATCTTTACCTCATTAACTTAAGTCCTGGAGCAACTGCACTATGCAGAGTGCACAGTCTATTTGCCTTTAGTAAATCAACCCTATAGTGTTCCTCATGTCCGGTGCCTCCAATGGTAGAGAGCACCCCCCCCCCCCTTTTTAGAGAGGAATTGCAGTCTTCTAACATAATAAAAACATCTTTGCCATTGTAAAGCTTCCCTCCAACCATTATGCATATTATTTTATATATACTGTGATTCTGTACTTGACAAATATGCTGCAGAAATCTTCCTCCACTGAGTCTGGCTGCATCTATTTTAACTATGGGCAGCTGAAGCTGTTCACTTCCTGGATTTACACAGACTCAGAGGCACACCTCCAGCTCTGCAGCCCTAAAGCTTTCGTTGGCCCTCGTATGACTCATCCAGCCCCCCTTCCTGGCAAACTCTCATGAGAGTGAGCTGTGCATGATGTCATAAGCCTAGGCTAATGACCAGACAAGAAACAGAAGTGGGCTGTATAAGGTTTTTTTTTTTTTAAATCTCTTTATTAATTTTCCAATAGAAAAACATGTTACAACATATACTTTCAATCTTCAACTTTCCCACTCTCGCAGGAGCTTTCACATAACTTTTCTTAATATTAATTACAACAAATAAAAACATTAATTCTTCCCTCCTAAACCTTTGTGTTGATCAAACATCACATTACTTTCTTTCTTATTATTCTAGCTGTTCACTCATTGGGATTCCCAGAAGCCGTTGTGGGTTCCACTATCCAGCTTGCCCAAACTCTGTCATATTTTTCCTCGCATCCTCTATTACAATATGTTTCTCTATACAGCGGCAAGTTGTCATTTACTAAATATTTCCAAAAGGCTAATGAGGGAGCTTCTGTTTTTTTCCAATTCAGTACTATTGCCTTTCTCGCAAAAAAAAAAGCAACAGACTTACTTGTGTTCTCTTTGCCCTAGTGGGGATATTATTTCCTACCAAACCCAAAATACAAATCTCTGCATCCTGTTCTAAAGCCACTGATGTACCTGTTGTAAATACCCCAGGGCCGGACTGGGAATAAAAAACAGCCCTGGAAAAAATGTCATACCAGCCCATAGCATTGTTATACCAGTCCAACATCATAACCATCATAATGTCATTACTTCCTTGTTCATGAAAGGGAAAACCATGCATTTTAACCACTTGAGCCCCGGACCATTATGCTGCCTAAGGACCAGAGGTCTTTTTCCAATTTGGCACTGCGTCGCTTTAACTGCTAATTGCGCGGTCATGCAATGCTGTACCCAAACGAAATTTGCGTCCTTTTCTTCCCACAAATAGAGCTTTCTTTTGATGGTATTTGATCACCTCTGCGGTTTTTATTTTTTGCGCTATAAACGGAAAAAGACCGAAAATTTTGAAAAAAAATGATATTTTCTACTTTTTGTTATAAAAAAAATCCAATAAACTAAATTTTAGTCATACATTTAGGCCAAAATGTATTCGGCCACATGTCTTTGGTAAAAAAAATGTCAATAAGCGTATATTTATTGGTTTGCGCAAAAGTTATAGCGTCTACAAACTAGGGTACATTTTCTGGAATTTACACAGCTTTTAGTTTATGACTGCCTATGTCATTTCTTGAGGTGCTAAAATGGCAGGGCAGTACAAAACCCCCCCAAATGACCCCATTTTGGAAAGTAGACACCCCAAGGAAATTGCTGAGAGGCATGTTGAACCCATTGAATATTTATTTTTTTTGTCCCAAGTGATTGAAAAATGACAAAAAAAAAAAAAAAAAAAAATATTTACAAAAAGTCGTCACTAAATGATATATTGCTCACACAGGCCATGGGCATATGTGGAATTGCACCCCAAAATACATTTAGCTGCTTCTCCTGAGTATGGGGATACCACATGTGTGGGACTTTTTGGGAGCCTAGCCGTGTACGGGGCCCCGAAAACCAATCACCGCCTTCAGGATTTCTAAGGGTGTAAATTTTTGCTTTCACTCTTCACTGCCTATCACAGTTTCGGAGGCCATGGAATGCCCAGGTGGCACAAAACCCCCCAAAATGACCCCATTTTGGAAAGTAGACACCCCAAGCTATTTGCTGAGAGGCATATTGAGTCCATGAAATATTTTATATTTTGACACAAGTTGCGGGAAAGTGACACTTTTTTTTTTTTTTTTTTTTTTTTTTCATAAAGTTGTCACTAAATGATATATTGCTCACACAGGCCATGGGCATATGTGGAATTGCACCCCAAAATACATTTAGCTGCTTCTCCTGAGTATGGGGATACCACATGTGTGGGACTTTTTGGGAGCCTAGCCGCGTACTGGACCCCAAAAACCAATCACTGCCTTCAGGATTTCTAAGGGTGAAAATTTTTGATTTCACTCTTTACTGCCTATCACAGTTTCGGAGGCCATGGAATGCCCAGGTGGCACAAAACCCCCCCAAATGACCCCATTTTGGAAAGTAGACACCCCAAGCTATTTGCTGAAAGGCATGGTGAGTATTTTGCAGCTCTCATTTGTTTTTGAAAATGAAGAAAGACAAGAAAAAACATTTTTTTTTTTCTTTTTTCAATTTTCAAAACTTTGTGACAAAAAGTGAGGTCTGCAAAATACTCACTATACCTCTCATCAAATAGCTTGGGGTGTCTACTTTCCAAAATGGGGTCATTTGGGGGGGTTTTGTGCCACCTGGGCATTCCATGGCCTCCGAAACTGTGATAGGCAGTGAAGAGTGAAATCAAAAATTCACGCCCTTAGAAAGCCTGAAGGCGGTGCTTGGTTTTCGGGGTCCCGTACGCGGCTAGGCTCCCAAAAAGTCTCACACATGTGGTATCCCCGTACTCAGGAGAAGCAGCAGAATGTATTTTGGGGTGTAATTTCATATATTTCCATGGCATGTTTGAGCAATATATCATTTAGTGACAACTTTGTGCAAAAAAAAAAAAAAAAAAAAAAAATTTGTCTCTTTCCCGCAACTTGTGTCGCAATATAAAATATTCCATGGACTCGACATGCCTCTCAGCAAATAGCTTGGGGTGTCTACTTTCCAAAATGGGGTCATTTGGGGGGGTTTTGAACTGTCCTGGCATTTTATGCACAACATTTAGAAGCTTATGTCACACATCACCCACTCTTCTAACCACTTGAAGACAAAGCCCTTTCTGACACTTATTGTTTACATGAAAAAGTTTTTTTTTTTTGCAAAAAAATTACTTTGAACCCCCAAACATTATATATTTTTTTAAAGCAAATGCCCTACAGATTAAAATGGTGGGTGTTTCATTTTTTTTTTTCACACAGTAATTGCGCATCGATTTTTCAAACGCATTTTTTGGGGAAAAAACACACTTTTTTTAATTTTAATGCACTAAAACACGCTATATTGCCCAAATGTTTGATGAAATAAAAAAGATGATCTCAGGCCGAGTACATGGATACCAAACATGACATGCTTTAAAATTGCGCACAAACGTGCAGTGGCAACAAAATAAATACATGTTTAAAAGCCTTCAAAAGCCTTTACAGGTTACCACTTTAGATTTACAGAGGAGGTCTACTGGAAAAATTACTGCACTCGATCTGGCCTTCGCGGTGATACCTCACATGCATGGTGCAATTGCTGTTTACGTTTGACGACAGACCGCCGCTTGCGTTCGCCTTAGCGCGAGAGCAGGGGGCGACAGGGGTGTTTTTTTTTTTTTTTTTTTTTTCTTTATTATTTTTTTGCTTTTTTAATCTTACTTTTAAACTGTTCCTTTCATATTTTTTTTTTTAATCATTTTTATTGTTATCTCGGGGAATGTAAATATCCCCTATGATAGCAATAGGTAGTGACAGGTACTCTTTTTTGAAAAAATTGTGGTCTATTAGACCCTAGATCTCTCCTCTGCCCTCAAAGCAAATGACCACACCAAGATCGGTGTGATAAAATGCTTCCCCAATTTCCCAATGGCGCTATTTACATCCGGCGAAATCTAAGTCATGAAATACTCGTAGCTTCCGGTTTCTTAGGCCATAGAGATGTTTGGAGCCACTCTGGTCTCTGATCAGCTCTATGGTCAGCTGGCTGAATCACCGGCTGCATTCTCAGGTTCCCTGTTGAGACAGGAGAGCCAGAGAAAAACACGGAAGACGGTGGGGGGGGGGGCATTCCCTCCCACGGCTTGTAAAAGCAGTCTAGAGGCTAATTAGCCGCTAGGATTGCTTTTACATGAAAGCCGACCGCTGGCTGAAAAGAATGATACCAAGATGATACCTAAACCTGCAGGCATCATTCTGGTATAACCACTCAAAGTCGTGAATGGCGTACCTGAAGACAAAAAAATGGTTAACAATAAAGCACAGTAAAGTGTAAATAATTACACACCTGAAAAACAAACATGATAAAACATAATAACAATAACAATAACAATAACAATAAAACATTGCAGAATAGAATACAGTAAAAAAGAGCAGAACAATAGAGAGAGAGAATAGAGAGAGAGAGAACAATAAAACAACAACTATTTTTTTTTATTTCATATTTTTTTTTTTTTTTACACTTTTTTTGTAACTAACTTTTATAACGGTAACCGGTTCCAGGTTCGGGTCTCTCAAAATGCGATGGCATCTTGGGAGACCCTGTGAAATGGCGCCTAATCTGTGCAATGCTGTACCCTACGCTAATACTCAACTAGTGAATGGTAGCGTTCAAAACATTCACCAATGCAAAGACCAGGATTGTCAGGACAGGAGGGACAATAATAGCGGGTGTCACGCCTATATCCTCGCTTGCTGCAGACACGACATCTTTTTTGGGGGGTTCGTTGGGTAGGGGTACTCGGGAGGACATAAAAATGCCTCTCATGCAGCCGACTGCATTTGGTTGGGGATGTGAATGGGGGAAGTACGGGCGCTGCAGAAGCGGTGGGTTCCCAATTAGGATTGGCGAATGCAGCAGGAAGGGCACTATGGGCACGACGGGCCTGTGGTTGTCTTTTTGGTGGCAGCGGGACACTACTTGTGCTTGCCACCTCACCAGCTTGAACTGCACTTATGGGACTCGCCACGTCACCAAGTGTTACTGCAGTGCTGGTTTGACTACGACCGGGGTGTACTAGGCCGCTGGCGCTTGCCAGTTCACCAAAACACTACCAAAAAACTGTTAGCGATCGCAGGGATCAGGCCTGACTCTGCGAACGCTGCAGTTATGCGTTTAGTGTTTTGTAAGTGACAGTGATCGATCGATACCGCACTTGGGTGGGCTGGGCTGGGCCGGGCGGAGGGGCAAAACGCAGGTGCTAGCAGGTATCTGGGCTGATCCCGCTAACACTGCGTTTTTGGGAACCCTAAACTGCTGGTGACGCTAGTATAGATCTGATCGGATCAGATATTGATGCGATCAGATACTATACCACTAAGGGAGGTGTACAGTGCGTGCGTGGGTGTTAGCGGTACTGGCGCTAATCTGACGCTGCCTGGGGCTGGTGCTTGCCAGTTCACCAAAACGCTACAAAAAAAACTGTTAGCGATCGCAGGGATCAGGCCTGACTCTGCGAACGCTGCAGTTATGCGTTTAGTGTTTTGTAAGTGTCAGTGATCGATCGATACTGCACTTGGGTGGGCTGGGCTGGGCCGGGCGGAGGGGCAAAACGCAGGTGCTAGCAGGTATCTGGGCTGATTCCGCTAACACTGCGTTTTTGGGAACCCTAAACTGCTGGGGACGCTAGTATAGATCTGATCGGATCAGATATTGATCCGTTCAGATACTATACCACTAAGGGAGGTGTATGGTGCGTGCGTGGGTGTTAGCGGTACTGGCGCTAACCTGACGCTGCCTGGGGCTGGTGCTTGCCAGTTCACCAAAATGCTACCAAAAAAACTGTTAGCGATCGCAGGGATCAGGCCTGACTCTGCGAACGCTGCAGTTATGCGTTTAGTGCCTTGTAAGTGACAGTGATCGATCGATACTGCACTTGGGTGGGCTGGGCGGAGGCACAAAACGCAGGTGCTAGCAGGTATCTGGGCTGATCCCGCTAACACTGCGTTTTTGGGAACCCTAAACTGCTGGGGACGCTAGTATAGATCTGATCGGATCAGATATTGATCCGTTCAGATACTATACCACTAAGGGAGGCGCATGCTGCGTGCGTGGGTGTTAGCGGTACTGGCGCTAATTTGACGCTGCCTGGGGCGACGCATATCACCGCCGGGCGATCGGGGGGCTAAACCTTTATTCGGTAATAAACGGCGGGTGCCCTGACACTATAAAAAATAAACGAACTAACCAGCGTCAACCGTAACGGTTATACGGTGATCAGTGGTGAAAGGGTTAACTAGGGGGCAATCAAGGGGTTAAAACATTTATTAGGTAGTATATGGGGGTCCCTGACGCTATAAAACGCTGACGGCGAACCTAAATATTTACCTCACTAACTAGCGTCACCAGCGACACTAATACAGCGATCAGAAAAATGATCGCTTAGTCACACTGGTGACAGGGGGTAATCAAGGGGTTAAAACTTTATTGGGGGGGTTAGGGGGGTACCCTAGACCTAAAGGGGGGTAATATACACTGTCCCAACACAGTAACTGTCACAAACTGACACTATGCAGTAATCAGAAAAAAAAACAAAAAAAAAAAACAAAAACTGCTGGTGTCAGTTTGTGACAGGGGGGGGGGGGTGATTGGGGGGGGATCGGGGGGCGATCGGGGGGGGGATCGGGGTGATTTGTGTGCCTGGCATGTTCTACTGTGTGTGTAGTGTTTGTGCACTCACATACTTGTCGTCTCTCCTCGGGCCGGAACGGAAAATACCGACCCGAGGGGAGATGACATCACTTCCTTTGCTGCTGTTTAGCATACAGCAGCAAAGGAGTGTTCTCATTGGCCGGCGGCGATCGCGAGGGGGGGGCCACGAACGGATGGTCTCCCCCTCATCACCGATCGCCGCTGGACAAACGACGACCGCCTCGGGCACCGGGGGGGGGTCCGATCGGACCCCCCACCCGCGGAAGGCAAATCACGTACCCTGTACGTGATTTTGCCTGTCCGTGCCACTTTGCCGACGTACATCGGCGTGAGGCGGTCGTCAAGTGGTTAAAGCACATTTGAAGAGTGTATTTTATATATATATATATATATATATATAGAAGGCAGATAAGAAAGCACACAGGGCTTTATATATATATATATATATATATATATATATATATATATATATATATATATATAAGCAAATTCCAGTTAAAAGTGGTAAGATTGGTCCATTATCAAGGGGCACCCCAGGAACGTAGGGGGGGACTCTGGTTTCCAGATACCACCTTCCGCAGAAAGAATGGGGGGGTTACTGATATAAGGGGGAAACCTTTATATCAGTGCCCCCTCATATTATTGTATTTACTCCCCCTTACATCAGTGACCCCCCTCAGACTTGCCTGGCAGGGCTGTCACTGACCTCTCAGGTGCACTGTGCAGGGCTCAGTTAGATGGCTCCAGGTTGCTGGCTCTGGTTTTATCCTAATAGTCTCCTCTCCACAGTCCACACACATCTGACTTTTCCCATGACCCCCATCCTGGCGGCACTCCCACTCTTAACTCCTCTCCAGACTCCCCCTCAGAGACTGCAGACATGATATAAGAGATGGTCAGAGGTTGAGGACATGGTACAAGAGATGGTTAGAGACTGAGGACATGATACATGTGATGTTAAGAGACTGAGGACAGAATACAAGAGATGGCTAGAGACTGAGGACATGATACAAGAGATGGCTAGAGACTGAGGACATGATACAAGAGATGGCTAGAGACTAAGGACAGGATAGAAGAGATGGGTAGAGACTGAGAACGTGATACAAGAGATGGTCAGAGGCTGCAGACATGATACAAGAGATGGTCAGAGACTGCAGGCATGATAGAGCAGATGTCAGAGGCAGCAGACACGATACAGGAGGTGTCAGAGGATGCAGGCATGGTACAGGAGATGGTTAGAGACTGAGGACAACATACTAAAGATGATCAGAGACTGCAGACATGATACAAGAGATCAATGCAGCCTCATCAGTGCCCATCAAATGCAGCCTCACTGTGCCCATCAATGCAGCCTCACTGTGCCCATCATTGCAGCCTCACTGTGCCCATCATTTCAGCCTCACTGTGCCCATCAAATGCAGCTTTATAGTACCCATCAATGCAGTCTCACTGTACCCACCAATTCAGCCTCCCTGTGCCCACCAATGCAGCCTCCCTGTGCCCATCAACACAGCCTCACTGTGCCCATCATTGCAGCCTTACTGTGCCCATCATTGTAGCTTCATGGTGCCCATCAATGCAGTCTCTCTGTGCCCATCATTGCAGCCTCTCTGTGCCCATCATTGCAGCCTCATTGTGCCCATCAATGCAGCCTCACTGTGCCCACCAATGCAGCCTCTCTGTGCCCACCAATGCAGCCTCGCTGTGCCCACCAATGCAGCTTCGCTGTGCCTACCAATGCAGCTTCACTTCATTGCATCCTCACTGTGCCCATCAATGCAGCCTCACTGTGACCACCAAGGCAGCCTCTCTGTGCCCACCAATGAAGCCTCGCTGTGCCCACCAATGCAGCTTCGCTGTGCCCACCAATGCAGCTTATCGGTGCCCATGAATGAAGCCTCACTGTGTCCACCAATTGCAGCCTCTTTGTGCCCACCAATTGCAGCCTCTGTGTGCCCACCAATTGCAGCCTGTCTGTCCACCAATTGCAGCCTCTCTGTGCCCACCAATTGCAGCCTCTGTGTGCCCAATTGCAGCCTCTCTGCCCACCAATTGCAGTCTCTCTGTGCCCACCAATTGCAGCCTCTCTGTGCCCACCAATTGCAGCCTCTGTGCCCACCAATTGCAGCCCCTGTGTGCGCACCAATTGCAGCCTCTGTGCCCACTAATTGCAGCCTCTGTGCCCACCAATTGCAGCCTCTGTGCCCATTAATTGCAGCCTCTGTGCCCACCAATGGCAGTCTCTGTGTGCCCACCAATTGTAGCCTCTGTACCAACTAATTGCAGCCTCTGTGTCCACCAATTGCAGCCTCTGCGCCCACCAATTGCAGCCTCTGTGCCAACTAATTGCAGCCTCTGTGCCCACTAATGTCAGCCTCACCATTTTCTGGATGACACACAGCGCTCCCCTCCCTCTGTCCTCCGGCGCTCGTATGTCACGAAGCTGGGTCTGTGTGCAAGGTCCTGCCCCCCCCCCAGCTAGACCGGCTCGTGTAATAGGCGGAACACTGATATCACACGAGCCAGTCTAGGGGGGTGGGACTTTGAACACACAGACCCAGCTCTGTGACATACAAGCGCTGGAGGACAGAGGGAGGAGAGTACAGCAGTCGCCGCTCAAAGCGGCCCCAGGGCAAGCGGCCTACCGGCAATTTTCCAGGTATCCCAGTAGGCCCTGGATTACCCTTATAACCTCTCTCCAAAATACCACTATAGCAGGACAAGACCAGAATATATGGATAAAATCTCATGGAGTTTGGTCATGGTATCTTGAATTGTATAAGCTTGTCTCAAAGTGAGACTAGTATCTGGAAACGGAATCCCCATATCTCTCTATTTAATTAATTGTTTCTCCCTGCACCACCTGGGATAACTTTTTAACCTTAAATTAGTCCAAGCTCCTGGATCTTGGATATTTAAATTGGGCAACTGAGGATTCCTCCACAGAGGAGTATTTGGAGACCAAATCTCCTTAACATATCCCCCCCCCCAAGCTGGCTCTCCATACCTTTATAGTAGTTACCATCAAAGGGGTCAGATTGTATACAGATTTTAACCCTCAGAACAGCAGTGCCTGAAGTGCTTCAGTAGAGTGTACCACTGCCGCCTCTAACATTGTCGCTGGGTTATATTTATCTGGGTTTAACCATTCACCTGCCGTTACCAGCTGTGCTTCTAAATAATACTTATTAAAGTTTGGGAAGGCCAGTCCCCCCTGTGCAAAAGGACGCATAAGTGTAGTTAATTTAATTCTGGGTAATTTATTTCTCCATAAAAAATACTGTTTAATTGTATAAAAAACAATTTTGGCAACCATTGTGGCGAATTTCTAAACAAATATACACATTTAGGAAGAATTTTCATCTTTACTAAATTTATGCATCGTAGTAGTGAAAGGGGCAAGGTCTCCCACACCTTCAGTTTTCTCTTAAATTCCTATACTGCTGGATTTAGATTCAACATAAAGAAATCCCTAACCTGTCGTGAAATTATTATACCAAGGTATTTAAATTCTGTTACCCATTGTAATGGCAAATCTGAAAAAGCCATATCCTGCACTCCTTGATCAATCGCAAACAGTAGGGATTTACCCCAATTTACTTTAAGCCCTGTAAATTGTGAATATGTATTTAGCAGATCTAAAGCTCCTTGTAGCGATGGACCCGCATCCCCAAGGAATAGCAGCATATCGTCTGCATATAGAGCTACCCTCTCCTCCAGCCCCCCAATTTGTAATCCCTGAATGTCAGGGGAAGTCTGGAGAGCCTCTGCCACCTGCTCTATAGCAAAGAGAGCCAGAGAGAGAGGGCAGCCCTGCCTCGTTCTTCTATATAACTGAAAAAAAAGTTGCCAGCCTTCCTCCCAGCTTAACCGCTGACATAGGTTTATTATATACTGTTTGTATCCAATTAATAAACACTAATGGAAATCCCATCCTTCTAAGTATTTCCCATAGAAAGGGCTGTTCGATAGTATCAAAGGCCTTCCTTATATACAGAGAGGCCACTGTTTTAGAACACTCGTTAGCATGATGAGCATGTATATTAGTATGTAACCTACGTAGATTAATATCTGTCATCTTCTGAGGCATAAATCCTATCTGATCTGAATCTATAATGGTTTTTAACAAAGGTTATATTCTCGATGTTAATATTTTAGTCAGTATTTTAATATCTATATTCAATAATGCTATTGGCCTGTAAGAAGCGCATAATTTTGGATCCTTCATCTCTTTATGTATAAGGGTTATATGTGCCTGTCTCATTGAATCCGGAAGAGTCCCTTTTGACAACCCATTTGTGAATATTTCCGCAAATTTTGGGGCAAAAAGGCCCCATATTTTATATAAAGTTCAACAGGGATTCCATCAGGGCCTGGGGCTTTTCCCCTCTCGGAAAAGTATGTATAGTCTTCAAAATCTCCTCGCTTGTGATTGGGCTAACCAATGTCTCTCTCTCCCTATCCAACGACCACCCAAGGGCAATCCAGTCCAAAAGGTCCAACATCTCCCCTGGGGATAGGTCTGAGGAGAGGGAAAATATATATAAGGAACCATAATAACTCTTGAAAGTCTCCAGAATATCTTCAGGATTGACTACCGTTTCTTCTTCTGGAGTCCTAATTTCTGATATAAGTGTAACCTGATGTTCCTGTTGCGCCAACCTTGCCAAAAATGTTCCACTTTTATCCCCTTGTTCAAAAATGTTTTATCTATTTTTATATAGTTCTAATCTAGTTATTTCCATCATATGCAGGTGTAAATCCCTTTGCGCAGCCATCATTGTTTTAAATATAATTATACTAGGATCCAGGCTATATTTTTCCTTCTGTAATTCTACCTGCGTTTGTAATACCTCTGTATCAATCTTTTGTTTCTTAATAACTGCCGCAATGTTTGAGATATATTGCACTCGCACATATGCTTTAAAAGCATCCCAGACCATATCTTACGATGATGATCCAGCATTGTTTATCCCAATATTCTACTAACGTTAATGACATTTTTTCTGCTATCTCTGGGTACGACAACCACTGAGGAGCCAATCGCTACAGTGATGCATTTTTTAAAGCGGGGATACATATCGACAAAAACAAAGGAGAGTGGTCTGAAAGGCCACTTGGTAAATATGTAACTTCCACAATATCTCGTGCCAATGCCGGATCTGCAAAAGCTATGTCTATTTGGGAAGAGGTTTTATGGGAGGTGGAAAAACAGGAGTATACTCTTTTTTTGTGGATTTCTGTATAAGGTATTTACTGGCAGAAAAAAAAAAGTTTTACCATCCAAACAAGGGCAGAAGGTTTAATAGATGGAACAGTGGCGGCCCATCTATAGGGGGCGCATGGGAGCCGCCCCTCCAAAGCTATTCACAAAAAACAAAAAAAGTCCCTTAAAAAAAACAAAAAAAAAGGTCCTTTAAGTGCACTGTTTGAGCGCCGGACACAGTGCACTATGGGAAGCGTGATGTCTATGTAATCACGTGATTGCAGGCAAGACGCTTCATTTGCCTGTTCTTTTGCTGCATTGTGGCACAATGCAATGCGCCTGAACACTCCTTCATTCATGTTGATGCCTTTTTTTGATTGGTACCGCTGTAAGACATGCTTTTCCTCGGAGCTGCGGTGTCACTTCTGGTTTCCCTGTGCCAGTGAGAAACCGGAAGTGACGCCGCGGCTCCGTGGATGGTACACACGGCCCGAGAGGTGCATTTTTACAGAATCCAGAATTGGTAGACTCTTAGGAAAAGTATAGTTTTTATCCTGCATTACAATTTGTTTGCTAAAACCAACTGAAATATCAACTGAGGAGTCTGCCCCCCTTCTGTTCTAGAGCAATGAGTCACAAGTTAGAGAAAGATATGTTTCTGTTTGCTACCTTTATTAGTAAGCTCTGCACTGACTGCATCCTCTCCGCAGACCCATACCAAAAGACACCATAGGGAAGTGGATATGGATCGAAAATCATCAGTCAGTGCTGGGGCTGTATACTCTGTCCTGGGATGTTGGGGCTGTATACTCTGTACTGTGGTGCTGGGGCTGTATACTCTCTCCTGTGGTTCTGAGGCTGTATACTCTGTCCTGGGATGCTGGGGCTGTATACTCTGTCCTGTGGTGCTGGGGCTGTATACTCTGTCCTGTGATGCTGGGGCTGTACACTCTGTCCTTTGGTGCTGGGGCTGTATACTCTGTCCTGGGATGCTGGGGCTGTATACTCTGTCCTGGGATGTTGGGGCTTTATACTCTGTCCTATGGTGCTGGGGATGTATACTCTGTCCTGTAGTGCTGGGGCTGTACACTCTGTCCTGGGATGCTGGGGCTGTACACTCTGTCCTGTGATGCTGGGGCTGTACACTCTGTCCTGTGGTGCTGGGGCTGTATACTCTGTCCTGGGATGCTGGGGCTGTATACTCTGTCCTGGGATGTTGGGGCTGTATACTCTGTCCTATGGTGCTGGGGATGTATACTCTGTCCTGTGATGCTGGGGCTGTACACTCTGTCCTGAGATGCTGGGGCTGTACACTCTGTCCTGGGATGCTAGGGCTGTACACTCTGTCCTGGGATGCTGGGGCTGTACACTCTGTCCTGTGGTGCTGGGGCTGTATACTCTGTCCTGGGATGCTGGGGCTGTACACTCTGTCCTGTGGTGCTGGGACTGTATACTTTGTCCTGGGATGCTGGGGCTGTATACTCTGTCCTGTGGTGCTGGCACTGTATACTCTGTCCTGGGATGCTGGGGCTGTACACTCTGCCATGTGGTGCTGGGGCTGTATACTCTGTCCTGGGATGCTGGGGCTGTACACTCTGTCCTGTGGTGCTGGGGCTGTATACTCTGTCCTGGGATGCTGGGGCTGTACACTCTGCCCTGTGGTGCTGGGGCTGTATACTCTGTCCTGGGATGCTGGGGCTGTACACTCTGTCCTGTGGTGCTGGGGCTGTATACTCTGTCCTGGGATGCTGGGGCTGTACACTCTGTCCTGTGGTGCTGGGGCTGTATACTCTGTCCTGGGATGCTGGGGCTGTACACTCTGTCCTGTGGTGCTGGGGCTGTATACTCTGTCCTGGGATGCTGGGGCTGTATAACCTGTCCTGGTATGCTGGGGCTGTATTCTCTGTCTTGGGATGCTGGGGCTGTATTCTCTGTCCTGGGATGCTGGGGCTGTACACTCTGTCCTGTGGTGCTGGGACTGTATACTCTGTCCTGGGATGCTGGGGCTGTACACTCTGTCCTGTGGTGCTGGGGCTGTATACTCTGTCCTGGGATGCTGGGGCTGTATAACCTGTCCTGGTATGCTGGGGCTGTATTCTCTGTCCTGTGGTGCTGGAGCTGTATACTCTGTCCTGGGATGCTGGGGCTGTATACTCTGTCCTGTGGTGCCGGGGGCTTTATACTCTGTCCTGTGATGCTGAACTAAATACTCCTGACACTATGGGTGAAAGCTAGTGGAATACAGGGGACAGAGTGGGTGGTTTCTATAAGGGGTGGGCTTATGAGAAGTGAGAGGGGTCAAAAAGGAGGGGCGGGGTCTGGCGCCCCCCCCCATCCTAAAACTTCACCAGCTGAGATGGAAAGATGAAAAAAATGACTGAAAGTCCGCTTTAAGTTCAGGGAACTCTGATCTAAGGTTTTTTTGCACTATAATAGAGTCCATATCAGTTGCTGTTTTATGAAGTATACTGAATGTGTTCTGGACATGTATTATATGTAATTATGTAACCTTACCCTTTTTTGGCGAGCCCCGTCTGATGATATTCAGTCTACAGGACAGCCTGAATTTCTATATATCTTTTTTGTCCTTTACCTTGTTTGCTCACATTTTGTATAATGTTTTATTAACTTTTGTAAAATCTTCAGAATGCAAAAGAAAAAAAAAACACCCAAAAATGCTAGTTACTTGACTATCATAATTCTCCTTGTCCTTGGACTTCAGTACATCCTGGCTAGGAACAAGCATACAAATCAGAAGTTTTGACTTTTCTGATCTGTATCTTTTTCCTGAGTGCGTGATTTGGAAAATATTAAAGCAAGTGGGCCAGTGTGGCAACCAGGCAAACTAGTTGAAAGTCAACGATGGTAGCGCCTCATTTTTTATTATGGCACATGCATTTTGAGGGACGTTGTGACAGCTGATTCAAAGCATTCCCTTTTGCAAAAAAGAAAAACATTATAGCCCCAGGCAAATAGGACATAACTTTTATATCTTCTTTTCTGATCAGTGATTAGGGACCCCATTTACAAAAAATGACATAACATCTTAATGAAGGGCAAACCAAATACATAATATGATGAAAAAAAGTGCAGTTATTATCTGAGGTTTCCAAGAAATTACTAACAGGAAGTCAGCATGGTAGAGAGACTCTAGGTGATTGCTCACGTACACGACAGTTATGAGTTGAGTCATCGACATGTATTGTGAAATATGCACAAAGAATCTGTGAGATGAGCAGTAGTTCAAGGTAACTTGAGAGTTGTGAGAAAAACATAAAGGCTGCCATTACTGATATTCTAATGAAAATACTAGTTGTCTGGATGCCAGTAAAGTTGCATTTTCAAAAGGAGGATAACAATGGCCACCATATATTTTTCTCGTGGCCGACTTTGCTTTAATACAAATTTGCATATTTGCGTAATTCCATATTTTTATAGAATTTCAGAGAGATACAGAAATGTCAATGCTGAGAATAATAAAGTCAAACCAAAACTACATGAATGAATATCTATATACTCTCTTTCTCGCTGATTGTTTTTTTAGGGTCTAAGCTCATGTTAGCAATCGGTTCTTTTGGTATATCCAATAAGACACTGTAAAAAGCATTGTGGGTGAAAAAAAAAAACAACAGCCCCAGCCCATACCATCCAGATTTTAGGCTACAATTTTTTTTTTATTTAAGAGGTTATTTGGACTTGGTTGCTATTGGTTACTGCACTTTTATTTTAAAACCTCAGTCAGACATGGATTGACTCAATATTTGGCACATCATTTTTTACAACTTATCAAAAAAATGTTGATTAGCAGAGAATTTGGCTATGATCAAGGATATATAAGTTTGCATAGATTAGACCTTGTTGCTATGTTTTAACCTTTTGTTTGTTATTTAGGGGTCATGCTCACGAATGTAAATGCAGGCATATGGCCGCAAAGCATAAAATACAGCTATATTTTCAGCGCCTGGGAGCCCCAGCTGAGGTTGATTTTCTGTCCATACTACTGATTTACAAAATACATAATACATGGGTGCTTGCGATTACATGTGCATGGCAGTATTTTCCATGGCACCCCACTCACGGTAGGTATGCATGTGTAATAGTGAGCACATGTGTTTACATGAGATTACAGGAGCGCTGTGTATTTTGTATTACAGTAATATGGGCAGAAATACATAGCAGCTGGGGCTCCCTGGCACTGTAAATACAGGTGTATTTTATACGGTACACTCATACCCCTGCATTTAGCTTTGTGTGCATGAGCCCTTACAGGTTCAATGATGCCAGGTAGTATAGCTTTCATTATAGCGTCAGCTCTGCAACTGTGAGGGCTGTGGCTCTCATACACAGAAGATCCACTGTCCTCTCCCCTTGTCTGTTCACAGAACTCGTATTTGGTTCATAGAATGCAAGGCTTTCTGTGAATGGATGTAGGGAGAGGAGGGGGCCAATAAACAACAGTATGGCTTTAGTGTATGAGAGCTGCAACTCTAATAGTCGCACCACCTGAAGTATTGCAAGAGCTTTATGGTTTCAAAACTATCTGGTTTTGATGAATCTGTAAATAATAAAAAAAAATGGCCATGATCCTGAAGGTGACATCAAGTTCATTGGGTTAACTATTTGTTAAATGGCACTATTTAATAATAATAAAAATAGTCCTGTTCTAAACAGTATAATCTCCTGCAATTATCATATGGAGAAATTCTGCTGTGTTGATTATGTAATGTCCATCTGTTTTAGAGCCAAAAGAGACCAAAGCAGAGCCAACCAGTAAAGTGACCCATCAACCTGCAAGGAAGCCAGCACCTCCTCCGCCAGTGCCAGTCAAGAGCAAACCTAATGCCAGTCATGCCAGCAAGTGAGATGTGCTTTATATGTCAGCAGTGGTAATAAGTACAATTCCACCCAACCTTTTTTTTTGCTTGTTTTGGATAGAGTAAGGAATGGTGAACCTACATCAGGTTCGGTGGAACTATTGAGAAGGTTTCACCCCACTTCCTGTGAGTGTGCTGTGACCAGGTCTAAAAGTGAGGGGTCATCTCCAACTTTGGACACATTTAGAGCAAAAATGCTGATGGACCTTTTGGACTGTTTTGAAGTGTTAAACTACTGTTGCGCCATTGACAGAGAGATTTACCATCACTTCCTGTCCAGGCAACAATGTTGTCACCAGGATAAGTAGTAAAGGTCTCAAAATAGGTCACAGTACTTTTAGCTTGATAGGGTTTCTTGCATTTCTCTATTCTATCCTAAACCAAAAAAAAGTTTTGTCAAATTATACTTTAACAATATTTATGACTGTAACATGCAGTTTTGCAAAACTAAGAAGTAGTCAGGTGTAAGTTTTATTTTGTGGCAGTGCTATTTTAGAGCAGCTGATAGGGCATTTGCTGCTGCCTAAGTATAATAAGTATAATAAATATGTCTCAAATCTGCCTCACTGCTCCTGTTTAGCAATACCTAGCTGTGCGACAGACTTGATCAATGCCCCCCAATGATTACTGTATCCTATCTGACCTACAGTAGCTCACAAAAGTGAGTACACCCCTCACATTTTTGTAAATATTTTGTTATACCTTTTCATGTGACAACACTGAAGAAATGACAATTTACTACAATGTAAAGTAGTGAGTGTACAGCTTGTATAACAGTGTAAATTTGCTGTCCCCGCAAAATAACTCAACACACAGCCATTAATGTCCTAAATCGCTTGCAAAAAAAGTGAGTACACCCCTAAGTGAAAATGTCCAAATTGGGCCCAATCTGCCATTTTCCCTCCCCAGTGTCATGTGACTCGTTAGTGTTACAAGGTCTCAGGTGTGAATGGGGATCAGGTGTGTTAAATTTGGTGTTATCGCTCTCACTCTCTCATACTGGTCAATTTCATGGCAAAGAACTCTCTGAGGATCTGAAAAAAGAATTGTTGCTCAACATAAAGATGACCTAGAATATAAGAAGATTGCCAAGACCCTGAAACTGAGCGGCAGCACGGTGGCCAAGACAATACAGCGGTTTAACAGGACAGGATCCAATCAGAACAGGCCTCGTCATGGTCAACCAAAGGAGTTGAGTGCACGTACTCAGCGTCATATCCAGAGGTTGTCTTTGGGAAATAGATGTATAAGTACTGGCAGCATTGCTGCAGAGGCTGAAGGGGTGGGGGGTCAGCCTGTCAGTGTTCAGACCATATGCCTCACACTGCATCAAATTGGTCTGCATGACTGTCATCACAGAAAGAAGCCTCTTCTAAAAGGTGATGCACAAGAAAGCCCGCAAACAGTTTGCTGAAGACACGCAGACTAAGGACATGGATTACTGGAACCATGTCCTGTGGTCTGATGAGACCAAGATAAACTTATTTGGTTCAGATGGTGTCAAGCGTGTGTGGCGGCAACCAGGTGAGGAGTACAAAGACAAGTGTGTCTTGCCTACAGTCAAGCATGGTGGTGGGAGTGTCATGGTCTGGGGCTGCATGAGTGCTGCCGGCACTGGGGAGCTACAGTTCATTGAGGGAACCATGAATGCCAACATGTATTGTGACATACTGAAACAGAGCATGATCCCCTCCTTTCGGAGACTGGGCCGCAGGGCAGAATTTCAACATGATAACGACCCCAAACACACCTCCAAGATGACCACTGCCTTGCTAAAGAAGCTGAGGGTAAAGGTGATGGACTGGCCAAGCATGTCTCCAGACCTAAACCCTATTGAGTATCTGTGGGGCATCCTCAAAAGACTGAAAATTTTGAAAAATGAAAGTTTTTCTTAGTTTCTGTTACAAAAGCTTGTAAATAAGTAAGTTTTCTCCTTCACTGATGGGCACTGATGAGGTGGCACTTATATGGAGCGCAGATAGGCGGCACTGATAGGAGCACTAATGGGCACTCATAGGTGGCACTGATGGGCACTCATAGGCAGAACTAATGGGCACTCATACCCAGCACTGATGGGCACTTATACCCAGCACTGATTGGCACTGATAGGTGGCACCGATGGGCACTCATAGGTGGCACTGGTGGGCACTCATAGGTGGCACTGGAGGGCATGTATAGGCGGAATTGATGGGCACTGGTGGGCACTGATAGATGGCACTGATAGGCAGCACTGTTTAGAGGCTCTGGCAAGCATCACTAATGGGCACAGAGTGCCATCTCTAATGGGCAATGATTGCCATCCCTGGTGGGCTCTAGTGGGCTTACCTGGTGGTCATAGGTGGGCATCCCTGGTGGCCATGGGTGGGCATCCCTGCTGGCCATGGGTGGGTAACCCTGGTGGCCATTGGTGAGCATCACTGGTAGTCCTGGGTGGGCATTCTCAGGGGGGGCTGCAGTGAATAATCAATCAGTGCAGACCCTCCCCTGTCAGAAGAGCAACCGATCGGCTCTCCTGTACTCGCGTCTGTTAGCGCGAGTAGATGAAAAGCCAATACACAGCGTTTCCTGTTTACGCTGTTATCCGCGTTGATTGGACACAGCTGATCATGTGGTAAAGAGCCTCCATCAGAGGCTCTTTACCTTGATCAGAGATGCGGTGTGTCTGACTGACACACAACACCACCGATCGCCGCGCTACACGCCCCCGCGGGCGTGCGATCGCGGCTTATCTTGCTGGACGTCATATGACGCCCAGTCAGGATAATGAAACCACTTTCTGCCCGTCATTTTGCTATATGGCGGGCGGGAAGTAGTTAAGGCAGTGCTGGAAAATAATGGTGGCCACACAAAATATTGACACTTTGGGCCCAATTTGGACATTTTTACTTAGGGGTGTACTCACTTTTGTTGCCAGCGGTTTAGACCTTAAATTGCGGACCGCCCGTCGTCATTATACGGCGGCTGTTTGACGTAGAATACCGGGGTATTGGCAGCAGATAGTTGCCATAACCCCAGTATATTCTGAAACGGCGGATGGCCCTCTTTCTGATAAAAGCGGTCTCCGCGGCGGAGATCACTTTTATCAGGGGCGGAAGAGGCCCCCCCTCCCGCCGCCTTCCGGTAGTCTCCGCCGCTTACTGGAGCCATCGGTACCAGCGGAGACGATTGGGTCCTCTCTCGACATGGAGCCGAGTGAGGAAAAGATGGCCCCCGTTCGGCTCTATAACATTGGATGACGGAAGCAACGTCAAACGTCACTTCTGCCCAATGGTCTTAAAGGGGAAAATTTTTTTTTGAAAAAAAAAGACATTTTTTTTTTTTTACCCCAGATCTCACATGTAAAAGGTCCTGTCATGCTTTTTTTCTATTACAAGGAATGTTTACATTCCTTGTAATAGGAATAAAAGTGACCCCAAAAATTATTTTAAAAGCTCAGTGTAAAAATCAAAAATCAAAAGTAAAATAAATAAGAACATTTTTTTTAAAGTGCCCCGTCCAGCCGAGCTTGTGCGCAGAAGCGATCGCATACATACCGCATATGAAAACGGTGTTCAAACCACACATGTGAGGTAGCGCCATGATCGTTAGAGCAAGAGCAATACTTCTAGTAAAAGACCCACTCTGTAACTCAAAACAGGTAACCTGTAGTAATTTTTAAACGTTGCCTATGGATATTTTTAAGGGTCAAAGTTTGTTAGCATTCCATGAGCGGACGCAATTTTGAAGCATGACATGTTGGGTAACAGTTTACTCGGAATAACATTATCTTTTACAATATAAAAAATAATTGGGCTAACTTTACTGTTGTCTTATTACTTAATTTAAAAAAGTGTATTTTTTCCAAAAAAATTGCGCTTGTAAGACCGCTGCACAAATACAGTGTGACATAAAGTATTGCAACGACCGCCATTTTATTCTCCAGGGTGTCTGAAAAAATTATAATTTTCTAGCAAAAAAAAATGATTTTATCTTGTAAACAAGAAGTTTGAAAAATAGGCTTGGACCTTAAGTGGTAATGGCTGTGTGTTAATTTTTATTTTGAGGGGACAGCAAATTTACACTGTTATACAAGTTGTACACTCATTACTTTACATTGTAGTAAAGTGTCATTTCTTAAGTGTTGTCACATGAAAAGATATAATAAAATATTTACAAAAATGGGAGGGGTGTACTCACTTTTGTGAGATACTGTACATCTGGTAGCCTGACATTACCAATTATAAAATTTATGTTGTATACATCTCAATTCACAAATACTTGAATATTTCAATTGTCTGAGCATAAAGAAAGAAAAACATTTCTGGCTTTATGAATACATATTAAATATCTCTTTGTTTTAGATGTGTGATATTAAACATTTACGAAAACTGGAGCACAGCTGTGCATAGTAACAAATCAGCTGCTAACTTCAGCTTGTTCAATTAAGCTTTGACAATAAGGCCACTTTCACACTGGGGCGTTTTTCAGGTGCTTTTGGGGTAAAAATAGCGCCTGTAAAACGCCTGAAAAATGTCTCCCCTGCCTCCCCAGTGTGAGAGTCAGAGTGCTTTCACACTGGGGCGGTGCGCTTGCGAGCAGCATCTTTGATGCGTTGCGGGAGCAGTGAATACACCATTCCTAAAACGCCCCTGCCATTGAAATCAATGGCCAGCGCTGCCGTAGCGCCTCGGCAGTGACGCTTTGCAGGCACTTTTGACCCTTTTTCAGCTGCTAGCGGGGGTTAAGAGCGCCCCGCTAGCAGCTGAAAAGCACCGCTAAAACGATAGTGAAGCGGCGCTAAAACTAGCGGCGCTTTACCGCTAACGCCCCCCACCCCAGTGTGACAGTAAAGTAGCCTAAAACCTAAAAGCTGATTTGTTACTTTGCAGAGCTGCACCAGATTCGGTGTGCACCAGTTTTAGTAAATTTCCCCCATGGTGTCTATGCCAAATTGAGCAACATAGCTTTGGTTAAACCCATGTCCATGCAGCTGAAAAGGCAAATAGACTCTTGAATGTGCAGTTGCACTCTGTGCAGCTACTCCAGAGCTTAGTAAATGGGGTAAAACTTCATTTTACACAAAACACCAATTCACGTGCAAGGAAAATTAAAAGAGCAGCATGTTTGCTTGCACTTGATTGAAAGATAAAAGTCAGCAGAGCTCTCCCTCATTTACTAAGCTCCGGGGAAACTGCACTTGCAGAGTGAAACTGCACTTTCAAAAGGGCATAGGGGGTTATTTACTAAAGGCAAATCCACTTTGCACTGCAAGTGCACTTGGAAGTAAAGTCACTGTAGATCCGAGGGGGACATGCAAGGAAAAGAAAAAACAGCATTTTAGCTTGCACATGATTGGATGATAAAATCAGCAGAGCTTCCCCTCATTTCAGATCTACGCCTTAGATCTAGAGCGACTGCACTACCAAGTGTACTTTCAGTGCAAAGTGGATTTATCTTTCATAAATAACCCCCATAGTCCGTTTGCCTTTAGTAAATCAAGCCCTATGAGTTACCTGTTGTGTGCTGGAGAGGGGGCTGGGCCATCTCCCAGGAGGCTGTTGTGTTAGAGTTGTATCAGTGACTGGAATGCACATCATCACTCTGATGCTTTGATGGGGGGGGGGGGGGGTTTGGCCTCTAAATGCCCCTCTTTGTTAGCCTATGTGTCCTTGCACACATAAGCATTTGCAGGCATTTAGAGGCAGGAGCATTTAGAGGTTAAAAAAACCCCCATCACTTGCACGTTCAGGAGAGGAGTATTTTGGCAGAAAAAACACTAGATGCGCCTCAATGCATTTAAACGCACCTAAACACTATATCTGAACGTATTGTTGTTTTTAAAATATCTGCCTGGTGTTGATCTTTTAAAAAGTGGTTGTAAACCCTTATATATACCCAGTGAAGTCACCAGCCCCAGATGATGCATAGAGATGAAACCAATAAACCTCCTACAAAAGTTGTACCTGTTTATCTACAGCGCTCTTTTCTCTACATCTGTTTAAAGTGCAGAATTTACACAGAATCTCTTAGCTCTGAAAAGCAGGGGGCGGGAAACTGAAGTTACACTCTGCAGAGCTCAGTGAGGGGAGCTTCAAGTTCTGATTGGAGGGAAGGGACACACCTCCTTTACACAGCACATAGGAACAGAGCTTAGTGCTCTGGAATGAGACAAGTACACACTACAGAGGGATATGCTTTTTTCATATTTCATGTCTGAGGTGTACAACCACTTTAAACAGATGTTGTTCTAAAAGTTCTTGAAGCATGTGCATATGCTATGAATCGCATTATATCCTCTTTTTACCTAAACATTATTTATGTATAGTTAGGGTTGCCAAGTTTGATTCTGATTGCTAACTATGGCGAAATGCCCACAATTCTTTTGAATAACACTTTGATAAATGCAGATTACTTTACTGTCAATGCTTTATCAATATTCCACAGGTCTACTACAGAGTCCCAGACAAAGTTAACAGAGGAAAAGAAAGAAAAGAGCAAGGAATTAAGTAAGTTAAAATGTTATCCCCAAATCAAATTGTAATACATTGCAGTTTAATCCTTGGATGTGGTGCCCGCATTTTTCTCCCTTTTTTAATCTTTTTTTTTTTCCATCTGTTTCTGTAGCTGCACTAGAAGATTTAAATGCACTGGCAAACTGAAGCCAAACTCCAGCTAATACTTTATAAGCAGTTACAGCAACAGTTATATCCCTTTTGGGATAAAGGTTTTACATAAATGAATAAAGGCTAATCATTGTAAGGACCCCTGTCAGTGGTAAATGGTTTGTCTCAACCTTCAAACTGTTACATCTGCAGGACAGTTTTTTTTTCTGTCAAAAATAACAGACTTACTGGCTAGATCACCAGCTGAAAATAAAGGAAAGAAGGCCTAAAAAAGAAAATTAGTGCAGCCACAATATCTAAGAGTTTGTAAGCTTCAGAATAATAAACTCAATAGACTCAATCTGAGCAACCCTGTACAGTGTGATTTCTGTGATGACCAATCATAGTGATCATACATGTAAACAGTACTACTGTTTGCATCTGAGAGCCTGCCTCTTAGGCTGGCCATGAATTTTACAATTTTTTTTATACAGTTTTCCTTTAGATTTACCAATACCATATAATATGATGTCTAACATAAACACTTTCAATTTGTTTGCAATCAAGCAGGCCCTTGCACTACATAGTGGAAAGTAAATCTAAAGGAAATTGAATAGGAAAATTGTCTAGTGTATGGCCAGCCTAACACTCACAATGGAGGATGGAGGAACTAACAAATTAATTATCATTTATTAGTTCTAGAGCACAAACAGGCAATTTGGGATGGCAGTGGATTTTGGGATACTTTTTTTTGTACCCTTTAACCTTCCTTTTCTCCCCGGTACATCTCATCTCTATTCTGTATCTAATGACCTGTATATTAACCCCTCATCCCCCTTATTCTGCACATCTGAACATTAACCACATTCATCTCTGTCTTCCCACTGTATATTACCTGTACATTAAAGTGTTACTAAACTCGGGATCCTGCATTCACTATATCTGGTCTCCCACAGTACACAGAACATGGATATGCAATAGTTTTAGTAAATATAAACCGCTAAATACCTTTTCTCATCAGTGTCTGGTTAAAGCTTATAGGAGGAGATTTCATTCCACTCTGACTGTCCTATGAGGCTGCAGGACCCCTGCCCCTCTGTCCAGACAGTGCTGATTGGCCCTGTGCTGATCACATGTACTCCCCTAAGAAAAAAAAACCCTCTAGCAATACACACCGAACTGAGCATGCACAACTTGTCCCCTAGCCTCTGTACTGTATCAGGAGATATATTGGGGACTACGGAAGAAGGACAGAAACAGAGAAGACAGGATCAAACAGCCTTTTTACACAATGCAGAGGATTAACCCCTTAGGTTCCACATTGAGTATAACAAGCATGCTTTACTGCATATACAGATTGATTTTACTGTTGTGGGTTTAGTAACACTTTAACTCCTTCACCTCCTATGATGCTGCTGTGCCTATTGCTCCAACACCAAGCCTCCTTTTTTAAGAACCCTCTTAGACAAGAGAATGACTGTTTAAATATTTGAATCTGTGCTGGTTAGTTTGCTATCTGGTTTCGCTTTCCAATTTTGCATGTCCTTAATTCGATTTTACATCAGACTGGCCATCAAGATAGTCCTGAGCAAAGGCCACCCATCTTTTACATGGGTCATTGGTTAATGTCAGTGTAACTTATAACTAGTTCTAACTTAGGCCGACCGATCTTCTGATGTTCTTTTTTATTTTTTCATACCCTGTAGATACCTCTACGCTAGATGGACTTAAAGTGTCATCAATGAAACTGGCACATCCCACAGCAGACAGACCAAAAATGCAGGGTAAACGGCCACCGAAGACCAAGGTCATGTCTTCAGAGGTGAACTTTAATAGTTTTAGCGTCTATTTAAATTCCCTGTAAAGAATATACACTCTGTTCTTAATATACATGATTTTCTTAGGTAATGAAGTGGTGTAAACAATGTAAGCTTTTAGTCCAGCATGTTTGGTGCTTAAAAATATTCACTAAAGTTATAGTTTGGTGTAGATTAAGGCTAGATAGGCCAAAGCAGCTCACGAAAAGGGTAGGAGATGTTGACTGACACCTATTTTGTGTCAGATGTTGTACAACTAGTTAGTTGTCACTCCTGCACTACAGTGTTTCTAAAAGAATTATAGATTCAGTTTTTTACAATAACTTTTCCAGTTACTAGACTTTAACACAACTAAACATAGGTGGATAAGGGTGATGGAACGGAAAAACGTGGGAATTAATTTTTGGTGCATAGAATTTACAATAAACATAACAAATTTTCCATATAGGAAGCACTGCATTTCACCTTCTTGGAATTCATGGGTACATTTGTTAACATTGTTTTATATATTTCCTCTACAAATTAGTTTGTTTGGCAGCTGGTTGTGTAAACAGCTTTGACAATATCTGGGATACTTTTAATGCTTCATCTTATACTATTTAAAACTTTTGATGGATAAATGATAAATATTGATTATTTTGTATATTTGCCTTAATTTGTGTTGTAGGAGAGAAACATAGCAAAAATATGGGATTTTTAAGGTGCAAATCTCAGGAATAGACCACACTCACAATATAAAAGCAATTTTTATTGAGTATAAGAGCCAGTTCACACCATAGAAACGCAGTCCAGATTTGTTCCAGATGCTTTTCTGCATGTGCGTTTTTAACGCATTTGTGATGCAGTCCAGTGAATTTTTTCTTAACCATAAATAAGGACATGTGTGTTCCAGTGTGTTTTTGGTGCATTTCAGTGCGTTCCAGTGCATTTTTGATGCGTTTTAGTGCATTTTTAGTGCAGGAAAATGCAGCAGGTTCTACTTTTTTGTTTCTGGAACTCGAACGCACTGGAACTGCAAGCACTGGTGTCAACTATGCCATTGAAAACCATATAATCTACTTTCCATGCATTTTTGATGCATTGCATGTGATGTAAACTGGCCCTGAATGTTACAAAAAGAGGTATAAAAAGAGTATTACTGCCTCGAAACCTGCTTAATATTTATCAGACACCATATTACATCCAATGATTACTCAGAAATCAATTAAATGTTAGAAATTTTCAATATTAGAAAATAAAGATAAATTATAGTCATAATATATTGATCTGGATGTGAATTCTAAACACGTTTCGCGGTAAAGCTTCATCAGGAGAAGTGTGCTGATGTGTACACAGGGGGCAACAGCAAGTCAACATGGGAGAAAGTCCTCAAGAAACAGAGGGGATGAGCACCCAAAGGCCCACCACACCAATGTCCCCTTCTAGAGGGGTCATATACTGGGAAGAGGAGCCCAAATCCAGCGCCACTAATGCTCATACCCCAGGGTAAGAGTGCTGTTTAGTAAGGGCTAAGTCAAAACCAATGAATACTGATAACATAAACAAAGCTCTGCTTTGCTACAGCCTAGCTGAAAACATTACATTTGGATATGGACACTCAAGCTTAAACCTCAGGCACAAAAAAAAAACACCCCTGCAGTTTGGTGGCCCCACACACACCCTGCAAGAATTTAAAGCTTGTTAAGTCTAGGGGGTTGCAGAACAGTGTGTATAACTTATCTTACTCCCCACTCCAGCAGACTGCCTTAATCTGTGCAGCCAGTCCATAGCTGCCTACTCTGCAGGCATTCCGGCCTCCACCTCGTACAATACAGGGTTAATAGCCCTACACTGTATGTGATGATGCAAAGGCCCCACCCACAGATGGGAGCTTAAGAGAAAGAAGATGAGCAGGGAGCCAGATAAGTAATACGGCCTTTTCCTCAACTCTCTAAACGTAATGAGCATCTAACTATTGCTGTTCATATGGGCCCACAGCAAGGATTGTTTTTATGTGTCCAGAGTTGGGCTTTAAGTTAGGGTCCCTACACCTCCACTATAGGCTAGTAAAGCTTGCCATGTGTTTGTGTTTAAGAAGCATTCTTAGGAGTCAGTTTGTTTTGCTAGACTATTTGAAGACCTGCCTCATATGATAAGGTGCTTGTGTTGGGATCTTTTTTAACCCATATACATTTAGAGTGATACACCTCGTTATTTAAATCACCTTTTTTGGGAAAACTGTAAAATTCTGTATATATAGAAATTAGGAAATTGTTTGATATTATTAGAAGTCATTTACTTTTTGCAATCTTCTATTTTTGTAGACTGACTCTGTAAGCAGTAAAGAAGAAGATCAGTTGAATTCCCACATTAAAAGCCCTCCAGCTAAGGTACAGCCTTATATAGGCCTGCTCTAACCTGTATACACCTGTATTGAAAATCGACATAACATTACCTTTAGGGCATACATACAGGTAACACCTGTTGGATGTATGTCCTTAAACGGCCTTGAGGGACAGTTATCAACTCCGTCCAACAGGAAACAATGCTAAACAGGAGCATCGAGACAGATTTATTATATTCTTCCTTCTACTGCTCTTAAGTAGTTCTAACAGAATAAAGCCTGCCCTTACCCCTGACCACGTTTTAATCTTGTGTCTGTTTAGAATAAAATCTGATTCACATTCACTGGTAAATCTATCAGACCATAGCAAACTTTGTTTCAGTTTGATGCTCAGGATTCTAGTTGTTAGGGTAACATATATATATAATTGTAATATAATATATATATATATATATAACTGTTACATTTACTATGCTAAATAAGAATTTGCTTGATTTGCTTGATAAATGTCTACCTTTTATTTTTTTCACAATAAATGCAGTCACTTGTGTTTTCATCCACAGAGTACCCCAAAAATCACTATTAAATCTGCCACTCCATCTACAAAGAGCAGTACATATGCTCAAATATCCAAGAAGACCCCAGAACCTGCACAGAATGCTCAAGTAGAAGCGCTTACAGAGGAAATCAAAGCACTTAAAATTATGCTTGAAATACTTAAAAACAAGCACACGTGAGTTATCTTTATTCTCAAGTTATGGTTGCAATAGTAATTAATATATTTTATATACTTTTGACTGTGAAACCTTGTCATACAAACACATCTTACCATATGTGTTATACAGTTAATGTGTGCAAACAATATGAACCCCCCCCCCCCACACACACACACACACACAAAAGAAAATCTAGAACATAAAAAAAAAAAGTAATTTCTTGACCGTCAACCAGAAAAGCTCCAGGGTAAGGTTCTCGCAAAGCACTCCCCATGCCCTTTATTATTTAAAACATTTTAATATGCATACCCTTTTTCTCCGTGATTCTTCTCTCTGGTATCATAATGTCATGTGTCCTCCAGCATTGCTAAAGGGACCCCAAAAACCTTGTGAACGAGCACTTCTGACTACTGAGTTTCTCCAGAGCTCAGTAAATGAGCAGAAGCTCTGTTGACTTTCATCATCCATTCATGTGCAAGCAAAAATGCTGTTTTTTTTTATTTTCCTTCCATGTGATTGGGTATTCTTTGCAAAGTGAAGCTTTACCTCATTTACTAAGCTCTGGAGCAATTGCCCTTGCAGAGGGCAACTAAAGTGCATAGTCTAGTTGCCTCTAGTAAATCAACCCCTGTATGGCCTGCCATCTGCATGATGGAGAGGGGAGAGCAATAACATGTGCATCTAAAAAAGTAAGCGTTTTTTTTTTTAAACAGAACACAGCATTTTAATGTATTAAAAGAGAAGTATAGGAATGAACAAAAAAATTTATAACCACCCTGTCAGCTCTAAGAATGAGAACCGAGCGATCACGTGACTGCTGATCTCTTGGTTCTTGGTCTTTAGTGAGCAGAGAGCCAGTCATTGTCAATCACCCTGCTCTGCCCCTCATTGACCCTCTCTGCTATTCCTGCCCATTGAAGTATCGAGCTGTGTATGGGGAGAGGGGGGGTGGCTGGCTCAGTCTCCCAGCTGCGCGCTGTCGGCTGAATATGGGCCACAGAAGTTCAGTACTAAATGATCTCCTGTGACCCACAGGAAAAGTAGGACCAAAAGAGCTTTGGTTTTACACTGTAAGGCCCAATGCCTAAATGGGGCATTCATTCATTAATTTGGCCAGAATGATAATTTATTCTGGCCTTTAAAATAAATGAATGCTCAAACGCTAAACATACCTAGTGCTTAGGTGCATTTAGGCATGTTCATTTTTTCTGCCAAACGTTCCTCTCCTGAACACGCTAGTGCCACTTTTTTTTTCCAGCCCCTAAACGCTGCTCTTCTAATACACCTATGAATGCCTAAGGCTCTGTTCACGCCTAGGCGTATTTGGGCGTTTTTCTGCTCTACGCCTCAGCTCTAAAAATGCCCAACAAGACAAATCCCATTCATTTTAATGGCCCCTTTTTACATCTGAGCATTCTCAGATGTGAAAAGCAAAATGCCCGTCGCTCAAAAAAGTACAGGAGCTTTATTTTTGGCAGATTACAGGCGTTTTTCATTCTTTTAGATTGGTGACCATTTGACCTGTACAAAATCATGGAGAAAATCGCGGTAAAATCTTGGCACAAATTGCGGTAAAATTGCACGACTTTCTGCCTGAAAACAATACGCTCAGGTGTGAACGGAGCCTAATGCCCCGTACACACGGTCAGACTTTGTTCGGACATTCCAACAACAAAATCCTAGGATTTTTTCCGACGGATGTTGGCTCAAACTTGTCTTGCATACACACGGTCATAAAAAATTGTTAGAAAATCCGATCGTTCTGAACGCGGTGACGTAAAACACGTACGTTGGGACTCTAAACGGGGCAGTGGCCAATAGCTTTCATCTCTTTATTTATTCTGAGCATGCATGGCACTTTGTCCGTCGGATTTGTGTACACACGATCGAATTTCCGACAACGGATTTTGTTGTCGGAAAATTTTATATCCTGCTCTCAAACTTTGTGTGTTGGAAAATCCGATGGAAAATGTCCGATGGAGCCCACACATGGTTGGAATTTCCGACAACACGCTCCGATCGGACATTTTCCATCGGAAAATCCGACCGTGTGTACGAGGCATAAATGTGCATGGCAAAATAGGCAAACGCAGAGGTCCATTTAGAGGTTGAAGCCTGTAAAAGCTGCATTATTTACATCCTCTGTTCCTGAAGCCTAATGCATAGGGAAGATCTGGGAAGATTTGGGAAAAGTAAGTAAAATTAACTTTAATATTATCATTCTGACAATTTTTGCAGACATTTTTCAGTGTTATGCTGCTATAGCTCTTTGTGCATTCTGAAGTTACCTGATCTAATGCTTATACTAAACTATGACTACAACTTTAAAAATGTACAAAAAATGTGTGCAGGACCCTTTAAATGCTAAATTTATATAAATAAATCTCTGAATACAGATATACTTGTGCAGTATAAACAAAAATGAATAATCAACTCTAATATACTTTTGCAATCTAAGTATAAAATCAATATTCATACCAAAAAAAAAAAAACAATTGTCATAAGTGAAACAATAAAGTCCATTAATAATCCAGACTCTTCTTAATCTCCCTTAAAGTGCTCAGTGCTGAATAAAAACACCAAAATGCTTCCCCACATCCAAGCTTCTTACCAGAAGGACATGAGCTCACAATAAAAGAGATAAAGAACAGTTGTTCAATCCACATTTACTGTGCTGAATGTGAGCGTCTGTCCACTGTTATTTGTTCTACCAGGAGTTTATTACGGTATTTCTTGAACATCTACAAAAAAAGAACACAACAGTATTGACTTTCAGCTATTATATTATGCCCTTATACAGAAATTACCTGTATTGTTGTCCCTGCTTTTTTACAGGACAGATATGCAAGAGATTCGATCAGAAATAAGTGAAGAGAGAGTGAAGCGACTAGCACTGCAGGTAAGTGATAAGATGCTGTATTTTGCTATGTCACGGACAGCACAGTATTTACTACTCCTTCCTTACAATGGCCAGCTACTTCATTTTAATTTCAACAGGAAGCTGCTCTGCTCTGCATGGCTGAGGCAGTTATAGAGGTTTCCAGGCCAGCTAATGCTCTAATTTTGTGACACTTTCCAAAACCATGTGATAAACTGACCTTCAGGTGTGTTTATGTTATTATTGTGTTATGAAGATAAAATTACATGGTCTGAAAAGGACCCAACTGGTATTAACAGTAGAAATGAAAGTCCACCAAAAAATGAAACCTCATTTTGTGACTGGCTAGCATCATTGATTATACTGAGAACCTTATACAGTAGGCTATTGTGACATTATTGGCTTCCCAAGGAGTGGCCTGGGCAGTCTGGAAACTCATGTGGGCGACTTGTGGCTAGGATGCCAAAAAAGAATAAGGCAACTGGCATGCGGAGTCAAACCCAATAATGAATTTTGAGCAGATTGAGCGTTTGCATATGTTTGATGATGGTAAATGCTTTCCAAAAACTGCTTCCAAATCACCCTGTTACAGTGTTTCCAACCTACCAGATTGTAATTTACTGACATGACACCCAACATTTACTGGCACAACCACGTTTTTACTGGCATTTCCAAAAGTTACAAAATTACAGTTTTAAGTGTAAATTTCAGTATTTGGGCTACAAATAAGTATAATATGCAATTAGCAACGTGATTTAAGGTAGATATTAGGCAAAAAGCATATTTCTTATTTTATTTTCAATATAATAAGTAAGTGGCTCAGGGACAGGAAATTAGAATGGACATGAAATTGACTCTCATAGTGACACTGACAGCAGCGTGCAGCAGCACAGATCACCGACACACAACGCCTCTCTTCCTGAGTCACAGTGCCAGTCCCTCTCAACGCCAGGTGGTCCCTTCAGTCTCCTCCAGTCCAAACAGCACTGACAGTCCCGTTCCCAGCTTGCCTTGCTCCCGTCCCGCAGACCCGCACACGAGGCTCTGGCCGCTCGGCTCCCTTGCACCATGACATCACACAAAGCACTCAGCCACCGTCTCTGCCAGACCAGCCCCCCACTGGTACTGCCCAAATACACTGTAGCAGACACTTTGATGGTCTTGGCCGGCTCTGGACCTGAGCTGCGCATGCCCAGTTTCGAGCAGTTTCGTTGCAGCCATATTTTTACTAGCAAACTTTTCCTATTACTGACTCTTACTGGCAGGAGAAAAGTGCCCGTTTTTTACTGGCTGCCAGTAAAAATACTGATGGTTGGCAACACTGCCCTGTTAGTTCTTAATTTTTAAGGTTTGGAATGAAAAAATCCACATCAAGGTATACAGGATTTACTGTTGAGGGCCAAACAATGCAACAGTGTTCACTTTTTCCTTGTATTTTATACTGAATTTTTACATGATCTCCACTTATTTTTTGCTTGTTAAAACTGTAGCTTAAAGCCCAGTTGAAGCACTGTATAATAATATTTACTGTAATACAGTTAGGCTGCATACATAAAAATATATGTGGGGGACTTTTTGATTACTAATTCCCGCAGCAAGGGCTAAAATATTCTGTACTAATGTACTGGAGCATCACGTGCTGCACAACGCAGAATGCATTGGTCGAGGTTACTTAAAATGTACGCACCCCTTGCTCAGAGACTCAACTAACAATGCAGCTTAAAGGTTCTGAAATAAAAACAGAGCGGTCGCAAGGGGCACCGAATCTGCCACTACATGCAATTCTCCTTCATGGGTCCTTTGGACACATTCTGGTGTGAATAATGAGGTTCCTGTAACATTGGAGTTTCCCTGATATTCTGCATTATATGTGTCAGATTAGGCCAGACTTTACCCCATCTCCCTTGTGCCCAAACAAACATACTTTTGCAGGATTATCTATATAGATATTTCTACATCATAAATACATATAAAATAACACAGTATAGTAACTCTGAACTATCCATGTTTCTTCATCAGAGTTAAAAGCCAAATAATCTGTATTTGACATTTTCTGAGCAGCTCTATTCTACTTCACCACCGCAAGGAAGTCACCATGACACAACACCAACCCTTCCAGCTTTCTAAGAACTGAAATAATGACACTGAAGCAACAAGCAAAGCCTTCATTTCAGTGGAACACTACAAAACACCATACCTCCCAACATTTTGAGATGGGAATGAGGGACACCTACCAGCAAATGTATGTAGGCATGGGACACGCCCCCTGCCACACCCCCTTAAAGGAGAATTAACCCAAAAAAAAGGTTAATTAAATCCACAAGGGCTTTTTTTTACCACTACTATTCCTTTATATTGGCTTTTAAAATGTACAAATGCAGCAATTTAGAATTTTGAAGAAAGGTTTAGCACTGGGAAACACTTTTTGAAAGATAAAAAGTGCATTTTATATACAGCTATATGGATCAGACCAAAATGAGGGACAAATGAAGAGGAAAGAGGGACAGAGGGACATTGCTCGAAATCAGGGACAGTCCCTCCAAATCAGGGACAGTTGGGAGCTATGTAAAACACAAACCAATATTTAACATGAACCTGTAGCCTCCTTAAACTACTGATCAGAGCCTAAATACACATGTGAAATACATACTGTATGTGAGAGCTGTTTTGCCTGTGCCCAGCTGTATTTCTCTGCATACATTCCCGAGATGCACACAGTACTGTCATACAGCACAGCCAGACTGGAGACCTCACATTTCTTTACTGTAGTACAGAGATTAAACAAATCCTCCTACATAAACTGTACATATTTATCTGTCTTCTCTTCTCTACATGCGTTCAAAGTCCAGAATTTTTTAAAGTTGTCTGAGTGTTCAGAAAAAAAGAGAGCCGAAATGACACACTGCAGAGCTCAGTGAGGAGAGCTCTGAGAGCTGATTGGAGAGAAGGAACACCCACCCCCTTCACACAGCTCACAGGAACAGAGCTGAGGCTATCAATCCGCAGGAGGTCCCTCCCCTGTCACCATTATTCTCTTGGTGTTAGGAAAAATTGTCAGACATGATTCATGCTTACATCAGAGGAACAAATCAGCAGACAGAAATGATACTTAGTGCTCTGGATTGAGACAAGTACACACTATAGAGGGATATGCTTTGTTCATATTTCATGTCTGTGGTATACAACCACTTTAAGCAATACAGCTCGTTCACCTTCCTGTCCCCATACTGTGGGCCCGCTTCTTACACTGTTGTACTGTTGGCAAGCTTCTAGTTGAGGTATGCATGCAGCCCAACTGACTGCCTTTGAGTACTAAAAATCCCTCTCCAAGTCTTAGTTCTACTATACAGGGGATTATAGGAGGCTGACAACAAGGCAAACACAAGTTGCACATATAAATACAGTGCATTTATAATTTTTGTTATATTTGTCTTGATTTGACCCTTAAAGCTGAGGTCTAGGACGATTGGTCTTTTATACAGTATATCCCCATCCTGTTCTGCAGGCAGCCCATAGCAGGTGGGCCTGCCAGGTTATGTGCATCAGTGATGACACCACTGCTACTTTGCAAATTAACAACTAGATATTTTAAGGCATTTGCTGCACACAACGTATATTCATATCATTGGCAACCCTCACATCCGTCTTGTAGGCTGGATTTTTATTCTGAGCTGACATGTGAGTAACAGACTTCTGGCCTCTGTTATATTATTATTTTGTGTTACCCATATAGGGTTTTTTACCCCTACACATCTTTTATTTATTACTTATATTCACAGAGAATTTTGGCAACATACTCCTGATGCGTGGACATGAGCCACGAAACGCGTAGAGTTACTTTACGTCAAGACAGTCTGATCCTTACATTTTTATCTATCATGCATTTGTCTATTCTATTTTACCATGTATTGTTTTTTTTATTAATTTATTATAATAATCAAGTGCCATATGTCAGCTCTTAATTATGTTCATCAATTAATTTTTATTCTGTACCATGTATTTTGCTAAACATGAAATGTGCTTCTACGATGAATGTTTGAATAAACTTTATAATAAATTTTCTATTTTTGTAATTTTATTTTGTGATATGCCTCATTTAAAGTCCCATGAGCAGAATTTTTGTTTGTATGCATATATTAGGGATGGAGGCATGTTAGGGTGGTACTGTTAGATCATGCTCTTCTTATGTCTATAATGTATATTTATAACCTTTGTAGTAATCAGGGAGTATATTTAAATGAAATCACTTGGCAGATTATGAGGTGAAGTTGTTCACTCCCAATCTTTAACCACTTAAGGACCGGAAGGATTTACCCGCCTTCATGACCAGGCCATTTTTTGCAATACGGCACTACGTCGCTTTTACTGACAATTGGGCGGTCATGCGCTATAAACAAAAAAAGAGCGACAATTTTGAAAAGAAAAAAACAATATTTTTTACTTTTTGCTATAATAAATATCCAAAAAAAAAGAAGAAAAAAACCCTAATTCTTTCATCAGTTTAGACCAATATGTATTCTTCTACATATTTGTGGTAAAAAAAAATCACAATAAGCATATATTGATTGGTTTGCGCAGCAAAAGTTATAGTGTCTACAAAACAGGGGATAGATTTATGGCATTTTTATCTTTTTTTTTACTAGTAATGGCGGTGATCTGCGATTTTTAGCGGAACTGCGACATTGCGGACACATCGGACATTTTTGACACATTTTTGGGACCATTGACATTCATACAGCTATCTGTGCTATAAAAATGCACTGATTACTGTGTAAATGCCACTGGCAGGGAAGGGGTTACCACTAGGGGGCGATTAAAGGGTTAAATGTGTTCCCTGGGAGGTGTTTCTAACCGTGGATGACTGAAAGGACCAGATGTACCAAATTAGAATGGTGCCCATTGCAACCACATGGAAAAAAGACATGGAACTGCTCCAAGACAAGGTCTTATGGTTCAATGTTCTTTTTTGGTCTTAATCAGTGACATTTTGGAGAATGGCACATCTATTACTTGTTTATTAATACTTCCACAGAAAACTATGGAAGTCTTCTCTGTTGCTGGAAACAAACTTGGGCATGGTCAAATCATGCAAATGTCAATGTGTTTTTATAGACTAGGGCACTTGTGTCAAACACAAGGCCTGTGGGCTGAATCCAGCCCTCCAGGCCATTTCATGTGGCTCTCGCACCTCTCCTGCAGCTGAGGCAACCCCCTTGTCTCAGCAGTCAACAGCAGAGAGGAGGATATAATTTCTCTGCCAGATCCTGCGCTTCTTCCTGCAGTTTCGGAGAGGCTCATTTCTGCCCAACTCCTTCCCTGTCTCAGCAGTCGGCAGCAGAGAGGAAGACAGAACTCCTTCTACAGAATCTGTGCCTCTCTGTGCAGCCGCAGCACCCCCATATCTCCACCTCCCCCTGGTCTCAGCAGACTCCAGCCCTCCTCTGGGCCTCCTCCAGACTCTGCACTTTCTGCTTCCCAGTCTCGCCCCTAGCTTCTTCCCAGAAGTAGCACAAGGTAAGGGGGGTACAATTTGATGCAAGAAAGGGTGGGGGACTCTTGACTTGGCTTTTGTTGTAAGGGGGAGTGAGGTGCTCTGGACATCTAGTCTTACAGATACTGTACATCTGGCCCTTCGAGGGCAACCATAATTCTGATGCAGCCCATGATAAAAGTGAGTTTGACACCCCTGGACTAGAATAACAAAGCGTGTCATTTTTGTAACTTTTGTCTTGTTTTTGCAGATAGAGGTTGAAAATCTGAAGAAACTATCATCATCCTAGCTGAATTCTTGGGCTGGTCCCCACAAGCACACAAAATGGTCTGATGACATCAGTCACCGGTGACAGGTCTATACAACTATACAAGATACATACAGCACTTCTGTATGCTTCATTCAGAGGAATGACACTATTTGACGTATTGAGATCAGAACATGTGAAACCTCAGAAATGAAAAAATAATAGCACTGCCCCCAAATGTTTACCACATATTACAGTAGTTTAGTACATTCGATTTAATTGTTTCTGTGTATTTCCTGAAGCCGCGTGTCAATAATGGTCCATTTTGGTTCTTGGCCTGTTCCCACGACCCATCAAGACTTTAAAAAGTGTTGGTTCAAACTCCAGAGCAAGACAGTACCAAACCCAAGATAAACCGCTGTCCACAGACAAAGAAATAAAATATGTTCTGCTTTCCCTTCATATAAATGGATTGTTTGTGTTCTCTTGCAAGTTTTAAGGTCATTTTAATTATGTATGGTTAGTATTGACATTGCACCTAAATACTAGACTACATTTGTCACATATCTAAAGCTTAATATAGAAACGGCATTTTCAAGTGAAGTTATGTCAAGTATTTTTGTATGTTTTGGTATTGTAAGGCCAAATGGAAGCTTTACTTTTAATGTATGTGTTGCCCATGACTTGTCACATGATTTCCGGTGCTATATAAATGCTCTGCAGGGGTTTAGTTAAGCCACTCCGATGTATATATAAGTTAGCAAACCCATGCCATGCAATACACACTTTTGAGCATACTCCTGCCTGGACCCACTGCCTGATAGTAAAGCTGGCCATACATGATACAATTTCCTTGTACTGTTTTCCTTTAGATTTACCAAAACCATATAATCTGAGGTCAAACCTAAACACTTTCAATTTGTGTGCAGTAAGGCAGGCCATTAAACTGTTAAAGATAAATCGGAAGGAAATTGAATAGGAAAATTTTATAATGTATGGCCAGCCTTTAAAGAGGAAGTAAACTCTGCTAAAAAAAAAATGTCCCCCTTCCTGCAAAGTAAAGGCATAATGTGTTAGTATGCATTGCATACTAGCACATTATGTGACACTTATCTGCAAACAAAGCCTGTGTCATCCTCGCTGCAGGCTGCATCCATCTTCGCCCGTCTTCCTTCCGGGGCGCATGCGTGCGGGAGCCGCCAGTCACGTCAACGCGCTCCTGAAGAAATGGCACGGGCAGCCGTTCCTTTAGAGCGCATGCGCAGATGACTTCATCGGCGCAGTATACAGTAAATATCTCCTAAACGGTGCGTGTTTATGTGATATTTACAGTACCTATAGGTAAGCCTTATTATAAGCTTACCTATAGGTACAAACATTAGAGGGAGGTTTACTCTTTAAGTCTCGATCTAATGAGAAGGAGCCAATCAGATTGTCTCATTCTTGAATGATAATGATAACATATACTAAATGAGTCTAACATTAAACTGTTACATAAATACACTGCCGGACCCTTTTTTGTTTTGGATAGCACATGGGAAGTTTAGAACCTTTCTAAACTTTTTATTGCTGTCTACATCCCCATTTAGGGTAATTTTTCTTCCTTCCTGTCTATTTAACAGAACAAAAGTGAATTGAAAGCTTTCTGTTTCTTGACAGATGTCAGACAAAACAGGATGGGAGGGGAAATCCACCCCCCCCCCTCCCCCCAGTGGGCGCACAGGGGTTGGAAAACTGGAGAGCGCAAAATCTGGTGAAGCTGTGCATGGCAGCCAATCAGCTCTTAAAGTCAGCTTGTTCAATTAAACTTTGACAAAGTAACCTGGAAGCTGATTGGCTTCTATGCAGAGCTGCACCAGATTACAGTTCCTATCAGAATTATCTTGAACTGTTCTGTCTCCATAAATTCAAATCTTATTGCTTGCTTTGGGTTACTGTACTTTGCTTACCTTCACTAATCTCTGTACTGCCTTATAGAATAAAGATGTATATATTTTGTATACTTTTTGGTTACATTTCCAGTTCAAAAATATAAAAAAAAATGAACGTTTAATCTTAATTTCTGCAAATCTTGCAATAATTTATTTTTTTAAAATACATTGCTTGTTTTCTCTCTCTTTTATTGTCTTGTTGTTGGATACAGCACATGTCTATCATCTTTATCTTAGAGTGTTATTACTCTCTCTGGGATAATCCCATTGCCCCCTTGCACTTCTCTCACTGCTGCAACCTGCCCAGTGGTAAGCAGTGTTTACATCATGGGTGTCCAACCTGTGGCCCAACACAAAATCGTAAACTTGCTTTAAAAATGATTTTACACTTAAGCTGGCCATACATTATACAATTTTCTTGTTCAATTTCCTTTAGATTTACCTTCAACTATGTAGTATAAGGGCCTGGCTGATTGCATACAAATTGATAGTGTTTAGGATTGACCTCCTATTATATGGTTTTGGTAAATTGTATAATGTATGGCCAGCCTTAGTTAACACTTTCCGAAGAAAAATCTGACAGTGTCTCGTTATGGACTTTAATAAGACCCCTTTCACACTGGAGCGTTTTGCAGGCACTATAGCGTTAAAAATAGCGCCTGCAAACCGCCCTAAAACAGCTGCTCCATTCACTCCAGTGTGAAAGCTTGAGGGCTTTCACGCTGAAGCGGTGCGCTGGCAGGGCGTCAGAAAAAGTCCTGCCAGCAGCTTCTTTGGAGCGGTGAAGGAGCGGTGAACTCATCACTCCTCCACCGCTGCTCCCCATTGAAATCAATGGGGCAGTGCTGCGATACCGCTAGCAAAACGCAGCTCCGGTGGCGTTTTGCGGGCGGATTTAACCCCTTTTCGGGCCGCTAGCGAGGGGTTAAAACCGCCCCCGCTAGCGACCAAATAGCGCTGCGAAAACGACGGTAAAGCAGCGCTAAAAATAGCGCTGCTTTACCGCTGGCGGCACAGTGTGAAAGGGATCTAAGTTTTATGTTCCCAAAGAAAAATCTCCCAATCTTCACAGCCATGCCTTGTTCATGTCATCAGTTTTTGACAGCACCTATATTTGTGAGCAACGATTTATAAGGATGAAGCACACAAAAGGCAAAATTAGAACCAAAACATCTGATGAGCACCTTGAGAATTCACTAAGAATTGCTACTACATCCATTAAACCAGATATTGATGCATTCGTTTATCAAAAACAGTGTCAAATATTGTATTAGTTTTACCTAGATAGGTACATTATTTATATCAGTGATCGTTAACTTGTAATCTGCCCGACTTTTTCTGCTCATCAGCTATCCTTATTGTTAGCTTATTATGTGTGGCCCAGGAAGGTCAAAAGGTTGGACACCCCTAGTTTCCATCGATCAGTGTTCCCATCCTCCACCCTCTGAAAAGTTATTCATAGACTGAGTCATTGAAAACAATGGCCTTGGCCAGCTTATGGTTGGTCCCAGAGTATGCACAACATTCCGGAAGATATGTCTAATGAATCATTTATAAATGAGGTTTTTACATTTTTTTTTTTATTTTTAATCATTTTTGTAGTATCCAATTTGCTGCTGCATTGGCCATTAAACCATTTATGCCTAAAATTATGGTAACCAAAGACTGCAGGCAATTGCAAGTGTGCCATATAAGAAAAAATATATATTTTTATTTGAACTGAGAATTTCGACCTCTCGCAATGTAAAATGTTCAATATTTTCAATAAATGTACATTTATTTATTTAGATTTGGTGGCTAAGTGTTTTGTATGTTTCAATAGTATTGTAAAGCTAAATGGAAACTTATGTTGATGCATTTGTTGCAGTCTGTCAAAAGAGCAATATTTTGAATCTGAAAAACAAATTCAAGTCCTAATTGTACTTCAAACGAGATAAAAAAAGGGCAACTTAACGTTAAAGTGTTACTAAACCCAGGAGCCTGCATTCATTATATCTTCTCTCCTACAGTACATAGAACATGAAAATGTAATTATTTTAGTAAATATAAACTGCTAAATACCTTTTCTCATCAGCAGTATATAGCAGTCTTGTGGCTTCTATCAGTGTCCAGCCAAGCCCTGGTCAAAGCCTGTAGGGGGAATTTTCTGACTGTCCTATGAGACTGCAAGACTCTCTGTCTGGACAGTGCTGATTGGCCCTGTGCTGATCACATGCATCCTCCCAAGAAAAAAAACAAAAAAAACCTCTCTTGCAATACACACTAAACTGAGCATGTGCAGCCTGACTCCATAGGCTCTGTGTTATCAGGAAATTATCATGGGACAGTGGAAGAAGGGAAGGATCAGAGAAGACAGGATCAAACAGCCTTTTACACAAGCGGAGGATTAACCCCTTAGGTTCCACCGTGAGTATAACAAGCATGCTTTACTGCATATACACATTGATTTTACTGTTGAGGGTTTAGTAACACTTTAAAGTATATCTAAACTCAAGAATATGTTTACCAGTGTTTATACATGATGTCCATTGTCTTTGGAGGAGTAGCATTGTCTGTTCATACATATTAAGATGACAAAATATTTAAAATCTAAAGGATATTTCAGACACCACCTAAAACATCACAGTGTGCACAAAACCTTACAAAGCATGCAAGCGTGTTGCTTAACCACTAACAGTCTGGGGCAATTTCAAAATTTTTCACATACTTGTTGAAATCAGCATTTTTTTTTTTTTTGCCAGAACATTATTTAGCACTTTTACAAATTATATATTTTTTTCTAAATGCAGATTCCCTGGAAAATAAAATGGTGGCTGTTTTTTTAAGTCAAATTATATTTTTGCAGCTGTTTATCAAATGCAAATTTTCAGGAAAAAATACAATCAAATAAATGTAAGTGTACAAAAACACAATATAATACTCAATTTTTTGATCAAATATAAAATATGGTGTTGTGTCGAGTAAATAAATACCAAACAAGGTTAAAAATTGCGCCGTGAAATGGTGACAAAATATGGTACCTAAAACTGTCTATAGGTGACACTTTAAAAGCCTTTGCAGGTTATAAGTTTAGCTTTAATTGTGAATTATGGCAGTAAATGCTTGTAAAACTTATAGGAGTGCTTTTAAATCTTTTAAAATTAATTTTAATTACTTTTTTTACACTTTTTAATTTTTCAACTCATTCAACTTTACAAACAAGGCCCTTGTGATAGCTTTGGGTAGGTGAAAGAACCACTTTTAGGGTCAGTTCACACTAGGACGACTTGGGATCCGACTTGTAAGCCCTCAAGTCGCCCTAAGTCGCTTTACTGTGAGATTTGCATTACAGTGAATGAGAGCGTCTTAATTGACACTACTGAAGTCGCTCCGACTTCAGAGCGTACTACTTGTACTACTTGGATCCGACTTCTAGGCGACTTGTACCCATAGAATTCAAAGGAAGTCGCCTCCAAGTCGGATCTCCATCTATATTGAAGCGACTTTACAGTTAAAAAAATTAGTTTGCCCAGGCAAACCCCTCCCTCTCAGAGAGCTGATTATTCTGTGATTGGCCACAGCCAAAGTCGCCTGTCCTGGAGGCGACTTGAAGTCGCGTTGTAAATTGCTTAAAGTCGCGTTGAAGCCGCGTTGAAGTCGCCTTGCAAAGTCACACTGAAGTCATGTTGCCCCTGTGTGAATCGAGCCTTACATAACAGCGGATCACTGGCTGAAAAAAAAACAGTACCAGGATCATGGCTGTAGCTGCAAAAATTGCACAAATTAGTCCCGAACATAAAACAATAAAAGAAAATATGTAAAAACACACTATGCATTCTCTTTAAATGTAAAGAGAGGGAGTTAAGTGTTAAGGGGTCTTCTTATGGGTTAAGTTAAGTGCTGAGTTTGGGGGGATGTTGAGTGCTTGCTTTAGGGGAAAAAAATTGTTGGGGAGGGGGGTAAATATTAGGGGCAAATTTTAAGGGATGGTTTATTATTTTGGTAGGCTAGTGTTAGAGGAATCATAGTGGTCTTGCAGTATATTAAAATACTTAATTGATAAGAATGATGTCTTTATTTATTAAAGGAGAAGTTTGGGGTAGATAGAAAAACAAACATGCATAATCACCTAAATCATCGGTCTGATGCTGCAGCTGTCCCATATCAGCTCTAAGCTTGAGAACTGGGCAATCACATGACCACTGGTTGCTCTGTTCTCAGTCAGCTCTGAGCAAAGACAGTCACCGCTCTCTACTCTGTCCCTCCAGCGCTCACTGGAGCACCCAACTGGGGAGGGCTGGCTCTGGCTCTCTGTATGCTGTCAGCCGTCAGTCAGGCAGCTGGGTGAATCCCGACAATATGGTTTGGATACTTCCAGAGCCTGGCACAGCTCTGTGACGTAAGCGGCATGTGAGATGAAACAAAGGAACAGAGAGATATAGAATGTATTGTTTAACTATATTTAGACACATTCCATTTATTTTATTTTATATAAAATATGAGTTTAGTATCACTTTAAAACTAAAGCTGGTCATACACTAGTAGAATTTTCAAACGCTTGTTTGGTTTTCTAATGATTAGTAAGGTGAAATTGATGTTCGGTTTTGACCATAAAGAAGAAAAATATTGGAAGGAGCAGGATGGAAAATGTTTCTCAAATCAATGAATTTCTAACAGCAAATTGCATTTTCATTCAGGAAATTCCATGCCCATATCAATTGTTAAAAGCAAAAAAAATGTTAAGTACTTTTGAAACAACATTTTTTAATACTCTGTTGGGAGTATTGATTATACTGATGACATTTTTCGGACGGATATTTGTTCAAAAACCTACCATTGTGTGGCCAACTATAGTGTGTATCATCAAGTGTCAGAACATACATGTAAGAAGAATTGTACAGACTTTCTGAAAGTCTTTATTTTATTAGCTGAGACACAACCCTACAGGGCACTGCTTGGGCCTGGCAAATGGTTGATCAGGCAGTGAGCACTGTTATATGGGGTGAAGATGGGAGATACTGTATGTATGTCACTCCCAATGCTGTAAAACTAGGGAATAGCTCCATTTGGAACAGACTACAAAATATAAGGGATTTTATAGTATAGTTTAACACAAATCTGCTTTAAGAAAGTCTGATAGAAAAAAAAGAGTATGCTAAACATACAGTGGGGACGGAAAGTATTCACACCCCCTTAAATTTTTCACTCTTTGTTATATTGTAGCCATTTGCTAAAATCATTTAAGTTCATTTTTTTCCTCATTTATGTACACACAGCACCCCATATTGACAGAAAAACACAGAATTGTTGAAATTTTTGCAGATTTAATAAAAAAAAACAAACTGAAATATCACATGGTCCTAAGTATTCAGACCCTTTGCTGTGACACTCATATATTTAAATCAGGTGCTGTCCATTTCTTCTGATCATCCTTGAGATTATTATTATTATTATTATTAATATACAGGATTTATATAGCGCCAACAGTTTGCGCAGCGCTTTAATGGTTCTACACCTTCATTTGAGTCCAGTTGTGTTTGATTATACTGATTGGACTTGATTAGGAAAGCCACACACCTGTCTATATAAAAACTTACAGCTCACAGTGCATGTCAGAGCAAATGAGAATCATGAGGTCAAAGGAACTGCCTGAAGAGCTCAGAGACAGAATTGTGGCAAGGCACAGATCTGGCCAAGAGTACAAAAAAAATTTGCTGCACTTAAGGTTCCTAAGAGCACAGTGGCCTCCATAATCCTTAAATGGAAGACGTTTGGGAGGACCAGAACCCTTCCCAGAGCTGGCCATACGGCCAAACTGAGCTATCAGGGGAGAAGAGTCTTGGTAAGAGAGGTAAAGAAGAACCCAAAGATCACTGTGGCTGAGCTCCAGAGATGCAGTTGGAGATGGGAGAAAGTTGTAGAAAGTCAACCTTCACTGCAGCCCTCCACCAGTCAGGGCTTTATGGCAGAGTGGCCCGGCGGAAGCCTCTCCTCAGTGCAAGACACGTGAAAGCCTGCATGGAGTTTGCCAAAAAAAAGCCTGAAGGACTCCAAGATGGTGAGAAATAAGATTCTCTGGTCTGATGAGACCAAGATAGAACTTTTTGGCCTTAATTCTAAGCGGTATGTGTGGAGAAAACCAGGCACTGCTCATCGCCTGTCCGATACAGTCCCAACAGTGAAGCATGGTGGTGGCAGCATCATGCTGTGGGGGTGTTTTTCAGCTGCAGGGACCGGACGACTGGTTGCAATTGAGGGAAAGATGAATGCGGCCAAGTACAGGGATATCCTGGATGAAAACCTTCTCCAAAGTGCCCAGGACCTCAGAATGGGCCGAAGGTTTACCTTCCAACAAGATAATGACCCTAAGCACACAGCTAAAATAACGAAGGAGTGGCTTCACAACAATTCCGTGACTGTTCTTGAATGGCCCAGCCAGAGCCCTGACTTAAACCCAATTGAGCATCTTTGGAGAGACCTAAAAATGGCTGTCCACCAACGTTTACCATCCAACCTGACGGAACTGGAGAGGATCTGCAAGGAGGAATGGCAGAGGATCCCCAAATCCACGTGTGAAAAACTTGTTGCATCTTTCCCACAAAGACTCATGGCTGTATTAGATCAAAAGGGTGCTTCTACTAAATACTGAGCAATGGGTCTGAATACTTAGGACCATGTGATATTTCAGTTTTTCTTTTTTAATAAATCTGCAAAAATGTAAACAATTCTGTTTTTCTGTCAATATGGGGTGCTGTGTGTACATTAATGAGGGAAAAAATGAACTTAAATGATTTTAGCAAATGGCTGCAATATAACAAAGAGTGAAAAATTTAAGGGGGTCTGAATACTTTCCATCCCCACTGTATATTACAAATAGACAAGACCAGCTATAATATACAGAGTAATATAAACTATGTACGGCATTGAAGTGTGGTATGGGGACACCTACTGAAAACTTTTAACATTGCAGTCCTTTTTCAAATCATACGTTTGCATGTCATTAAACTTGTGCAATGTGTATCATGTCTGTTCGATATAAAGTAAAAAATAAATACACTAGTCTTTCTTATTTCTTTTTCTAATCAAAGGTTTCCTCATGTGTTTCCATCAAAAAACTATTGTAAAATGTATCATTAGCGTGAAGAAAACTCTCTGCCACTATCTATTTTAATACAAAAAATGTGGATCTAATAGTAAGAAACTTATGATATATTTCTGAAGTATGATCTGTTGTTGTTCTGAAAAAAAATTTGAGCAGATATCAGAGCTGATAACAGATGTTTTTTTAATGAACAATGTTCAAAATCATCAGTCCTCAGACTGGATCCCACTTCCATTTGCTTGCCCTTAACCAGTGCTGTAAGGAGGGTCTTTGCCAACTGGTCTTTTGCCTATATGTTATACTTCACATATCCTCATTGAATGTTCTCAGGAAAATTTCAACTAAAGGCTGGTATACACGGACCAAAAATCGGTCGATACAACAGGGACCTGCTGAATTTTGCTCAGTGTGGACCACTATCTGTTCAACAGAAGCTGAACATTAGATCCAATCAAAATTTGTGAAATTTGGGTGCCACATCCCTACATATAATCTATCATCAAAAATGACACTATATTATAAAGTACCCAGGTCTCTGGGGAGAGGAGTGGAGGGAGGTTCTGGAGCCAGGGGGTGCCTGTGTGGTAGGGTTCCCCTGTGGCCCTATTGGAGTGTCTGGTTTCCCCCTCTACACATCTGAGCACGTGTTGGTGTCCATGTTAATACAATGGGTGGTGGTACAAGCATTAATCAACTGTTTTTTTTAAAGTGATTGTTGATAATTATTGTTCTATTTGAATTGCATGCTATATAAAGTCTGTATCGGTGGCTCCTGATGAAGTGGACAATGTCCAGGAAACACGTCGAGCCTTACAGACTACTTCATGAGGATAAATCTACACAGGGGGGCTGGTGAGGACCAAAAGCCCAGGAACTGAGTTAAAACATTTTATCCCTACCCCAGTCTGGGCTGGCTTCTGGCTACCTAAACTATACACACTTTTCAACCTGCCTACATGCTGATCTGTGTATTCTGACAGTTCCTGCTGTCAACATACAATAGTGCGATGGGGGAGATCCCTGCATCCACATCGCTTGTGTCTGTGCAGGGATCTGTCATTTTTTTCGTTCAACCAGCTGGTTGAATGAAAAAAAACTGGGCGTGCATACCCTGTTGTAGGGATAGGAATAGATTATTGGTATGATGTGCATACCTCCCAACTTTTTGAAAAAGAGGGACGACTATCAACAAAAAGCATGTGGGCAAAATAAACATACCTGTGCCATAACCCTATGCACTTAAATAAATTGTATGTAACCACCTGGCAACCTTCGCAGAGGATAAAACTTAGTATGATCTCTACGTTTTATATCTTCTTGATTCCAAAATATTATTGACATCCTAAAAAAATAATACTTTTACCTTAATTTGTTGATGAGTCCTATTTCCACAATGATTTTGCCTCACCAAGTGCTTAGATTGATTTATAGTGGGAAGGCTACTTAGCCGGGTGCACTCACAATTTCCAGCTACATGAAAGAAGCAGATTCCAGCCGCATTGACAGTGTCTGTTGAGAGGGGACAGAATGCGTCCTGACCATCTTGGAAAAGTGTCCAGAAGAGATGCGACCCTATGCTTTCCCTCCTCACCGATAACCTTTCCCTAGCGCTAGTACTGTCCCCAACGGATGGGGTACCTTTCCCTACTCTGCCGACTCACAAACTGCACACCAAGCCTGGGAGCCAGGGACTTAAATAGGCTCTGCCTGATCCACGATGGCTGCTCGAGTCAAATGGGATGGCAGAATCCAATTGGATCACTTCCCCAGTGACACAGGGAACCATAGAGGAACCATGTTCATCTTGACTTTCCCTGCAACTGCAGTGCAGCTATGGAAAGGTGCCACCTGCAGGGGAAAAAGTAGACTGCGCCTGCCTACATACTCGTACACAAGCATACACCTGACTCCACTACAATTTCCCTTTACTTGGTTCATGTGTTGTAGGGTAATTTGTGGAACTCTGAAGGTAAAGTCTGGTGAGTGAACAAAATAACTGTAGTTTGAGGAAATATAAAAAATACAGGAGGAAGAAGTAGTAATAGATAATGTAAAATGATACATGCAAGATAGAGAGGCAAACTACAGCTAAAAACATGGTGGGATCACAGAGGGCCAGGCTAAGTGGGAGCCCTTAAAAGTTAATATTGGTGTTCTGCAAGAAGGCATAGGCCGTAAAAGAGTTGTGAAAATGAGAACATTATTTGTGTCTTTTTATTTTAGAGTAGAAGGGAAAATAACAGCCCACTTTTTAACCTCAGAAGTGGATTAAAGACTGTAAGCTGTTGACTAAAGTGCAATGTGCCCATATACACTATATGGGAACAATAAAGTTCTAAGAAACTTCCTTTTTCTTTACAGGATTTGTTAGTCAGAAAAAAGTAGCATTCTTGGGACCTAATTCAGATTGTATTCTGGAGATGAGAGATTAGCTATTTAGCCCTAAAGTTTCTTCTAAAAATAACTGTTATCATGTATTACCTGTTATTTGGGCATTCTGTTCCTCATATCAGGTACTTAAGGTATTGTACTTTGCCATTCAGAGTTTCAAACCTCTGAGGCCCATAGTTGGTGAGCTAAAACTTGGCTGTGGTGCATTTCCCACACATCTTCACATATTCCTTACTGTGAGGGGAGAAATCAGCAGGAACACGGATCTCTTTCTTCCCATAGACCAAGCACCTCCCACTCAGTAACCAAGCACAGGTTAGGCATAAAGTTAACCCCTTGATCGCCCCTAATGTTAACCCCTTCCCAGCCAGTGTCATTAATATAGTGACAGTGCATATTTATAGCACTGATCACTGTATTAGTGTCACTGGTTCCCAAAAAAGTTTCAAAAGTGTCACTTAGTGTCTGATGTTGCAGTCCCACTATAAGTCCCCGATCGCCGCCATTACTAGTAAAAAAAAACAAAAAAAAAACCCATAAATATATCCTATAGTTTGTAAATGATATAACTTTTGCGCAAACCAATAAATATACGCTTATTGGGATTTTGTTTACCAAAAATATGTAGCAGAATACATATTGGCCTAAATTTATGAAGAAATTCGATTTTTTACATTTTTTTATTGGGTATATATAGCAGAAAGTAAAAAATATAGTTTTCTTTTTTCAAAACTGACGTTTTTTTTTGTTTGTTTATAGCTCTAAAAAAAACTGCAAAGGTGATCAAATACCACCAAAAGTAAGCTCTATTTGTGGGGAAAAAAAAGACATGAATCTTGTTTAGGTACCGCGTCGCACGACCGCGCAATTGTCAGTTAAATTGACACAGTGCCGTATCGCAAAAAATGACCTGCTCGTGAAGGGAGGTAAACCTTCAGGAGCTGAAGTGGTTAACCTACTTCTACATTCTACTCACAGGAAAAAATAATGTTGACCTCCACCTAATTTGCCTTTATTCTTTTCAGTACCACTGGGATTAGATGGAATACCCGTGTCCCTCCCCACCGATCACTTCGATTCTTACAACATATTTTGCTGCACCTTCTCCATTAGCTACTCAAACACTGCATAGTCACCTGAACACAAACCACTTAGCCTTGTCCCCTGCAATCCACATTTGAATTGCAGAAGACCTTTGGAAGTTGGATGTCAGGATGCATGGCATACCAACAAACAGGAGCTTAAAATATAACTAAAGGCAATACTTTTTTGGGGAGGGATTGGAGAGGGATTAGAACTCTTGACAGGCTATTACTGCCGCATGTGCCCCGTTAGGGAGATTTACCCTCTCTATTGGTCCTGTTTACTGTTATTGAAAGTGAATGTAAAAGAAAATGCCAGATTTTGGGTTGACACCAGAACAGGAATAGAGGGGAAGTCTTCCAATGGGGAAACTAATGACCCTGGTGACAACCAGGGATTCCTTCATTTTGGTGGGATTCCCTCACTTCCTGTTTAGGCTGTGGGACAGGAAATGAAAGGAAATTGCTCCAACAGGATACGGATGGCAAAAAAGAAACTGACAGGGGTTATAATGATCCTTTACGCTATAAAAAATAGTTCTACTTTAATCTGGAATAAAACCAATGCTCAAAAGGACTGTCACCAGTCAGTGATAGACGTGTGGTCTATGTAATCTCAAGGACAATGCTACAGCGGTGCAGCCCTCCTCAATCAGGGGAATCCAACTAAGAACTGCAAAAGAACACAATTGCTCGGTCATCTGTTGCCACGTAGATTGACCATCAGAGAGTGTCATGTGCATTGCTTCTGTTGTTTGTTTGTATTTATTTGGCTGTTTGGTTTCCTTTAACAAACCTTGGGTAATGCACTAGGTATTTGCCCCCCCCCCCCCCCCCCCCCGAGTGTTCTTTTACTTTAATCTGGATTTGGAGACAAATTGAAGCAACATGTACAGTTCCAGCAGCTCTACAGGAACACAGAAATGACTTGTTTAGTACCACGCTGTCCATGAGACTTATGATTCCAAGCCAGTGTGATGAAGCATATCAATGGTAGGGCTTTGATGCCCTCGGCTCACAAGGTTGGATGATACTGGGTGTTAGTATTTTTTTCATTTCAGATCTGCCTAGCAATGGATTTATTATTCATTTTAGAATCATGGAGTTAGGCTTTAAGACCAAGCATGGTAAATGATCTAACATTCCAGTTGTGGAATTGGAGAACAGAGTCAGGAACATGATGAGCTTTTCTCTAAAATCATAAAGGTGTGGACAAGTCATTGGCTAACAGAAAATGGCAATGGGCAAACAAAAAAAAGTGGAATTACTCTTCATATCCTACAAGTGCATATGACAATAATTGACAGTAGCTATTCATTGCTAGATCATGTGTGAGATTTTCGTTTCTACTGTGGCTTTCTGAAGGATCCAGCCAGATGAGCAACATTGGTGTTTCTTTTGCAATTCGTTTGAGGGAAACACAATCATTGCCTCACACCACTTCCTCTTCTTAACCTGGAAAAAAGCAGAACTTTGATACAGCATCCTCATTTATCTAGTACTGGAGTACTTCAAAGACATTATCTTTAGACAGCAGAGAATGGCATATGTGAGACAGCCAAGCAAATTGTACATCATGTTCCTGCCTGTGGTTTACACATGATGTTTACTTAGCAATTATCCTGCTGTTACACCTTAAGGTTTCAGGGAGACAACTGTTATACAGTGCTTAAGGGACCAATTTACCACAAAGCCAAAACATGTTACATTCTATGCATCAAGCAAAAGAGCTATAAATACATATACAATACATAACATGGGTGTATAATGTCATTTAGCAGGTAAGCTATGAAAAAGAAAGTCACATGAATGAAAAATGTTATGATACATAATAACTCAAAAATGTAACGAAAACTTTAAAACAGCATGAATATACAGTGCCTTGCAAAAGTATTCACCCCCCTTGGGTTTTTACCTATTGTGTTACATTAAAGCCTTTAAATTAATGTTTTTTTAATCTGAATTATATGTGATGTTATTAGAACACAATAGTCTAAGTTGGTGAAGTAAAATTCGAAAAATATATACATAAAACTATTTTGCAGAAATAAAAAAATTATAATTAGCATGCGCAAATGTATTCACCCCCTTTGTTATGAAGCCCATAAAAAGCTCTGGTGCAACCAATTACCTTCAGAAGTCACATAATTAGTGAAATGATATCCACCTGTGTGCAATCTAAGTGTCACATGATCTGTCATTACATATACACACCCTTTTGAAAGGCCCCAGAGGCTGCAACACCTAAGCAAGAGGCACCACTAACCAAACACTGCCATGAAGACCTAGGAACTCTCCAAACAAGTAAGGGACAATATTGTTGAGAAGTACAAGTCAGGGTTAGGTTATAAAAAAATATCAGAAAAAAACATAGAATCGCACTAATTAGATACTAAATGTGAAATTAATCATATTGTTAGAAAACATACATAAACTGAATAAGTGATGAATCAGGACGACTCACTTCACTCATAAATAGTAATGCTAAACCACAGAAATAGTGACACGTGAACAAACTGAAAAAAATTAAAATAAAAAGAGGAAAAATTTTGAAAAATAATCCTCATACATATAGAGTCCCATATATTGAAGTGACTTGTGCTAAAATAGATCTTGAGGAAGAAATCCACCACCAATACAGAAGGGGTAACTGCTTACCGGAACCCCATGATCCCCCACTACAGAGGATCTGGGGAGGCTGGTAAAATAACTCCTGCAGGGTAGAACCAACGAGACAACTGCTGGGCTATTTAAAGATGATAGCTGTTGTTAGACCTCCTCTAGAAGGATCCTGATGTTCCCAGCTCTCCTCAGCAGTTGTCTCGTTGGTACACAATTTACTAATTAGGTGACTTCTGAAGGCAATTGGTTCCACTAGATTTTAGTTAGGGGTATCAGAGTAAAGGGGGCTGAATACAAATGCACGGCACACTTTTCATATATTTATTTGTAAAAAATTGTGAAAAACATTTATCATTTTCCTTCCACTTCACAATTATGTCCCACTTTGTGTTGGTCTATCACATAAAATCCCAATAAAATACATTTACGTTTTTGGCTGTAACATGACAAAATGTGGAAAATTTAAGGGGTGTGAAAACTTTTTCAAGGCACCGTATATATATATGAGATTAAATACTTACCTTGATTGAGAGATCTGTATTGTGCAGCCCCACTTTAAAACCCCTGAACATGGCTGCTTTGCGAATTGGCTTCACTGAAAGAGACTTTCACGTTTCAGTGGCTTCCCTCTTTGTCTTATTTAGGGGTTCGACTTACCCCTAAATATGAAGGGCTATATCAGGCCAACTTCCCCCCCTCTCTTTAGAAAACTGACAGATACGCTCTGCTCCTGGTCTCACCTCTCATTATCTTGGTTTGGTAGGATTTCTGCGGTTCGTATGTCTTATCTTCCGAAACTACTATTTTTTATGAGTAATGCCAGTCTCAATCCCTTTGCATATACTGCGTATTCATCAAGTAAAGGTTTGAAATTTATATGGGGCTCTGTTTGCCCCCGAATCAATAATAGGGTCTTATACGCTCGGAGGATCAATGGGGGACTTTCGGTCCCCAACTTACAGGCATACTATACCGCATCGACTATAGCCCCATTATCCCATCTCTATGATACTTATCAACTACCTTTATGTGCCACTATGGACCTGGTGGACTTCCACCCTATTCCTGTATCATCATTACCCTGGCTCCCTCCTATACATCGCCTGACTAGACTTGGACCATGCTTGACCCATTCTCTCCACCTATGGGACTCTGGCAGGTTTAATATCCCCCCCATTTACCTCTACTTCATCCTATACACTTCCTGCTATTCCCTCCTGGCTGCGACAATCCTAAGGAATTCTCTTGGTGGACTGATAATGGTTTCACTGATATCCATTTTTTGTTTACCCCAACGAGAATATTGACTTTTGAATCTCTTAGATCTTCCCATGATAATCCTTTACGAGAACATTACAGTTATCTACAACTTAGACACTTCCTCCAACAACTGATAAAATCTCAACCTACCCCATTTACTTTGTCCCCTTTCGAGAGTTTATGCAAGCCACGACCCCATTCCCCAGGAATAATTTCTTTGCTCTACTCTTCAATGATTTCAGTCCGGAGACCCCCAGTACGATCCTACCATTTACAATGGGAAAAGAATTTGGGAAGGCAAATGGATCCAGAAGACTGGCACATCATGACAATAGCCCTTTCCAAAAGTTCTAAGAATGTCCTTATATTGGAAAATGCTTATAAGGTGTTATATAGATTGTATTACATGCCTGCTAGGTTGGCCAGTTTCATTCCATCCTATTCTCCTCTTTGTTACCGGGGATGCTTGCAAGATGGTACAATGGCTCATATTTGGTGGACATGTCCCAGGGTCTGCAGACTATGGGTCAGGGTCTATACTCTTCTTCGTAACATGTTTCACACAGATCTTAAAAGAGACCCCTATGAAGCCCATCTTTGTAAACCACTCCTGGAATTGCTTTGCCCTGAGTGCCAACTGGCCCTACATCTTTTCACTGCCACTAAGTTGACCATTGCGAAAGCCTGGAAGTCCCCAGTGCTTATTTTTGAAGCATTCAAGCACCGCATGAACGATATCATGATCAATGAGAAATTATCATCCTTTGCTTCAGATACCCACAAGGTATGGCAACCATTGATATTGTACTCCCAACCCTTCAGATTTGACAATAGACTTCTTTCAATTTAAAGGTTTTCCCGCCGCACCCCCGCTGGACTTCTCCCCTCCCCCCTTTTTTTTCTCCCTTCTTTCTAGACCCTTCCACTTTTCTCCCTTCTTTCTCTCTCATGCCGAATACACACGAGCGGACTTTACGGCATACTTGGTCCGGCGGACCAGACTCCATCGGACAATTCGATCGTGTGTGGGCTCCAGCGGACTTTTTTTCCCCAAAAGTTCGACGGACTTAGAAATGAAACATGTTTCAAATCTTTCAGACGGACTCGAGTCTGGTCGAAAGTCCGCTCGTCTGTATGCTAGTCCGACGGACAAAAACCGACGCTAGGACAGCTATTGGCTACTGGCTGTGAACTACCTTATTTTAGTCCGGTCGTACGTTATCACATACGAATCCGTCTGACTTTGGTTGATCGTGGCCAGTCCGTTCATTTGAAAGTCCGTCGGAAAGTCTGTCGTAAAGTCCGTCAAAAAGTCCACCGGACCTAGTCCATCGAAAAGTCCGCCCATGTGTACGCAGCGTTACTCTTCAGTTTTTTTATATATACAATGGCTACAACGTTTGTACATCACCATTAGTGTACAGTATATTTGCATATATAGGCAGCCTCTCTTTTTCGATTGAACTGTTTTGTACTTTGCTCGATCATTTGATGCGCCTAAGCCTTATTTCACCATGCACCGTCATCTGGAGCACATTGTTTTGATGACGTCTCTAATATTCCAAATGCATCCCTTCGTTGGGATCCTTTTCTGTGTGCTATGTTTAATTTAAGCATCTAATTGTCAACATAACCTATTGAATTTATTTTTTTAACGAATAAAATACTTTGTAAAATAAAATGGCTGCTTTGTATTGTGCATGCACACCATGGTCCCTTTTATACCTATGGGAAAGCCAGACACCAAGTGACCACTTGAGGCCACCGTAGGACAGAAAGCAAAAGTAAATCTCTGTAATAGAGCCCCAGATAGCAGTACAAACCAGACAAATGTTCTAATCTTCCCCCTACTCTATCCAAAACTAGAAAAAAAATTGTTTTAGCCCTAATGTACACTTTCATGCTCCCCCATACTTTCCACAGATATAGAAACATTATTTGTCACGGTAAACTGGGAGTTTCTTTCTTTCCAACTAGAGAGACTTGGTTTGGTTGCCATTTCTCAAAAACCATCCTATCTTAACTCAGCTAGGATAGTAGCTAACGTTCAGTGAAGTTAAAAAGCATTGCATTCAGCACTTTTAGTGTGTTTTATTTTATTAGGCAGCCCATTAAAATGAATGGCCTTTCTTAATGCATAGCATTTTAATTCATGTTCAAACATGCGTTAAAGTGAAATTCTGTTTAGAATATGCAGAATGAAAAAATGTGTTTTGTTTCATTATTTACATAAATTTGTGTAGTTAAATTTGTTTATTCCATTTAATTTGTTTTCAGAATTTGTTTTGTTTATTCGTAACGATTAGAAATTTAGGAATTATAATAGATTCGAATAGTTTTCAAATTCAAATTTGCATAGTTTTCGAATAGTTTTCTAATTCGAATAGTTTTCAAGTTAGTTTTCCAATTTCCAAAGAGAATAAATAATGGAATAGAAAAGAAAAGGTGTAGAATAGAAAATAAAAGAATAGAATATAATAGAGTAAAACAGAACAAAATAGAAAATAAAAGAACAGAATAGAATAGAAACAAATAGAATAGAATAGAATAAAAAGAATAGAATAAAATAGAAAGAATATAACCATCTTCTGAAAAAGAATAGAACAGAAAAGAATATAATTAAAAATAACAATAGAACAGAATAGAATAGAAATATAACAATTTCCCATTATTCAAATAGAATCAATTCGAATTTGAATAGAATAAAAAAGAATAGATTAGAATAGAATAGAAAATAACAGAATAGTATAGAAAAAAAAACAACAGAATAGAGTAGAATAGAATAGAAAGAATAAAATAATATTCCTATTCTAATCTATTCTTTTCTATTCTAGTCAAATTCGAATTGATTCTATTTGAATTTTGGGAAATTGTTATATTCTTTCTATTCTATTCTATTGTTATTTTAATTCTATTCTTTTTCTATGTGTTTATTCTATTCTATTATTTTCTATTATATTCTTTTATTTTCTATTCTTTTTTTTTTTATAATAAAATTTTTTTATTTTCACAGTTCACCATTATACATCCTTAATTTCATACTTTACAGTAACTACACAAGATTAACATATTAGACGTTAACAAACAAACTGGTAACATCATTCTCTTACAATTAACCCTATCCCCTCCCAAAAAAAAAAAAAGAGAGAAAATGCTGTCTACCTCAACCCCCTCCTAAACCCGATATGCATTAGACAACCTGCTATATCCTGTGACTGGTGAAATTCCCAGTGATTGTGTGTGCATCAAAACATGTAGAACACACAAAACAAAACAAAAAACAGAAAAGAGAGAAAAAAAAAAAAGAATTTCTTTTAAGTGACCCCATTAACCCTAAAATACAAGACCTTCTCCTACCTCCATATGTTGCCAGACCCCCTATAATGTAAGAGGCCATTCACAGCCTTATTAGAATATAACATCCAAGAGTAAAAAAAAAAAACCACAACCCCGCCCACACACACCCTGTGGTTGTTATTAGTTATTCCGTAATTGTATATATTGGCCATTCATGGCCCATTTCCTCACACACACAAAAAAAAAGGACACCTTCCCTTTCCCTTTCCTTCCGAAGTGACCCATTTAAACCTAAAATTAAAACCCATCTCCTTTTATTTTCTATTCTATTCTATTATTTTCTATTCTATTTCTATTCTATCCTAGTCTATTCTATTCCATTCTTTTCTATTCAAATTCAAATTAATTCTATTCGAAATTTGAATTTCGGAAGATGGTTATATTCTTTCTATTCTATCCTATTCTATCCTGTTGTTTTTTCTATACTATTCTATTATGTTCTATTCTATTTTAATCTATTCTCTTTTATTCAATTCAAATTTGAATTGATTCTATTTGAATTTTGGGAAATGGTTATATTTTTTCTATTCTATTCTTTTTTGAATTATATTCTTTTCTATTCTATTATATTCTATTCCAATGGTCTTCAAACTTTCTAAACAAAGGGTCAGTTTACTGTCTTGTAGACTTTACGGGGGCTGGACTGGCCATTGGGGTTAGAAAAGGTCCTATCGTAAGTGGGAAAAAAATAATGCCCAATAGTTTGTTTCAGTGGCAGTAATTGCACCCCATCATTGGTGTCAATGGGAGGAATTGTGCGCCATCGTTGATGTCATTGGGCCCCATTGTTGGTGTCTTTGGGAGGAATTTCACCCAGTCATTGATGTCATTGGGCCCCATCCTTGGTGTCATTGGGAGGAAGTGCACCCCATCATTGATATCATTGGGCCCCCTTGTTGGTGTCAGTGGGAGGAATTGTACCCCATCAGTGGTGTAATTGGGAGGAATTGTGCCCCCGTCATTGGTGTCAGTGGAGGCAATTTTGCCCCATTGTTGGTACCAGTAGATTAAACAGTGCCTCAAGGGCCATATAAAAGCAAGCAAAGGGCCACATCTAGCCCCTGCAGTTTGGAGACTACTGGTCTATTGTATTCTTTTTTTTTCTATTCTATACAATTCTTTTCTATTCTTTTCTTATGTATTCAAATTCGAATTGATTCTATTTGAAATTCTATTTTTATTTTATTCTTTTTTTTATTTTATTATATCCTATTATATTCTTTTATTTTCTAGTTTGTTCTGTTTCAATCTATTATTTTCTATTCTTTTATTTGCTGTTATATTCTTTTCTTTTCTGTTCTATTTTTTTCTATTCTATTCTTTTATTTTCTATTCTATTTTATTCTCTTTGGAAATTGGAAAACTATTTGAATTAGAAAACGTTTCAAATTCGAAAACAAAAGCTTTTCGAATTTGAATTTGATAACTATTCAAATTAAAAAACTATTCAAATTTGAAAACTATTCATATTCAAAAACTATTCATGATCGAAATTGATTTAAAAACTATTCCAATTGATTTGCATTAAAATTTCTTCCATTTTTTTTCCCCCGTTATTTCTGATTCATTTAAGTTTGGTACTATTGTAATTCAGAAAGTCGAATACATCCGAAAATTTCAATTTGGACCGTAACGAACTGCACATGTCTATTTCCATTATAAACCTAACTAACCTTAACTGCCCCCCTCCTAATATTTATGCTGGCTAACCCGTGTAAAAAAAAAAAAGATATAGGTATATACTGTATGTACCTATTTTCAGCCTGCTCCATTACAGAGGGGGGGGTGATGTAACAGGTGTTCTTCTAGCAAATGAAGGTTAAGCAAAATGTTTTGTGTTAAACTTTATTATTAATGGGGACAGTCATGCAAAAACGTAAACCATTAATGACTATAGGCAAGGTTAGCATGGGGGTGGTGATGAGGCTGAAAGAAGTCTAATAATTACTTGTATTATTAAAGAGTAACTCCACTTTTGTTGAGAACAAAACATTCCCCTCTGGGTGATCTATGTACATTGCAAGGAGTATAACAAACTTTGTTGCAGAGTCCTACCTTTTATCAACCAGCTGCAGCAGCTACTCGGCTCTAATGAGGAAAATTGCAGGGTCTGTATCCCTTTAGACATGATTTCCTATTGGGAGTATCTCTGACATTTTTGTTGCTGGGGATGTCTGATATCTGATTTGTATCTTAGTGTAGACTTCTGGGAAAATCAGTGAGCCAATCACACAAGCAGGAAAATATGTTTCTAGGGGTTGGTCAGTACACATTATGTGTACAGAATGCCTCCAGGTAACCATATTGCATTGCATTTTCAGGAAATTACAGCACTGCAGATTGAAAAGGAAAGGTCATTTTTAATAACATTCAATTACAATATGACTTGTGTCGCAATTGTATACACTATATTATTTTTTTTTTATTTGCTATTTTTTTCCCCCACAAAAGTGAAGTTACCCTTTAGCCACTTGCTTACTGGGCACTTACTTAAACCCCATTCCTGCCCAGGCCAATTTTCAGCTTTTTTTTTCCACCATAGAGCTTTCTTTTGGTTTGCATTTAACTGCTGGGTTTTTATTTTTTTGCAAAAAAAAATTCAAAAAAGATCGAAAATTTGGAAAAAAAACAAAAAACTCCAGATTCATAGTTTGATTTAAAATTTTAAAACCGGTAATTTTTCTCTTTCATTGATGTGCGCTGATGAGGCTGCACTGATGGGCACTGATAGGCTGCACTGATAGGCACTGATAAGGCAGCACTAATGGCCACTGATAGGTGGCACTGATGAGGCGGCACTGGTGGCCACTGACAGGGGACACTGAGAGGTGGCACTGATGGGTGACACTGATGGGCACTGATGGGTGGCACTGAAGAGCACTGATAGGTGGCACTGATAGGTGGCACTGATGGGCACTGATAGGCAATGGTAGGTGACACTGATAGGCAGCACTGATGATGAGTCACTGATGGGCACTGGTTGGCAGCACTGATGGGTACTGATAGGTGGCACTGGTGGGCATTGATAGGTGGCACTGGTGGGCACTGGCAGGCGGCACTGATATGCATCTGTAGGTGGCACTGGTGGGCACTGGTAGGTGGCACTGGAGGGCACTGCATAGCAGCAGTGCCTTTCCCTGTTCACGACTGATGTCCCTCTGTCAGAAGCCGGTGATCGGCTTATTTTTCCCCTCACGCTATTAGCATGAGGGAAAAAGGGAAAAAAAAAGTAGATTACCAATATTTTGTTTACATCACGTGATCAGCTGTCATTGGCCAACAGCTGATCATGTGGTAAGGGGCCAGGCCGGGATCTGTGATCAGCCAAGTCTCATTGACTCGGTGATCACAGAGTGTGCCCCACAGGGGGCGTGCAGGCAACTTATGCACGGGAGGACATCTATTGACACCCTCCCGCCACTTAAGGCCCGCGCTGTAGCTGTCATTCGGTTATAGCGTGGGCGGGAGGAGGTTAAGTGTGACTAAGTATGATTTCACATTATCATAAAACAAATGGCTTATTACACATTATAGAGTTAGAAAAAGACACTTGACTCTGGACTGTTGGGGGATATTCTATAATGACTTTCAACTGTCCGTCATTTGGAGGGACTGTCCTCCTTTTGGAACTAAATCCCTCATTCCTCCTCAGTTGTCCCCTCGTTTTGGTCTGATTCTTGTTTTAAAAAAAAAGTAGTATCCAGCTAGTAGTCTTATACTATGCTAAACCTTTCAATCATCCCCTAAATTATTGTATTTGTTATTTTGAAAAGCCGGTATAAAGGAGAAAAAACATTGCTGAGAAAAAGCATTGGTGGGTTTAACCAATTGTTTTTTTTTGTGTATTAACTTTGTGTCAACATACCCCTCCAAGGGCCCTTCTTTCCTTTTTCAGAAAATTTGGAGGTACAATGCCTTGCAAAAGTATTCACCCCCCTTGGCTTTTTACCTATTTTGTTACATTACAGCCTTTAGTTGAATGTTTTTGTAATCTAATTTATATGTGATGGATCAGAACACAATAGTCTAAGTTGGTGAAGTAAAATTAGAAAAATATAAACAAGTAAGGGACAATGTTGTTGAGAAGTACAAGTCAGGGTTAGGTTATAAAAAAAATATTCAAATCTTTGATGATACCTAGGAGCACCATCAAATCTATTATAACAAAATGGAAAGAACATGGCACAACAGCAAACCTGCCAAGAGACGGCCACACACCAAAACTCAGGAACCGGGCAAGGAGACCATTAATCAGAGAGGCAGCACAGAGACCTAAGGTAACCCTGGAGGAGCTGCAGAGTCCCACAGCAGAGACTGGAGTATCTGAACATAGGACTATAATAAGCCGTACGCTCCATAGAGTTGGGCTTTATGGCAGAGTGGCCAGAAGAAAACCATTACTTTCAGCAAAAAACAAAATGACACATTTTGAGTTTGCGAAAAGGCATGTGGGAGACTCCCAAAATGTATGGAGGAAGGTGTTCTAGTCTGATGAGACTAAAATTGAACTTTTTGGCCATCAAAGAAAACGCTGTGTCTGGCGCAAACCCAACACATCACATCACCCAAAAAACACCATCCCCACAGTGAAACGTGGTGGCAGTATCATGCTGTGGGGATGTTTTCAGCAGTCATGATTGGGAAACTGGTCAGTGTAGAGGGAAAGATGGATAGTGCTAAATACAGGGATATTCTTGAGCAAAACCTGTGTAACTCTGTGTGTGATTTGAGGCTAGGACGGAGGTTCACCTTCCAGCAGGACAATGACCCCAAACACACTGCTAAAGCAACACTTGAGTGGTTTAAGGGGAAACATGTAAATGTGTTGGAATGGCCTAGTCAAAGCCCAGACCTCAATCCAATAGAAAATCTGTGGTCAGACTTAAAGATTGCTGTTCACAAGCGCAAACCATCCAACTTGAAGGAGCTGGAGCAGTTTTGCAAGGAGGAATGGGCAAAAATACCAGTGGTAAGATGTGGCAAGCTCATAGAGACTTATCCAAAGCGACTTGGAGCTGTGATAGCTGCAAAAGGTGGCTCTACAAAGTATTGACTTTAGGGGGGTGAATAGTTATGCACATTGACTTTTTCTGTTATTTTGTCCTATTTGTTGTTTGCTTCACAACACAAAAAAAAAAAAAAACATCTTCAAAGTTGTGGGCATGTTCTGTAAATTAAATGATGCAAATCCTCAAACAATCCATGTTAATTCCAGGTTGTGAGGCGAAAAAACACGAAAAATGCTAAGGGGGGTGAATACTTTTGCAAGGCCCTGTATGTTGTATAAAGATGTTGTTTACCAGGAAAAGATGAGGTGTTCCTGATTTAAGTACAATGCAATACACTATGTGTTACTTCATACTGTGGTTATGTAGAAACAAAGGCCAATAGGCTAAGTAAACAAGGGAATTGTAAACACACATAAAAGTATACACACACTAAAGGTGTATATATACATACAAAGCTTTATAACAACAATAGGGCTGTGAAGTATTAACATTGTCTATTGTCCTTTTTGGTTAGTTTCGGCCTCCATGCATGGCTAGTTTGTTTTACCAATGTTGACATAAAATGAACCCTTTCAGAGTTCAACCCAAAATCATAGAATTAAAGTGTATTTCCACTTTTGCAGTCAAATTATAATTACACCTGCTTTATATTTGTTACATGTTCCCAATCAAATAGTATACCTTAAAAGTTCAAAAATGCAGCTTACTTTTCATTTGCTTTTCTGTGTTGTCCATTGACATAGACAGTGTGACTCTGCCCCCCTCTCGTTACTTGCTTTGGTTGACAGTACTGGGAGCCTATGGCTCCTGGAGCCCCAGCAAAGCTAGTGAGACATGGAAGTGAGGGGAAAGACATGCACAGCGATGGATCGAGTGAGGGCTAAGATAAGTATATGGGGTGAGAGGCCAAATTTGATGCCTAAATATTTTTTACCTTAACCATCTAACCCCCAGGCTATAGATAAATCACAGCCGGGTGGATGTCATAACCGCGGGGCCCGTGCAACAGCGCGATCTGTCAATGGCCGTGTCCACGAGACACAGCTGATGACTGATCAGAGTACTGGCTTGTTGGCACTACCACATGACCGCCGTGATGGATCACAGCAGGTCACATGTACACAATGGATGGTTTTCTTTCATGCCATCCAATGTGTACAATTGTGTTGCTAGCTGTGATTGGTCAATTTGATCACATGGTACAGACAGGGCTAATTACAGCCCATCTATACCATGTCATTAACTTTGACCAATCACAGCTAATTACAACAAAACAGGCTAAATGAATCGGTTTCATTCAGTAAAATGCTTGCTATAGCAATGTAATGAACTGCTATAAGCAATCATAATGTGTAAAAATAAAAAAATCCAGATCACTTCCCCAGAGCAATACAATGTTACTATGGTAACATTATATTGCTCTGGTCACACTGTGTTAAAAAAAACAAAGAAAAAAATGTATTAAAAGATAGAAAATGAAAAAAATGATTTTAACCACTTTTAACAACAAATCTCTTTCTGAGATTTGTTGTTTACAAGTTAAAAACTGTTTTTTTTTTGCTAGAAAATTACTTAGAACCCCCAAACATTATACATTTTTTTTCTAACGCCCTAGAGAATAAAATGGAGGTCGTTGCAAAACTTTCTGTCACACCCTATTTGCGCAGCAGTCTTACAAGCGCACTTTTTTTGGAAAAAATACACTTTTTTGAATTAAAAAATAAGACAGCAGTAAAGTTACCATAGCCCTTTTTTTTTAATATTGTGAAAGATAATGTTATGCCGAGTAAATTGATACCCAACATGTCACGCTTCAAAATGCTTGTGGAATGGTGACAAACTTTTACCCTTAAAAATCTCCATAGGCGACGTTTAAAAAATTCTACAGGTTGCATGTTTTGAGTTACATAGGAGGTCTAGGGCTAGAATTATTGCTCTCGCTCTACCGATCATGGCGATACCTCACATGTGTGGTTGAAACACTGTTTCCATATGCGGGCGCTACTCACATATGCGTTCGCTTCTGCATGCAAGCTCGTCGGGACGGGGCGTGTTTAAAATAATTTTTTTTTCTTATACCTTTTATTTTTTATTTTTACACAGTTTTAAAAAAAATATATCACTTTTATTCCTATTACAAGGAATGTTTGTCATTTAAAAAATAAAAAAAATGGCCCTTTAGGAGCTATGGGCGGAAGTGACGCTTTGACGTCGCTTCCACCCTGCATTGGTATTGAGACGGGTGGGGGCCATCTTCCCCTCACTCGTCTCCATGCCCAGCAAGGGTGAAGATCTGATAGCCGCTCTCCGGTGCCCTCCGCCGCTTACCGGAGCCGTCGGCAGCGGCGGAGGGCACCGGAGGGGCCCTCTCCCGCCACCTATAAAAGTGATCTTGCGGCGAACCCGCCGCAGAGACCACTTTTATCTTAAACTGGACCGCTCACTAAAGAAGAGCATACCGGGGTTATGTCAGCTAGCTGCTGCCATAACAACGATATCCTCCTTCAAAGTACCAATGTATAAAGATGGTGGGCGGTCCGGAAGTGGTTAAACATTTATAAAAAAAAATAAATTCTCGTACTGTCACCAGTCAGTGTCCCTGATCACTGGCACACCAGTTAATGAGGATGCTGTATTGCACTTGTGACAGTATGTAAACATTTTTTTTTTAAGTTCTTAATTTTCCCAAAAATTATGACAAAAATTACTACTTCATAAAACCAGCCATGCCTCTTACTAAATACCTTGGACTGTCTACTTTCCATAAAGGAGTCATTCGGGGGGTATTTGTACTGTCCTGACATTTTAGGGCCTCAAAAAATGAGATAGGCCGTCAGTACATCAGGACTGATCAATTTTCAGATATATACCATAGTTTGTGGACGCTATAACTTTCACATAGACTTAATTTTATATACAATGATTTGGGTTATTTCCACCAAAGAAATGTAGCAGAACAATTATTTATTTGCAACATTTTTTACAGAAACGAAAAAAAACATATATTTTCGTCTTTTTTTTGTTTATTTAGGAACAAATAAAAACCCAGTAGGGAAATAGTTCTAGCGAACATGCGAACCCTATTGAAGTCTATGGGACATGAGCATTAACAATCAAAAGTGCTCATTTTAAAAGCTTATATGCAAATTATTGCCATAAAAAGTGTATGGGGACCCGGGTATTACCCTATGGGACATGTATCAATGCAAAAAAAAGTTTTTCAAACAACCTTTTTTTCAGGGACAGTGATTTTAATAATGCTTAAAGTGGTTGTACACCCGGTACAACCACTTTTACTTACAGGTAAGCCTATATTAAGGCTTACCTGTAGGTGCTTGAAATATCTCCTAAACCTCCACGGAAAGGGCACATTCCTTAAGAAGGTAATTCATTAGCAATCACTTATGGATTCTTTTTCACTTGAGCTTTCTTTTTGAGCCAATTCATGTTCACTCCTGCTTCTAGTCCCACATTCTTTTCATGTCCTCTCCTACTTCACCCTTTCACTCCAGGTCCATGATGGACACTCATTGACTGTGCACACCTATTACACTCTCATTTTCTCATCACGGTTATGGGCTCTATCCTTGTATATCTATATACATCGACAAGGTCATTTATATCATATATTTCTTATTTAATTTCACATATTTTAGAATTCCCATTAACCGTGACATGATGCACACACTCATCATGGGGAATTGCGGCCGCGCGCCTGGCCCCTCCCACTGGATCCCTTTCTCAGCTCCCGGGCGAGACATAGTTGGACGGTCCCTGGCATACGCTATCACATTTTTCAGTTCAGACGTGAGTAATTTTGCTATGGCTGGAAATCTTTCAGCAATTTCAAGTTCTTTATGGTTGTTGATACAACGGACTATAATGGTCATCTATTCCTTCCCTCTTTAGAACATGGATGCATGGCTCCTGATGAGTGGATGCAGTCCACGAAATGCATTGAGCCCACCTTGATGCATCCAGTTACATCTAAATGGTTTTATCAATTTATGTTCCCATTAGACTATATTTTATTTAATATCCAGTATGCATATCTTTTATTAATATGTGCCATGTGATCAACTATTATCTTGATGTAATTCAACAATAGTACCATGCATGTTATGCTGTACTATGTTATGCCATTCAATGGTTTAGTAATAAACATATAGATGTTTTTACTTACATGTTTTGTTTGGTCTGAGCAAACACACCTCATTCAAAGTCCCGAAACCTTCCCCCTCTCTTATGTTGCATACAGCACAGGGATGGAGGCATGAACCTTCCCTCACATTTTACTCAAAGTCCCAAATATTCCCCCCTTTTTTCTTTTGCCGTTTCTAATAGGGGTCATGGAGTGATGTCACACGACTCCGGCCAGTCACAGAGCCAGAGTTCGCGGCCCTGGAAGGAAGAGGGGATGAAGATGGACGCTTGCTGCTAGAGGGGACAGCGGTGACATCGCAGGCTTCGGTTTCAGGTAAGTGACACATAATGGGCTACTATGCAATGCATAGTAGCCCATTATGCTTTACCTTTGCAGGGAAATAAAGAGGAAGTAAAACCCACCAGGGTTTACTTTCTATTTAAGGTGAAACAATAAAAATGAAAGATTCTTTAAATATTGTGTCTGGGGGTTCCCTTAGTCTGCCTGTAAAGTGACGCATCTGTGTGATGTGTAGAACAGTGCCACCTCAAAATTAAATTTCTAAAGGAAAAAATTTAATCAACTTGCTTGCGCCTGTAATGTATTTCCAGCAATATAGCTAAAAAATCTAAGAAAAAAACAGCGTGCGCCCCCCCAGTCCATACCAGGCCCTTCGGGTTTGGTATGGATTTTAAGAGGAACAACACGCCAAAATTTTTTTAAAAATTGGCGTGGGGTCCCCCCAAAAGCCATACCAGACCCTTATCCGAGCAAGTAGCCTGGCAGGCCAGGAAAGGGTGGGGACAAGCGAGCCCCCCCCCCTCCTGAACCATACCAGGCCATTTGCCCTCAACACAGGGAGGGTGCTTTGGGGAGCCCCCCCAAAGCACCTTGTCCCATGTCGATGGGGACAAGAGCCTCTTCCTGACAACCCTGGCCATTGGTTGTCGTGGTCTGTGGATTTAACTGGGGGCCCCCAGATCCTGCCCCCCCATGTGAATGGGTATCGGGTACATTGTGCCCCTACCCATTCACCAAAAAAAGTGTCAAAAAGTAAAAACCACAACAGTCAGTTATTGACAATTCCTTTATTAAAAAAAAAAAAAAGTCCATCCATCTTCACACCCGCCCAACGACCCAATTAAAGAAAAAAATGAAAAACTCCACCTCCATGGGAGGCCACCCAGCGACTGCTGTCTCTTGGCTGTGACAGCTGTTATATAGGCAAGGGCGGGGCCACCCGGTGACGTAACCAAGTAACCCCCTCTGACATCACATGACGTCAGAAGGGGATTGGGTCACTTGGTTACGTCACCAGGGGGACCCCAAAGCACCCTTCCCATATTGAGGGCAAGTGGGCTGGTATGGTTCGGGGGGGGGCGCTCGCTCATCCCCTTACTTTCCTGGCCTGCCAGGCTGCTTGCTCGGAAAAAGGTCTGGTATGGATTTTGGGGGGGGGGGGGGGGCCACACCAATTTTTTTTTTCAATTTTGGCGTGGAGTTCCCCTTAAAACCTATACCAAACCCAAAGGACCTGGTACCGATTTTGGGGGGGACCCCATGTCTTTTTTTTCTTAATTCTGTCATAGGGTTCCCCTTAACCACTTCAATACTTTGTATTATATGCTCTGCACTGCACTATATACCTTACACTGTATTATATACTGTACACTGCCTGCACTATATATATATTCTACATTGACTGTATATATATATATATATATATATATATATACTAGACTGCCTGTACTGTATATATATAGTCTACACTGACTACACTGTGTATATATATATATATATATATATATATATATATATATATATATATATATTAAACTGCCTGCACGCCACAAACTAACTTACCTAATCTAGCTCAAGTTCCCAATCTCCACGTTATCACACTACATACGGCCGCCGTGTAAGCAGCCTTATATCGTGTGGGGCGTGGACTTAGCCCCTGAGCCATGATTGGCCAAAGGCACCCTGCGCTGTGATTGGATGCCTATTAGGTGTCCAATTACCTATAGGAGAGGACGGGAGAAGACGTATGGAAGACCTTGCTCGCCGCTGTCACACGCTCCCCCACCGAGACAGGGTAAGTGCTGGGCAGACGACAAGCGGGCGGGGGTAGGGTCACTGTGGTGGCATTCGATGGCACAGTGGCAGCATTTGGTGGGTACAGTGGGAGCATTCGATGGGCACAGTGGCAGCATTTGATGGGCACAGTGGCTGCGTTTGATGGCACAGTGGCTGTGTTTGATAGACCCACTGATCCACTGCCACAGGATCTCCTGAGCTTTTCCAGTCTTCTTACTGAATATCTTCCTTAAGCGTCACCCCTGCGTCCCTGCTTGGTCCCTAGCTTGGCACTCACAGATACTCCTCAAGCGTCACCCCACTGGCCTGCTCGGTCCCTGGCTTGGCACACAAGACTGCTCTGCAAGTGTCACCTCCACTGGCTGGGTCCCTGGCTTGACACCTGCTAAAGTTTCCCAATTCTTCACCATCCCCGGTTGGTGAGAATAATGCTCTGGTATTTGCTTCAGCTACTCACGCTGATCCCTGGTAATAAGGTGGATGGTCTCTTAGTTGCGACAGCTTCCCCTCTACCTCCGACCAGGACAGGTTCTCCGGCGGGCAGAACCGTGACCGTCTCTTTGGTTGTACTGCAAGTCGCAGTCCCAATGCTGCGCTGCTCTCTTGCTTCTGTATAGGCCCTTAGACAGCCTAGTAGCCAGATGTCCCCAGGATTTACTAGCAACCCTGCCTAAACATCAGGGTGCTACAATAGTCTTTTTAATATTTTTAAGAATGCATGTAAAAGAGAAAGGATTGATGTAAATAACCTGATTAAGGTGCATTGCATTAAAACTAAAGATTTATATGTATGACAGACTAAGCAAGTAACTATGTAATGCACAACCCTCATACAGTAAACAAAACTTCCTTTACCTCCCCTAAGTAAGCCAGATCCTCCTTCTTATGTGTTTCACCTGCACCCCCTTCCAGACACTGCAACTTACCGTGGTAGGGTTTCAGTAACAGAGTCAGTGCTGTCAGTCCAGAAAGAAGTGGACAGGACTAGGTGTGTCCAGATACTGTTTGACAAGTTACAGGCTTGTGAATCAGGAGAGACAATGTTGATAGCCATCCCTCCTGCAACATTCTTTTTTATCCCACTGTGGTTCAGTCAGATACATGTAGCGCACCCCTGCAGGAGCCACTAGCTTTGAACAGTCCTGTTTTCCCACTTAGTGCACAAACAGCCAGGCACACAGTATTTTACTCTCTCTCACAAGCTCAAATAAACAGTCTAGGGATATATTTTCTTTTCCTGGTGCCTACCCATGGCAGCATACCAATGGTTGGTTGCTCCGCCCCCGACCAACCCACAGGACCACTTTAACTCTATAACAAAGAGTTGCTCCCCCCTGCCCATATTTTTTTCTCTGTCCTCATTCCTGCAGGATCACGATCAGCCCTACCTCACCGCTTTATGGTTTGACCATTGCAGGTTCATGTTCTCCTGCAGTATGGCGTCCCATTGCTTGGGCTGCTAAAGGCACCAGATAAGTATGGGACCCCGTTTTTCTGTGGATCTTTTTTGGGCCATTTAAAGGGTTAACAGGAGCCTGTCACTCTCCTCTATTTTTCCCTTGTTGGCATATCTCATGTGTATACATATTTAATCATCAATGCTGTTCATCTACCTGTATGTTTAAACAGCTTCCCTCCATGTGTTACGTCACCGCTCGTGACTTCATCTGGGCCCAGATGAAGTCACAAGCAGTGACGTTACACGTAGGGCATGGCAGAGAGCAGACGTAACCAGAAGTCAGTAAGGAGGCGCCTCAAACGCCGCTCCTGAGTTTTTATGCTGTTTATGCTGTTTTTAAAGTATTTGAAATGTAAGAGACCACTTGAATTACGAATAAATTGAATTTTATTTAAAATTACTACACTATTGGAGGCCTCTCTCCCTATCCCGTTTATTCCACTGGATCGGTGAAGCCCATGTGGGCAACCCCTCCTTTCTTTTGATAGGTATTTGAATACCGGGAGGATAACCCAACCATCAGAGAAGCCCCACCTGGATAATCGATAAGCCATACCACACAGTATCCACTAAAGCAACCGTTTGACGCTTGTATTTGCTTTTCTTAAGGTGAGAGTTTAGAGAGCCCGGATTTACCGGATTCCTCCATATAAAGATCATCACCATCATCTCCCCACATATTTGATCCCAGCTGATGTCACACATTATCATGAACTTTTTTTACTTATGAAGAGATTATTTTCACTAGCACACTTGGACTATTTTGTATAAATTGCCTGTGCATATTCACAGTTTATATTCACATTTTCACAGCTATTATAGCTGCACGTATATGGTCACATTTATGTCAGTATATATTTATAAGTGATAGATTTGAAGCGCGAAGTCCTATGCATATGTGTGTATGTATATATATGTACATATATATGTATGTTTGGGCGGCACAGTGGTGTAGTGGGTAGCACTAGCAGTAAAAAGGGTCGCTGGTTCGTATCCCAACCACGACACTACCTGCCTGGAGTTCGCATGTTCTCCCTGTGTCTGCGTGGGTTTTCTCCTACACTCCAAAGACATGCTGGTAGGTTAATTGGCTTGTGCCCAAAATTGGCCCTAGTATATGAATGGGGACCTTGGATTGTGGGTAGGGACTGATGTGAGTCACCTTACCAACCGCTCAGTGTCTGCCAACCCTCTAATCCAATCCCTACACTGGCTCCCAATCACCCAGCGAATTAAATTCAAAATACTAACCACAACATACAAAGCCATTCACAACTCTGCCCCGAGCTACATCACTAATCTTGTCTCCAAATATCACCCAAATCGACCTCTCCGCTCTTCTCAAGACCTCCTGCTTTCAAGCTCTCTCATCTCCTCCTCCCATGCTCGTCTCCAGGATTTCTCCAGAGCCTCTCCCATCCTCTGGAACTCGCTACCTCCATCTATCCAGCTATCCCCTAGTCTTGCTACCTTCAGGCGATCCCTGAAAACTCATCTCTTCAGGAAAGCCTATCACGTCTCCAACTAATCTCCTACCACTTCCAACATCTCATTCCCCACAGTTACAGCCCTTTGTACCACCTGCCCCACCCTATTAGATTGTAAGCTCTTCTGAGCAGGGCCCTCTTAATCCTCTTGTATTTTATTGTATTATAACTGTATTGTCTCCCTTTTATATTGTAAAGCGCTGCGTAAACTGTTGGTGCTATATAAATCCTGTATAATAATAATAATAATAATAATCCCGCAGGTCATCTCACAGAAATTCTCCAGATAGGAGATCAAGGGGTCATAGAAGCTCAGGTCATTCTCATTCTTCTTCGAGCCCTACCTGAGAAATTTGTATGCGGTCAGTGCCTACTAGAAGCCACAGGAGACAAAGAAAGAGACAAGCAGCAATCAATGGAGCCAATGAAAAACCTAATCAAGGATTCAATCCGGGAGTTGGCCTTATCCCAAGACCAAGTTAACCCGTCCACGGCTGAAACGTCAGTAAATACACCCACCCCTCGACCTGATTCAGACGTTAATTCTGGAGATGAGACAGAAGTGGTGGAGGATAATGCTTCGGCCTTTGACTTCACTCTTGTTACCTAGTTAAGGTCTAGAACCTTTCATCACCGCAGTTAAGGACGCAATCCAATGGAAGGAGGTTCCAGAGCCTCCATCTAAAACAAAGAGATATTTCCCACACTTAAAGAAGAAACTATCAGCCTTGCCCTTGATGGGAGAAATCAAGGAGGTTGTGACAGATGAATGGCAGAAAGTGGACAAAAGACCCATTGCTTATAATCGTTTTCTAAAATTATATCCGCTGGCAGAAGCAGATGCACAACTTTTTGATAGTGTACTGACTGTAGACGCCTCAATTATGAGGTTAGCCAGAAATACGACACTACCATTAGAAGACACAGTCTCCTTTAAGAATGTCCTTGACCGAAGGATTGATTCAGATCTAAAAAAATCTTATCAGGCAGCTGGAGGGGCATGTAAACCAGCGGTAGCTCTGACCTCGGTCTCGAGGGCTACCAGGGTATGGTCTGACAATATTGAAACAGCCCTCAGACAGGGTGTGGGCTCAGAGGAAATTATTAAGGCGCTGGATGAATTAAAATTGACCTCAGATTTCATGGCAGAGGCAGCCATTGATGTCTTAAAATGTTCCTCTAGAGCCATGCTGTACTCCATCATGGCCAGAAGAGCGTTATGGCTAAAGCCATGGTCAGCCAACCCAACATCAAAGCAATCCTAGTGTCGTATCCAATATAATGGGAAAGCTCTGTTCAGCGAGAAAATGGATGCGGCAATTACCAAAGTCACAGGGGGGAAAAGTGGTTTGATTCCCCAGTACAGAAGCAGGAGGAAGAGATTAGCTACACGCCCAGCTATCCAGCAGATCGTACCGCCCAGGAAGGGAGTACAGAAGACGCTGGAAGGGCTTGGCTCGCAAGCCACTTTTTTGAAGTCGGGAAAACCTAAAGCCTCTACATCCACAGTTGAGAGCCAGAAATCTCTTTGACTCCCTTTCCACACAAACTGGTCCAGTGGGAGCTCGTCTCAAGGCGTTTGCCAAGGTTTGGGTGGAAAATTGCGTAGACCAGTGGGCAGTTTCCACGGTCCTTCAAGGGTATTTCTGGAAGTTCAAAAGGCACCCCCCTCTTTTCCTTCCAGTCCACCAAAATTCCAACCTCCAAAGAGAAGAAGGAGGCCCTTCTTCAATATGTTCAGATTCTTATTCTCCAGCAGACAGTAGTGCTAGTTCCGGACTCGGAAAAACGCTCAGGATTTTATTCCCCAGAAGTCGGGGGGTTGGAGGCCCGTACTGGACCTGAAGAGGTTGAACAGACATAGCCATGTGGAGCATTTCAAAATGGAGTCCTAAACATGGTAATTTTATCTGTGCAACCCGGGGATTAGATGGTCTCTATAGACCTTCAAGATGCATATCTTCATATATCTATCCAACGGCAGTTTCAGCCTTTTCTTCGGTTCAAAGAAGGCGACCTACATCTCCAATTTCAATGTCTTCCCTTTGGGATTTCAACGGCACCCAGGACCTTCACCAAGGTACTAGTGACAATCTTTGCTCCTCTTCGAGAGAAGAGGATTCGAGTACTACATTATTTGGACGATATCCTAATTTTATCCCAGCACAGAGAGAGCTTGGAAATACATGTGCAATTGGTCCTAGACACGCTGATTAGGTTTGGGTGGCTGATCAACTATTCCAAAAGCCAACTCACACCTACACAGGAGATGACATATCTGGGAGCATTCTTCAACACTCCAGAAAAAGCAGTTTCACTCCCATCAGAAAAAATTCCTATATTGATAGGGAAAGTAAAAAGAGCACTGGCGAGCCATTCCAGGTCAGCATCAGACTGTCTGAGCCTACTAGGGTCCCTCTCTTCATGCATACCCATGGTAAAGTGGGCCAGGTGGCATCTACGGGGGTTCCAGTTGGGCTTTCTGTCACAGTGGAGGATGAATCACCTGGATCAGAGGATATTGGTTACGCCCGCAATTAAGTTTAAGCCTCTGGTGGTGGACAAGGCTATCCAACCTTCTGGTTCACTGTTCCCTTGGACCCATCTCGTTTGGACTGTTCTGATGTCGGACGCAAGTCGGTTAGGGTGGGGAGCACACTATCAAGACCAGTTGGTACAAGGAAGATGGCATTTCAATTCAGCAGTAGTGTCAAACACCTTGGAGCTAAGGGCAGCATGAATGGCAATCTTGCATCAAGTCACCTTCCTCAGAGGCAAATCCATCCTTCTCCAGATGGACAATAGAGCGGCAGTGGCCTATGTTCAGAATCAGGGGGGAACACACAGCAGGTCCTTATTCAGAGACGTAACACCCATTCTAACATGGGCCGAGAGGAATTTAATCAACATACGAGCCTCATATATCCCAGGGCCCGAGAATCAGTTAGCCGATCGTCTTTCAAGATCATTTCAAGACAACAACGAATGGTCTCTGAATCCAAGAGTCTTCCTCTGGATATGCCAGCAATGGGGCACTCCCCAAACAGACCTTTTTGCCTCCCCGCTCAATGCGAAGACGCCTCTTTTCTTTTCGAGATTCCCATCTCCAAAGTCAGCGGAGGTATATGCCCTGGTCCAACCATGGAACTTTCGGAGGGGATATGCGTTTCCTCCAACCCCTCTGAGGTTTCTTCAACTTCTAACAACAGAGAAAGTCATAATCTTGGCAGTGATCACGTATTGGCCCAAGAGACCGTGGTTCAAGCTCCTAGTCAGGGTGGCCCTGTGCAAACCGCTTCCCCATCCACGCATGGACAACCTTCTGTCTCAGGACAACTTCTGTCACCCACACCCGGAGATTTTAGACTTGAGTGCCTGGAAGTTGAGCGGAAGAGGTTGGGCGAGTTAGGATGCTCACATAATGTTATTCAGACACTATTACAGGGAAGAAAATCATCCACTAATTCCACCTATTATAGGGTTTGTAGAAAGTTTACAGAACTAGCAGAGACTAACCATTTCGATCCCCTGGATCCCGGAGTCCAGAATATACTTCTCTTTTTACAGAATGGATTGGACTTAGGTTTGGGCCTGAACACACTTAATGTCCAGGTCTCAGCACTTTCAGCTTTAACAGATACACGGTGGGCACTAAATCCTCTTGTAGAACGCTTTTTGAAGGCAGTCCTAAGATTGCAACCTCCCAGGAAAAAGTTATAATCCAAATGGGACTTAACTACTGTACTTAATGTCCTATCAAGGCCTCCTTTTGCTCCCACAGAAAAATGCACCTTGGAAGATATTTTCTTGAAGGCGGTTTTCCTGATACCCATCACTTCGGGTCGCAGAGTGTCGGAGATCCAAGCACTAGGATCACAGGAACTCTACATCACCTTTTTCCCAGACAGGGTGGTTTTGCAGCCTATTCATCAATTCATTCCTAAAGTACCTTCAGTTTACCATCTCAACCAGGAATGGGTTCTTCCAGCATTTGGGGAGGACCCAGCCTCCTCAAGGCTGCACGAGTTGGATATAGCCAGGTCCCTAAGGCATTATTTAAATTTGACACAACAGTTCCGCAAAGATCAACGGTTATTTATCATCCCAAAGGGCGCCAAAAAGGGAATGGCAGCATCCAAGACGACCTTGGCAAGCTGGATCGTGAGGTTAATCCAAAGAGCATATCAGGCTAGTGGTATTCCAGCTCCAGATGCGGTCAATGCGCACTCAACGCATGGAATAGCCTCCTCCTGGGCAGCCTTGACGCGGGTCTCCCCTGAGAGAGTTTGCCGAGCGGCCAGTAGGTCGTCCCAGTGGTTCTTACTTCCCGAGAGTTTGGGGAAAGGATCTTGCAGTTTTCTGTACTGTAGTTTTCATTAAATTTCTTATTGCAGTACCCTCCCTGTAAGCGAGTTATTTACCATTGGTATGCTGCCATGGAGGCACCAGGGAAACGGAAAATTGAATACTTACCTTTCCGTAATTTTCCTTTCCTGGTGCCTACCCATGGCAGCATACACCCTCCCTTCAATAAACCTTAATGTTTTAAGGTCTAGTTACAAGAATACCGGCAGGAGGGAGCAACTCTTTTTTTAAAGAGTTAAAGTGGTCCTGTGGGTTGGTCGGGGGTGGAGCAACCAACCATTGGTATGCTGCCATGGGTAGGCATTAGGAAAGGAAAATTACAGAAAGATAAGTATTCAATTTTCCATTTTAATGCTGAGTACTGCTGGGAATGGGGGAAGCATGGGATACCTTAAAGGAACTGAAGTAACTGAGGACTTTTCTCTCCCCATTTACCTAGTAGAGAACTTCGACTGAGCTACTGCTTGCTAGGAGAAATGCTTAGGACATGATTTTTGAAGCTCTTTGAAGAACTAAAAAAAAAACTGCATACAGTCTCAAGGGCACAGGGTCTAGGTCAGTACTTACAAGGTCTTAGGATCATCAGCTACCACCTTCTGATCCCCTGAGCACTTCTTAATGAGGGAGAGGCAAACTCACAATACCACCAGTCACTAGACATGTGCACACTGAAATATTTTGTTTCGGAATTTTGTTTTCGTCCGAAAAATCTATTTATTTAGTTACTCCCGAAATTCGTTTTTATTTATTTCGTTTTTCGTCAAAAATTGCATTAGTCCAAAAATCCAAATTAAGTTTGAATCTGTCATTGAAGGCTTATGGTGTCTGTCGAACGTTCAAAGAAGATTCGACGGAGCAGCTAAACTGTACGACGCTGTATAGTTTACCTGCTCCATCGAATCTTCTTAGAACTTTCAACAGACACCATAAGCCAAAGTACATGTGTACTTAGTTCTAGCTATTTTACTGCTCCTCCTCTTTGGTTACAATCAGCCAAAAACATTCATCATCATCATTATTTTTATTCATCTTTTCTCCCCTACGTCGAATCTTTTCTCCCCTACGTTGAATATTTTCTCTCTATGTCGAATCTTTTCTCTCTATGTAGAATAATCTTGGACTAATAGAGTTAAGGTTAGGCACATTCGACCACAGGTTTGATGGACACGGATTGTTATTGTCATCATCATGTCGAATCTCCTATCTACATCGATAGCAATGAAAACGAAAATAAAACATTTGTTTATGTCGGATCTTTCGTTTTTCGGATTCTGCACTTTCGTTATCGTTTGTTAAAATGATAACAAAAATACCTGAAATTTGGACGAAAATGCATTCGGACAAAAATGAATGCACATGTCTACCAGTCACTGGACCCTCTTCCATCCAGCCTACACCTGGTATCCTCCAGAGTTAGGGTTGCCACCTGTCCGGTTTTGACCCCGGACAGTCCAGGTTTTGAATGAAGTGTCCGGGTTTCCCTCTGCTTGAGATCCGGACATCAGTGCCGCTGACAGGGGGTACCACAAGGCTTCCTGTAGGGGCCCCAGCACACAGGGAGACCTGGACAGCAGGGGGATCGGAGCGGGGGGCAATTACAGAGAAGACAAAAGAGAAGGGAGAGAGAAGTGCCAGATAGCCACTGGTGTGGTGGTTTTTAATAAATTCCATGTGGCATGTCAGTCTGTGAAGTCTACTGCCAGCATTCTCCTGATCCATGCTGCTCTGCTGTGATTACTGAATCGCTGGAGGAAGCCGGTTTAAGGATACAGAGCTCCGCCGTGAACTGTCACATAGCCTGCAACGCTGTGACCAATCAGAGCGTTCTGGAGGTTTAACCATGTCTCCATCTTCAGAGGTGGACAGGTCACTGGAGTTTCCCCGCGGCGCTCTGTATCCTTATACCGGCTTCCTCCAGCGATTCAATGATCACAGCAGTCAGGAGATTGCTAGCAGCGGACTTCACAGACTGACATGCCTACTGCTCTGACATGTGTGAGTGGATTGTTTTTAAACATTTAATTTATTAAAATCTACCACACCAGTGGCTACCTGGCACCTCTCTCTCCCTTCTCTTTGGTCTCCTCTGTAATTGCCCACACCCTCGGCCGCTCCAATCCCCCTGATGTCCAGGTCCCCCTGTGTGCTTGAGCCTCTACAGGAGGCCTCGTGGTACCCCCTATCGGCGGCCATAGGGATATTGGGGTAGGAGGATTTGTGCTGGTAGGGGAAGATGATTTATAATAGGAGGGGGTGGGGATAAGTGCTGGGATGGGAAAGAAGGGGGATTGTGTTGTGACTGGGGATTTTGGTGATGGTGGAGGGGTACTCGTGCTGTGGAAGGGGGAAGAATATTTGTTTTGGGGGGGTTGTTCTGGGAGGGGGAATTGATTTTTGCTGGTGGGGGGTGGAGGGTGAGAATAAAGACTAGTGTTGGATGTTTTTTTGCAGGAGAGGGAGTGGGGTTTTTGATGAAATGGTAACATGGGGGTGAGAATTGCTCACGAGGGGGAATTTTGCACTCTTCTTAGCCCTACACTGTGCGTTACACACCCCTGACTCCTGTGCTCTTTTTGCTTTGTACTCATGACTCCTAATATGCATTACACACTCCTGACCCATACATTCTGTGCATAAGATTCACAGGCTCTATTCACACATACGCATTCTGGATTGCAGGCAGAATTACATTGTTACATAGTTAGTAAGGTTGAATAAAGACACCAGTCCATCCAGTTCAACCTGACTGAGTGTGTATGAGTACGTGTCTGCAATTGTGATTGTGTCTCATTAAGATGCTCATCTATTATTATCATTATTTATTTAAGGTACCCATATAGCGCCGTCAATTTACGCAGTGCTCCACACATACATCGCACACTCACATCGGTCCCTACCCTCAAGGAGCCCACAATCCAAGGTCCCCAACTCACATTCATATTCATATACTAGGGCCAATTTTTTGGACAGAAGCCAATTGACCTACCAGCATGTCTTTGTGTGTGAGTGTGGGAGGAAACCAGAGTACCCGGAGGAAACCCACACAGGCACAGGGAGAACATGCAAACTCCAGGCAGGTAGTGTCGTGGTTGGGATTTGAACCAGCGACCCTTTTTACTGCTAGTTGAGAGGGCTACCCACTACACCACTGTGCCGCCTTTGGCTGCGATACTGCCCATGATTCCCCAAACGGCGAAAATCACAGGACGTGCTCAAATCCCTTTACTTTCAATGGCACCCCAATCGCAGAGCGAAACTTCTTTTAGGTGACAGGCATGTTTGATTCTGGCGACAATTGCGGCAAAATCGTGCCATGCTGTGCGGCGCTAAAGTGTTCAGGTTTGGCTTGAAGAAAAGGTGGCAACTCTATCCAGAGTGCTTCTCCAGATAATAAAAGAGGAACCCTAGACTTTATGGGATAGGTTCCCCAGCCTAAGCTATGGCTGGGATCTCTGTGTCCTCCAAGCAGTGTCTCCAGACCACCCAGAGGTGCACAGCCCCTCTGACAGAGGACTCTTCTGGTAGGGCTCATCTAGGATCCAAGACCCCCCTGCTCCAGGCTCCAGACTTTTCATGGGCTCTTCAACCACCTTCTAGATAAACCCTTCCAGGCATTGGCTGGGTTCCCATAAATTTTTAACTTGCTCTCTCATTCTTTCTCCCACTGTAATTCTAGAAAACTGTAGAATTCAAGGGGAAGCAATTAGACAAGCAGTTTGTGTAACACTGGGCAGGCTAGAACAATCAACTCCTAGTCCACTGATTAAAGATGAGCTCCACTATATTTACCTAACAATCTAACCTTAAGGAATTACTTCGGAAGAAAGCCACTGAAGAAAGTAAAAGCACAAAGGGTAGAGTTTCTTGTTCCCAATAAAATGGGTCAAGCAAGCAATAAACAAGAATGTGGTATTTCACAAAACCTGCTTGATGGTACACCAACTTATTTTACATTACATTTTTATGATACTTACTAAAGGTTTTAGAAGGACACTTCTAAAAATAACCTGGGAATGAGTTTTTGGCAGCTTTAAAGTGAGTACACCCCTCACATTTTTGTAAATATTTTATTATATCTTTACATGTGACAACACTGAAGAAATGACACTTTGCTACAATGTAAAGTAGTGAGTGTACAGCTTGTATAACAGTGTAAATTTGCTGTCCCCTCATAATAACTCAACACACAGCCATTAATGTCTAAACCACTGGCAATAAAAGGGGATTTACTAAAACATTTATTGTGAAAATGGCTTAATGTAGCTTAACGTGTAATAAAGTGCCTAAACCCTAATCAATTGCCCTGAAATTCCGCACGGCCTAAGATCTCAACTTCCCAAACCTATCCTATAAGTTTCATGCAATTCAGTGTTCCACAAGGCAAACTATCGACATTAAGCTTGTTTATTGGGGAGCTTAATGTGGCTTAATGTACAAAAAAGACCTTAAATGTTAACCAATTCCCCCCAAACTTCACACAATAGAAGACTCTATCCATGCCAACATATTCTGAAAATTTCAGCTCATTTAGTAAATCATACCAAAAATTATTCACATTAAGCTATATTTTACAATGCTAAAACGTTTAATGTAAAGAGCTTAACGTATCATAATGTGCCTTAACCTCAATCAATTGTCTTGAGACTTTGCACAGCCTAAGTTCTCAACTTCCCAAACCTATCCAAGAAGTTTCATGTGATTCAGTGTTCCACAAGGCAAACTAGGGACATTAAGCTTGTTTTTTGGGGAGCTTAACATACAAAAAGACCTTAAATGTTAATCAATTTCCCCCAAACTTCACACAATAGAAGACTCTATCCATGCCAAGATATTCTGAAAATTTCAGCTCATTTGGTTAATCACACCAAAAGTCATTCACATTAAGCTATATTTTACAATGCTAAAACATTTAATGTGAAAATGGCTTAATGTCGTTTAATGTAGCTTAATGTGTAATAAAGTGTCTAAACCTCAATCAATTGCCCTGAAACTTTGCACAGCCTAAGATCTCAACTTACCAAACCTATTCAAGAAGTTTAATGCAATTCGGTGTTCCACAAGGCAAACTAGGGACGTTAAGCTTGTTTTTTGGGATCTTAATGTGGCTTAACGTACAAAAAAGACCTTAAATGTCAACCAATTTCCCCCAAACTTCACACAATAGGAGACGCTATCCATGTCAACATATTTTGAAAATTTCAGCTCATTTGGTTGATCACACCAAAAGTAATTCACATAAGCTATATTTTACAATGCTAAAACATTTAATGTAAAGAGCTTAACGTACTATAATGTACCTGAACCTCAATCAATTGTCTTGAAACTTTGCACAGCCTAAGTTCTCAACTTCCCAAACCTATCCAAGATGTTTCATGCAATTCGGTGTACCACAAGGCAAACTATGGACAGTAAGCTTGTTTTTTGAAGAGCTTAATGTGGCTTAACGTACAAAAAAGACCTTAAATGTTAACCAATTTCCCCCAAATGTCACACAATAGAAGACTCTATCCATGTCAACATATTTTGAAAATTTCAGCGCATTTGGTTGATCACACCAAAAGTTATTCACATTAAGCTATATTTTACAATGCTAAAACATTTAATGTGAAAATGGCTTAATGTAGCTGAACGTGTAATAAAGTGCCTAAACCTCAGTCAATTGCCCTGGAAACTTTGCACAGCCTAAGAGCTCAACTTCCCAAACCTATCCAAGAAGTTTCATGTGATTTGGTGTTTCACAAGGCAAACTATGGACATTAAGCTTGTTTTTTGGGGAGCTTAATGTGGCTTAACGTACAAAAAAGACCTTAAATGTTAACCAATTTCCCCCAAACTTCACACAATAGAAGACTCTATCCATGCCAACATGCGATTCGGTGTACCACGAGGCAAATAATGGACATTAAGCTTGTTTTTTGGAGAGCTTAATGTGGCTTAACGTACAAAAAAGACCTTAAATGTTAACCAATTTCCTGCAAACTTCACACAATAGAAGACTCTATCCATGCCAACATATTCTGAAAATTTCAGCTCACTTAGTAAATAACACCAAAAGTAATTCACATAAGCTATATTTTACAATGCTAAAACATTTGATGTAAAGAGCTTAACGTACTATAATGTGCCTTAACCTCAATCAATTGTCTTGAAACTTTGCACAGCCTAAGTTCTCAACTTCCCAAACCTATCCAAGATGTTTCATGCAATTCGGTGTACCACAAGGCAAACTATGGACAGTAAGCTTGTTTTTTGAAGAGCTTAATGTGGCCTAACGTACAAAAAAGACCTTAAATGTTAACCAATTTCCCCCAAATGTCACACAATAGAAGACTCTATCCATGCCAACATATTCTGAAAATTTCAGCTCATTTGGTTAATCACACCAAAAGTTATTCACATTAAGCTATATTTTACAATGCTAAAACATTTAATGTGAAAATGGCTTAATGTAGTGTAACTTCCCAAACCTATCCAAGATGTTTCATGCAATTCGGTGTTCCACAAGGCAAACTATGGACCTTAAGCTTGTTTTTGGGAGCCTAATGTGGCTTAATGTACAAAAAAGACCTTAAATGTTAACCAATTTCACCCAAACTTCACACAATAGAAGACTCTATCCATGCCAACAATATTCTGGACATTTCAGCTCATTTGGTTAATCACACCAAAAGTTATTCACATTAAGCTATATTTTTCAATGCTAAAACATTTAATGTGAAAATGGCTTAATGTAGCGTAACGTGTAATAAAGTGCCTAATCCTCAATCAATTGCCCTGAAACTTTGCACAGCCTAAGATCTCAACTTTACAAACCTATCCAAGAAGTTTCATGTGATTCGGTGTTCCACAAGGCAAACTAGGGACATTAAGCTTGTTTTTTGGGGAGTTTAATGTGGCTTAACGTACAAAAAAGACCTTAAATGTTAACCAATTTCCCCCAAAGGTCACACAATAGAAGACTCTATCCATGCCAACATATTTTGAAAATTTCAGCTCATTTGGTTAATTACACTAATGCCCCGTACACACGGTCGGACATTGATCGGACATTCCGACAACAAAATCCTAGGATTTTTTCCGACAGATGTTGGCTCAAACTTGTCTTGCATACACACGGTCACACAAAGTTGTCGGAAAATCCGATCATTCTGAACGCGGTGACGTAAAACACGTACGTCGGGACTATAAACGGGGCAGTGGCCAATAGCTTTCATCTCTTTATTTATTCTGAGCATGCGTGGCACTTTGTCCGTCGGATTTGTGTACACACGATCGGAATTTCCGACAACGGATTTTGTTGTCGGAAAATTTTATAGCCTGCTCTCAAACTTTGTGTGTCGGAAAATCCGATGGAAAATGTGTGATGGAGCCCACACACGGTCGGAATTTCCGACAACAAGGTCCTATCACACATTTTCTGTTGGAAAATCGGACCGTGTGTACAGGGCATTAAAGTTATTCACATTAAGCTATATTTTACAATGCTAAAACATTTAATGTGAAAATGGCTTAATGTAGCGTAATGTGTAATAAAGTGCCTAATCCTCAATCAATTGCCCTGAAACTTTGCACAGCCTAAGATCTCAACTTCCCAAACCTATCCAAGAAGTTTCATGTGATTTGGTGTTCCACAAGGCAAACTAGGGACATTAGGCTTGTTTTTTGGGAGCCTAATGTGGCTTAACGTACAAAAAAGACCCTAAATGTTAACCAATTTCCCCCAAAGGTCACACAATAGAAGACTCTATCCATGCCAACATATTCTGAAAATTTCAGCTCATTTGGTTAATCACACCAAAAGTTATTCACATTAAGCTATATTTTACAATGCTAAAACATTTAATGTGAAAATGGCTTAATGTAGCTTAATGTGTAATAAAGTGCCTAAACCTCAATCAATTGCCCTGGAACTTTGCACATTCTAAGATCTCAACTTCCCAAACCTATCCAAGAAGTTTCATGCAATTCGGTGTTCCACAAGGCAAACTAGGGACATTAAGCTTGTTTTTTGGGGAGCTTAATGTACAAAAAAGACCTTAAATGTTAACCAATTTCCCCTAAACTTCACACAATAGGAGACGCTATCCATGTCAACATATTTTGAAAATTTCAGCTCATTTGGTTGATCACACCAAAAGTAATTCACATAAGCTATATTTTACAATGCTAAAACATTTAATGTAAAGAGCTTAAGGTACCATAATGTCCCTTAACCTCAATCAATTGTCTCGAAACTTTGCACACCTATTCAAGAATTCCAGATCGTTTGGTAAATCACCCCAAAAGTTATTCACATTTAACCATTTTTTTCACAATCCTTAACCAGTTGCAGACTTTGGGCTCAGTAGACACGCCCAAAAACATGTCATCAGTGTACACAGGTCATGTCTAGTACATTCATTCCTTCTGCTCTGCTGCCAGGACGCTTCCCTGTCTCAGTACCCAACAATTCAGCAGGAGCTGAAGCAGGCTGGCAATGTTTATCAACAACCACATCACAGAAAGTTACATTGTAAACATTGTAAACATTGTATCAATTGGAACTTTCTGTGTTTTGCATTCACAGAATAAAGGGATGAACTTCAATTTGCAGGTGAAGAGAGTTAAAGCAACCTTGACAAGTAAAAAAAATAAAAATGTTTTTTTCTAATTAAATGTATCTCTGTTGAACTCCTTATTAACCCTTTAGTTTCAGCACTGATTAACTCTATATTCTCCTTCTCTTTTCAGTTGTAATTTTCCTGGTGATTTTTTTTCTTTTCTATTTTATTAACTAATAGTTAAACTTTTTTTTCAGTTTTTTTGTTTGCTTTGCCTATTAATATTTTTGACACCTTTGTACATATAAATACTGAAAGAAAGAAAAAAAATGCCTTTTGTTTAGTTTTATTACATTGAATTGTTTAAGAATTGCAAAAAATAATTATTGTTGAAGGACAATATTCACAAAAAGAAAGCCTTGTTTGTCCTTAAAAAAAATGCATGTATTATGTTGTTATCTTAAGTCAAGGGGTTAGGCAAGCTCGGCATTCCAGCTGTGGTGAAACTACAAATCCCATCATGCCTCTGCCTCTAGGAGCCATGCCTGTGATTTTTAGGTAGACATGTGTGATTAGTTTAGTACGAACCGGAAATTTGTACGAATTTCCAAAAATTCGTACATTCGTGAGGATCCGAAATACGAGTTTTTATGCATACGAATTTTGTACAAAATACAAAATGTTGTTTACAAACTTCGGATCCAAATTCCGTTACAACAATAACTAACATTATTGTTATGAAAAGTTAACAAACCTAAAAGTTAAAACCCCAGGAAGTCAGCACAGCACAGGGATGGTGGGAGCCCCTCATAATGATATATTTATCATAACAAACATTCGTTATTGTTACGAAAAGTTAACGAACCTAAAAGTTAAAAACCCAGGAAGTCAGCATAGCACAGGGATGGTAAGAGCCCCTCATAATAATAAATTTATCATAGCAAACATTCATTATTGTTACGAAAAATTAACAAACCTAATGAAAATTTGTATTTCGTACGAATCCGAATTGAATTTCGGACACGAATTATGAAATACAAATTAATTCTAATACGAAACGGAGCAGAACGAAACAAAACAAATTTATTGATGGCGCACATGTCTATTAACAAGGGGGCCCCCAGATCCTGGCCCCCCACACTATGTGAATGAGTATGGGGTACATTGTACCCCTACCCATTCACCTGGGGGAAAAAAAGTGTGAATAAAAAAACACACTAGACAGGGTTTTACAGTAATTTATTAGGCAGCTCCAGGGGTCTTCTTCCGACTTCGGGGGTCTCTTCCATGCTCTCTGGCCTCTTCTCTGCGCTCTACGGTTCTTCTCCCGGTCTCTGGGTCTTCTCCTGCTCTCCGGCCTCTTCTCCAGGTCTTTGGTTCTTCTCCCACTCTCCAGTTCTTCTGCCGGGCTCCTCCGCTATCTTCTGCTCTTTTGCCACTCTTCTGCTAGCGGTGGCCCGGTCTTCTCTGTCGTCTTGTTCCCTCTTCTCTTCTTCCAATGTTGACACGACGCTCTCTCCCGCTGTAATGATGTGTGCGAGGTGCGTAACGTCTTATATAGGCATGGAGCGTGGTCACCGGTCTTCCATCATGCCCCGGGACTGTGACATCATAAGGGGCAGGATCACCAGGTGACATCACTCAGTGACCACACTGAGTGATGTCACCAGAAGAACCGGAGAGCGGGAGAAGAACCGGAGACCTGGAGAAGAGGCCGAAGAGCAGGAGAAGAACTGGACACTGGGAGAAGAGGCTGGAGAACGCGGAGAAGAACTGGAGACTGGGAGAAGAACCAGAGAGCGCAGAGAAGAGCCCGGAGAGCGCAGAAGAGACCCCCGAAGTCGGAAGAAGACCCCCAGAGCTGCCTAATAAATTACTTTAAAAACCTGTCTAGTGTGTTTTTTTATTGACATTTTTCCCCCCAGGTGAATGGGTAGGGATATGATGTACCCCATACTCATTCACATAGGGTGGGGGGCCGGGATCTGGGATTCCGATAAGCCCTCCGCCCTCAGACCCCGACAACTAACGGCCAGGGTTGACGGGAAGAGGCCGTTGTCCTCATCAACATGGGGACAAGGTGCTTTGGGGAAGCACCCACCCCCCCCATATTGCACCCAAAGCACCCCCCCCCCCATATTGAGAGCATGCAGCCTACTCAATTTTGTGGGGGGGGGAAAAATCTTCATTTTGCAAAGAATTGTGGGAAAAAATGACAACATCAAAAACCTCACCATGCATCTTACTAAATACATTGGAATGTCTACTTTCAAAAAAGGGGTCATTTGGGGGGTGTTTGTACTTTCCTGACATGTTAGGGTCGCAAGAAATGAGATATTCCACCAGTACATCAGGTGTGATCAGTTTTTTATGATTTGCACCACATCTTGTAGACTCTCTAACTTTCACAAAGACCAAATAATATCCACTAATTTGGGTTATTTTTACCAAAGATATGTAGCAGTATAAATTGTGCCCAAAAATTATGAAGAAAAATTACTAATCTGCTAAATTTTATCACAGAAACAAAGAAAAATGCGTTTTTTTTCAAAATTTTCGGTCTTTTTTCATTTATAGTGCAAAAAATAAAAAACGCAGAGGTGATCAAATACCACCAAAATAAATCTCTATTTCTATGAAAAAAAGGAAAAAAAATTCATTTGGTTACAGTATTGTATGACTGAGTAATTGTCATTCAAAGTGTGAGAGCGCTGAAAGCTGAAAATTGGTCTGGTCACGAGGGGGGTTTAAGTGCCCAGTTGTCAAGTGGTTAACGTGAATAACTTTTGGTGTGATTTAACAAATGAGCTGAAATGTTCTGAGTATGTTGGCATGGATAGAGTGCAGCATGCACCTCCACATCTCACGCCTAATGCCACCGCATGGCGCTCCTTCCTCTTGAGTCCTGACACGTTGCCATAGCGGCGTTAGCGGACGTTCTGTCAATCATCATGAGATTTCGTCACTAGGCGATTCACAAGGACTCCTGGGATACATGACGCTGCTATCCCAGGGGCCTTTGCAAATCGCCTAGTGACGTAATCGCCTCGGCGGGGACTACCGGAAATGCAGGAGAAAAAAGATAATTAAAGTATTTCCTTTAAAAAAAAAAAAAAAAAGAATTTCCGGGTGAAAAAGATTTTTACAGGGGATACCAGAGTGAGGAAGTGTGTAAAATGGGTGGAACTCCCCTTTAAGCCATTTTCACATTAAATGTTTTAGCATTGTAAAATGTAGCTTAATGTGAATAACTTTTGCTGTGATTAACCAAATGAGCTGACTTTTTCGAAATATGTTGGCATGGATAGAGTCTTCTATTGTGTGAAGTTTGGGGGAAATTGGTTAACATTTAAGGTCTTTTTTGTACGTTAAGCTCCCCAAAAAACAAGCTTAATGTCGCTAGTTTGCCTTGTGGAACACCGAATCGCATGAATCTTCTTGGATAGGTTTGGAAATGTAAAAACGTCAACTGTGCAAAGTTTCAGGGCAATTGATTGAGATTTAGGCACTTTATTACACGTTAAGCTACATTAAGCTATTTTCACATTAAATGTTTTAGCAGTGTAAAATATAGCTTAACGTGAATAACTTTTGGTGTGATTAATCAAATGAGCTGAAATTTTCAGAGTATGTTGGCATGGATAGAGTCTTCTATTGTGTAACGTTTGGGGGAAATTAGTTAACATTTAAGGTCTTTTTTGTACATTAAGCTCCCCAAAAAACAAGCTGAATGTCCCTAGTTTGCCTTGTGGAACACCGAATCGCATGAAACTTCTTGTATAGGTTTGGGAAGTTGAGATCTTAAGCTGAGCAAAGTTTCAGGGCAATTGATTGAGGTTTAGGCACTTTATCACACGTTAAGCTACATTAAGCCATTTTCACATTAAATGTTTTAGCATTGCAAAATATAACTTAACATGAATAACTTTTGCTGTGATTAACCAAATGAGCTGAAATTTGCAGAATATGTTGGCATGGATAGAGTCTTCTATTCTGTGAAGTTTGGGGGAAATTGGTTAACATTTAAGGTCTTTTTTTGTACATTAAGCCACATTAAGCTCCCAAAAAACAAGCTTAATGTCCCTAGTTTGCCTTGTGGAACACCGAATCGCATGAAACTTCTTGGATGGGTTTGGAAAGGTAAAAACTTAGGCTGCGCAATGTTTCAGTGCAATTGATTGAGGTTTAGGCTCATTATGGTACATTAAGCTCTTTACATTAAATGTAAAGTTCCAATTGATACAATGTTTACAATGTAACTTTCTGTGATGTGGTTGTTGATAAACATTGCCAGCCTGCTTCAGCTCCTGCTGAATTGTTGGGTACTGAGACAGGGAAGCGTCCTGGCAGCAGAGCAGAAGGAATGGATGTACTATACATGACCTGTGTACACTGATGACATGTTTTTGAGCGTGTCTAGTAAGCCCAAAGTCTGCAACTGGTTAAGGATTGTGAAAAAAATGGTTAAATGTGAATAACTTTTGGGGTGATTTACCAAACGATCTGGAATTCTTGAATAGGTGTGCAAAGTTTTGAGACAATTGATTGAGGTTAAGGGACATTATGGTACGTTAAGCTGTTTGCATTAAATGTTTTAGCATTGTAAAATATAGCTTAATGTGAATAACTTTTGATGTGATTTTCCAAATGAGCTGAAATTTTCAGAATATGTTGGCATGGATAGAGTCTTCTATTATGTGAAGTTTGGGGGAAATTGGTTAACATTTAAGGTCTTTTTTTGTACGTTAAGCTCCCCAAAAAACAAGCTTAATGTCCTTAGTTTGCCTTGTGGAGCACCGAATCGCATGAAACTTCTTGTATAGGTTTGGGAAGTTGAGATCTTAAGCTGTGCAAAGTTTCAGGGCAATTGATTGAGCTTTAGGCACTTTAATACACATTAAGCTACATTAAGCTACATTAAGCCATTTTCACATTACCGTATATACTCGAGTATAAGTCGTTCCGAGTATAAGTCGAGGCCCTAATTTACCACAAAAAAAATGGGAAAAACTTATTGACCCGAGTATAAGACGAGGGTGAGAAATGCACAGCTACTGTAAGTGGAAAAGAGGGTCAACAATGCCCATTTGCAGCATCACTGTGCCCATTTGCATGCCTCACTGTGCCTATTTGCAGCCATAGGTCCCCTGAACTTCAAACTCGGTAGTTAAGGGTTCCTAGATGCCCCCTAGCTGCAGCCAAAATTTGGGGTCTCTGAACCCAAAGGGTCCCAAAATGACATTGCTGCAGATGGACACAGTTGACCAAATTTGGGGCCCTGTATCTCGGGGCCACTTAGTGCTAAGAACCCCAAATTTGGTGTGCAAACCCAGTGGAACTAGCACCATAAAATTTCCAAAGCTGGGGTTTCTAACACCAAGTGGCCACGAGATACAGGGCCCCAAAAATCAGTTCAGAAAATGTCAAGCACTTTTCTGCAGCAGAGAATGACGTTTTCCGAACCAGTTTTGGGGCCCCGTATCTCAAGGCCACTTGATGCTAGGAACCCAAGCTTTGGATATATTATGGTACCAGGTCCACTGGGTTTGCACACTAAATTTGGGGTTCCTAGTACCAAGTGGCCCTGAGATATGGGGCCCCAAAGTCGGTTCAGAAAATGTCAAGCACTTTTCTGCAGCAGAAAATGAGATTTTCCGAACCGATTTTGGGGCCCCGTATCTCAGGGCCACTTAGTGCTAGGAACTTCAGCTTTGGATATGTTGTGGTACTAGGTCCACTGGGTTTGCATACCAAATTGGAGTTTCTAGCACCAAGTGGCCCTGAGATACGGGGCCCCAAAATCGGTTCGGAAAATCAAATTTTTTGCTGCAGAAAAGTGCTTGACTCCAGTATAAGTCGAGGGGGGCACTTTCAGCACAAAAAAATGTGCTGAAAAATTCGACTTATACTCGAGTATATACGGTAAATGTTTTAGCATTGTAAAATATAGCTTAATGTGAATAACTTTTGGTGTGATTAACCAAATGAGCTGAAATGTTCAGAAAATTGTTGGCATGGATAGAGTCTTCTATTGTGTGAATATGTCAGACCAGTCTGAACCAGGACTTTTTGTAAAAGCTTAATTGAACAAGCTGATTGGCTACCATGCACAGCTGCACCAGATTCTGAGTGCTCCAGTTTTAGTAGATCTCCTCCCAAATGTCATCTTATGCCTAGTGCTTACTGTTAATCACTTTGTATGCTAAATTGTGTTATTACCATTGTTAATCCATTTTATACTTGCCTAGTTACTGACCATATTGGGTGTTAAATATATTACATTTGCCCTTACTGCCTGGTTTGGTGCCTGTTCTCTTTGATATAGTGCTACTATTGGGTACTAAGTATCACCTGCAGTAAATTCCTGTCATATTGTATGTTTGTACACCCAACCTGGTGTGTTGCACATCTAGAGAGTGACATTTGTACCCATTCTTCTTTGCAAAATAACTCAAGTTCTGTCAGATTGGATGGGGAGCATCTGTGAACAGCAATTTTCAAATCTTACCACAGATTCTCAATTGGATTTAGGTCTGGACTTTGACTGAGCCATTCTAACACATGAATATGCTTTAATCCTAACCATTCCATTTGAAAACCATATATCATTTTCCTTCCACTTCACAATTATGTGCCACTTTGTGTAGGTTTATCACATAAAAACCCAATAAAATACATTTACATTTTTGGTTGTAACATGACAAAATGTGGAGAATTTCAAGGGGTGTGAATACTTTTTCAAGGCACTGTACGTGTGCATTGCAAAAGGAGGGGCGTTCTGAAGTATTATTAATGTGTTATAGGAGTCTATCATATCCCTTCCTCCTGCTCTGTCATGTATGCTTGATGTTCAGAGAAGTGTTTTGCAATTTCCAGTGGGCTGGAGAGACGGTAATGGCATCATAACGCTGGGAACAGTTGTTTGGTACAACAGCTTCCCCAGAGCTGCAGGAAAACCATAGTGCTGCCTGAGTAGTCACATGTATGTAGAAATACAGGCTGTGTGCTTCTTATAGCAGTTGGAAAAGTAAAAGGGTGAGTAAAAGGACTCAATGCTAAATTCTGGTAACTTCTATATCAACATTATGATTCAATGCATGCTATAATATATTATATTATTATGTTTATTCTGTAAGACAAAGAGTGGTGTGCAAGGTGCTGCAGCCTTATTTGACGAATCAGCAATTATCTTTTTATTGATCCAACTACTCAAGCTGCTAACAGGTTAATTGTACTTTGGTTAGTGAAGATGTTGCCATCCTAGCATTTTGTTAATTGTTATTAAATAAACTGTACAATTTCCACAGAGATGGTACAAGAGTTTAATGTTTAAACGGTTATGTATATTGTACCCAAAATTGTACATAAAGTATGTAGTATGTAGGAGCTGTAATTGGCTCCTTTGTCATTTTTATGTAAAGATAAAGTGTGTTTTTTTACTGTTAGGTTGTCATTAACAATGGTACCAAATTATTTCTGTGGTCCATGCCAGGAAAATATTAGCCAGGATTACACTTAAAAAAATGTCCTTATAATAACTACTTCTGTATTCATTAATACTTCGGGTTTTTTTCTGCATATGAACTTAGATAATGTGTGTACTGGTCAATTCAAAAAGCTTACAGAAAACACACTTGCTGCACTTATGTTGTAGACTGTACAGCACATATGTTTGGATATGGCATGGCACAGTAAAATACTATAAGAAAATTCTCTATTCTAGGACTGTAAAAAAAGGTGCTTATGCCCAGGCAGCGTACAATCACTGTAGTAATGTGGTCCAGTTTTTAATAAGGGTAAATTCCTGTTCTAGCATCTAAGATGTTTCAAATTTTATTTACTTCATGTCTTTGTTATTAACTATAAAGGTGACATTTTATACAATTATTGTCCAAAAGCAAAGTTGTTAGAACTTTGTGTGTACAACATGTATATACAGTATATGTAGGATTATATGTCATATTTATACTAGTTCTGTTTGTATGTACAGAGTCTAGTTTACTAAGAAACTGTACTTTAGCACCTGTTAACTTCAAATAAATTATATCTAAATAATTTTGTTTTAGTCACCTTAAACTTGCTTTTATGTTTGAAAGGATCATAAGCAACCGTGAAAATAACTTATTTTATAATATCTGCCCCCAGTTATCTTTGACCTCACCTATTATATAAGTGGTAATATTGTTAATAATGGGATAACTTTTTATTATAATTGGTCACGTGCCTATCATTACATGAGTGGCTCAAACAGAAGATACTAATCTAATAAAATTATGCTATAAAGACATGTTACAATACTTAAGTGAATCTAAATTAAAACTTTGTGTAGTTTTGGAGACAGTGGTGAGGGGTTAGAACCCCTATCAGGGTTTTATTGCTGACAAATGGAGGAAAGCACCAGACAGTTTATTGTAAGTCCAGAAAAAGACTTTATTATTATTTATTTATATTATTAATATTATTATTATAAGTCACATTGAGTAACATCCAATGTGTTTCAGGGTTCAAAGGGCCTCCATTTACCAGGGCTAAAACAAAAGAAATTATGAACGTTAAATAAATGCAGTCTAAAAAAAAAAAAAAAAGACATTAAAACAAAGAAAATTCATATTATTATATAACAGAAATGGAAGTATACATTTAAAACTGCTTCAGTGGTTAAAAACAGGATTGAGATTGTTCAAATAAAAATACATTTAACAATTTAACATTGGTATACTGAGTTACACATTGTGCTAAATACATAACAGTGCATTAGCTCAACTTGCCGCCCGCCCGCCGTCAAATGACGGAGGGGCGGGGCGGTGCGGATCTCGTTCTGGGTGGACGTCATATGACGGTGCCCAGAATGGCCGCTCTTGTGCGCCCCCGGTGGCGCGCAGTGATCGCGGCTGCGGCCGTGCCGTGTTGCAAGGGCACGGGGCGACCCCGATCTCTGTAAAGAGCCGTGGCCGCACCATGTGGTCGGCTGTGTCCAATCACAGCTAGTCACATGTAAACCCGGAGATGCCGGTAATCGTCTCGCCTCACACTGACAGAGTGTGAGATGAGGAGAGCTGATCAGCGGCATTTCCTCACAGAGGACATCTAGGCATGTAATCAGGGCACTGATAATCAGTGTGAAGATAATCAGTGCCCTGATTACAAAAAAGCGCACACAGTGCCAGAAGTGAGTGCCCACCAGTGCCAGCAGTGTGCCCACCAATGCCAGCAGTGAGTGCTCACTAGTGCCAGCAGCGAGTGCCCAACAATGCCAGCAAACAGTGCCCACAAGTGCCAGCAATCAATACCCATTAGTGATGCCAGTCAGTGCTGGCTATCACTGCTGCTCACCACTGCTGCCCATCAATACCTATTAGTGCTGCTCATCAGTGCCGCCCATCAGTGCCCATCAATGCTGCCTATCCGCGTCACCTGTGCCCACCAGTGCCGCCTATCTGTGTTCATCAGTGCCACCCACCAGTGCCCACCAGTGCCACACATCAGTGCCCACCAGTGCCGCCTATCGGTGCTCATCAGTGCCACATATCAGTACCCATAAGTGCGGCATATTCGTGCCTCCTCACCATTGCCACCTAATCAGTGCCCATAAGTACCGTCTCATCAGTGCCGCCTATCAGTGCCCATCAGCGCTGCCTCATCAACGCCCATCAGTCAAGGAGAAAAATTACTTATTTACAAAATTTACTGACAGAAACTAAGAAAAACTTAGTTTTAAGAATTTTCATTCGTTTAGTTTTTTTTAGAAAAAAAAAGCTCTATTTGTGTGAAGAAAATGCTAAAAATGTCACATGGTTACAGTGTAGCATGACCGCACAATTGTCATTCAAATTGTGACAGCGCTGAAAGCTGAAAAATGGCTTGGGTAGGAAAGGGGTGTAAGTGCCCTGTATTGAAGTAGAACTAAAGGCAAAACATTGAGGGGGATTTACTAAAACTGGTGCATACAGAATCCGGTGCAGCTGTACATAGCAGCGGCGGCGGGTCCATAGGGGCCCAGGGGTGCCGCCTCCCTAATCTCCATGCGGGGCACCTGGACGCATAGATTTCTACAAGGTTCTTTTCTTTTTTGAAGCACATGCTTAGAGCCTGAGGATCTAATTGGCTTCAAAAAGGTTGAGCTCGGGGCCCCGAGCCCACCCACTTGTGATATTAGCGAATCCACATTAGCTATTGTCTTCCTGCTTCTCCTCTTCTCCTCCTGGCCAATAAGGATAACTGGATTGGTCGGGAGAAGAAACCGAGGAAGCCATCAAAGCCGCCCGTGCCCTGGATGGGGTAAGTGCTGGGCTGATGGGATGGCTGACGGGCATGGTGGGGGGGTTTGTTTGCCACCACTGGTGCATAGTAACCACCAAGCAGCTTCTAGGTTTTATTCTCAAAGCTTAAAGTGTTACTAAACCCACAACGGTAAAATCAGTCTGTATATGCAGTAAAGCATGCTTGTTATACTCACTGTGGAACCTAAGGAGTTAATCCTCTGCATTGTGTAGGCTGTTTGATCCTGTCTTCTCTGATCCTCGCCTTCTTTTACTGTCCCCAGTCCATCTCCTGATAGAACAGAGCCTTGGGGGCACTCTGCACATGCTCAGTTTGGTGTGTATTGCTAGAGAGATTTATTTTCTTGGGAGGGTGCATGTGATCAGCACAGGGCCAATCAGCACTATCCAGAAAGAGGGTCAGGGGTCATGCAGCCTTATAGGAATGAAAATTCATTCTACAAGCCAGTGCTGGCCCAGACACTGATAGAAGTCACAAGACTGCTATATACTGCTGATGGGAAAAGGTATTTAGCAGTTTATATTTACTAAAATAATTGCATTTCCATGTTCTGTGTACTGTGGGAGACCAGATATATTAAATGCAGGGTCCTGGGTTTAGTAACACTTTAATTGAACAAGCTGAAGTTGGAAGCTGATTGGTTACTATGCACAGCTGCACCAGTAATCCATTAATCCATGTCCTTAGTCTGCTTGTCTTCAGCAAATTGTTTGCGGGCTTTCTTGTGCATCATCATTAGAAGAGGCTTCCTTCTGGGACGACAGCCATGCAGATCAATTTGATGCAGTGTGAGGCGTATGGTCTGAGCACTAAAGGCTGACCCCCCAATGCTGGCAGCACTCATACGTCTATTTCCCAAAGACAACCTCTGGATATGACGCTGAGCACGTGAACTCAACTTCTTTGGCCGACCACAGCGAGGCCTGTTCTGAGAGGAACCTGTCCTGTTAAACCGCTGTATGATCTTAGCCACCGTGCTGCAGCTCAGTTTCAGGGTCTTGGCAATCTTTTTATAGCCTAGGCCATTCTTTTTTCAGATCATCAGAGAGTTCTTTGCCATGAGGTGCCGTGTTGAAGTTCCAGTGACCAGTATGAGAGAGTGAGAGCAATAACACCAAATTTAACACACCTGCTACCCATTCACACCTGAGACCTTGTAACACTAATGAGTCACATGACACCGGGGAGGGAAAATGGTTAATTGGGCCCAATTTGGACATTTTCACTTAGGGGTGTACTCACTTTTGTTGCCAGCGGTTTAGACATTAATGGCTGTGTGTTGAGTTATTTTGAGGGGACAGCAAATTTACACTGTTATACAAGCTGTACACTCACTACTTTACATTGTAGCAAAGTGTCATTTCTTCAGTGTTGTCACATGAAAAGATATAATAGAATATTTACAAAAAATGTGAGGGGTGTACTCACTTTTGTGAGATACTGTAGGTCACATAGGATACAGTAATCATTGGGGGGCATTGATCAAGTCTGTCGCACAGCTAGGTATTGCTAAACAGGAGAAGTGAGGCGGATTTGAGACAGATTTATTGTACTTAACACTAATGAGTCACATGACACAGGGGAGCGAAAATGGTATTTGGGCCCAATTTGGATATTTTCACTTAGGGGTGTACTCACTTTTGTTGCCATACATTTGATTGATCAAACGTTACTGCACTATTGGAGCACTTTGTTTTCTTATATGTGGATCTTTCCATGGGATTAATCACATGGATGGGAGATCGATGGATGATTTAACCCTATATGGGTTGATGCTTATTTGCCGAGCATGAGAGTGTAAGACAACTTAATTTGGTGAGTGGACCCCCCCAGGTAAGTGGAATCACCATCTGCACGTGGTGTGGATGAACCATATTGAATCTGCTTTAAACGCATTGTGAATCTTTATTGATTTATTACCGTCACATTTAAGGACTTAGTCAATGGACTTTTGTTTTTGTTTATTTCCTTATCATTTGTCACTGGGTGATTCTTTTATTATTTGATTTTATTTAGTTATTCATTTACAGCGCCACTATTCACTTTAGCAGTTTATACGGTAGTTTATTATTTATTTATCTAAGTGGCAGCGTTAGCATTTAACCTTCGTGTTTTACTTATCCTGGCGCAGTGGTGGGATCTTCAGTGTGGGTGGACGTAACTTTGGACCCTTTGATTTTATTAATGGCTGTGTGTTGAGGTATTTTGAGGGGACAGCAAAATTATACTGCTATACAAGCTGTAAACTCACTACTTTACATGTGTTGTCACATGAAAAGATATAATAAATATTTACAAAAATGTGAGGGTGTACTCACTTTTGTGAGATACTGTATATAAATATATCACCTAAATGATATCACTTCAAAATTAGTGGCAATAATAAATGTGTACAAAAATCCCCAACAAATCAACAGTGCCCCAGAATGAGCTAAAAAAACTTATACAAAGTGATATAGTGTACACCAAAAAAATAAAAAAAATAAATATAGCAAAGCTTCTTTCTTTACTCTTGTGTGGTAATGACCAGACATCCACCCTTAGAACTTTAAACCAAACACCATTTGATGTCCTCCACCCACATGGATCTGCACTCACCAAATAATATTGCCACACTTTCACAAATATGGCAATTGCACTTATGAGATCCCAGAAAGATGAAAGCTGCCTCTTCAATTACTGAGCTATCTAATGTTTACATGTAATCTCTCCACCAACAAACATACAAAGGAAGAGGCCATACATAGTGTGATGCCATAGGATTAAAAGCCTTTTATTAAAAAATATAGATATATTAAGCCAGCCTCAGACATGTTTGACTCTGTTCAGCAAGGGTTAAAGCTCCTATTTTTTTGTTGTCTGTGTCCTGTTGGAAAAATGTCACTTTGCTTTGTGTCCTGAAAACTCAACAGGAAGTGAGAGAAATGCCCTCCAAAGTCAGGGGAGACCCACTCTGTCAGGGGGGACCTACACAGTTTTCATCAGAACAAGTGTCCTCATTTACCCTCACCACTTGTCCTCATGACAACTGTAAAATGTTGGATTTTATGTCCTAATGACAGTGGTCACCAGGAGGGCCAATTAGCGAGGGTAACTTTTTCCAGGTGGGAAATGCAATAATAACCACTCCATACTTTATCCAAAATTCACAACTAAAAATGAAAATGTTTTGGCTATACAACCACGTCTACCCAATCTGATGTAAGGAACCTTGTTTATATTCAAGATGTTAAATACGAATGCAAGGTCACTTCTGTGTTCAGTGCCTAGTGACATAGTAAAGTTACTAGGGAAAGTCCTAGCATTAGGGGGAACTTGCACCTCCAGTTGCTCATTGGACATTGCAAAACGTTAACTGTAATTTCTATAACATAACATTGATAGGATCATTTGTGGATATGCTTGCTGGATACAAGCCTTACATTTGTCACATATATTGGAATATGCCTAAGGAATGTTCCCGAAGTTTAAACTAGATTTACAGTTGCCTAGTGTATGCTGAGACTCCAAACAGATAATAAGTGACAATTTAGTAAGACAGTAAAAAAAATGAATACATATTGTACAAAAAATATTAGGATGAATATTTGGATAACTGCTCCAGAATGCACCAAAATTATTTATACTGCAAAAAAAGCTCATATAAGAAGTCCAGAGTTGGGAGGCTTATCATTTTGGTCTCTCTCTCTCTCATGCATGGCTGTCTATAACTTTTACTTGTTATAGAATACAACCTACCAAAATGACATTAACCACTTGTTTACTGGGCACTTACACCCCCTCCCTGCCCAGACCAATTTTCAGATTTCAGCACTGTCACTCTTTGAATGACAATTGCGTGGTCATGCTACAGTTTACCCAAATGAAATTTTTATCATTTTTTTCACACAGATAGAGCTTTCTTTTGGTGGTATTTAATTACTGCTGGGCTTTTTATTTTTTGCTAAATAAAACAAAAAGGGACCAAAATTTTGAAAAAAACCTAAAACGGTTTCATTTTTCATTATAAAATTTTGAAAACAGGTAATTTTTCTCCTTCACTGATGTGCGCTGATGAGGCTGCACTGATGGGCACTGATAGGCGGCACTGATGGGCACTGATAGGCACTGATAAGGTGGCACTAATGGGCACTGATGAGGCGGCACTGATAGGTGGCACTGATGGGTGACACTAATGGTTGGCACTGATGGACACTGATAGGTGGCACTGATAGGTGGCACTGATGGGCACTTGTAGGCACTGGTAGGTGACACTGATAGGCAGCACTGATCTGTGGCACTGATTATTAGACACTAATGGGCATTAATTGGCACCACTGGTGGGCATTGATGGGTGGCACTGTGGGCTCTGGAAGGTGGCACTGGTGGGTACTGATAGGTGGCACTGTTAGGTGGCACAGTGGGCACTGGCAGGTAAAAATGGTGGGCACAGCCACAGCTTTCTAAGTGAGGGACCAATGACAGAAGCCAGTAATCGCCTTTTTTTCCCCCTCACGCTTATAGTGTGAAGGAAAAAAAAATACAGATTACAGAGCTTCTGTTTACATCACGGGATCAGACATCATTGGCTGAGAGCTGATCACGTGGTAAGGGGCACTGGTAGGTGGCACAGGGGGCACTGGCAGGTGAGTGATGACTGATGTTGTGACTGATGTCCCTCTGACAGAAGCCAGTGATCGGCTTTTTTTTCCCCACACGCTGACAGCGTGAGGGGAAAAAAAATCCAGATTACCGAGCTTCTGTTTACATCACATGATCAGCCGTCATTGGCTGACAGCTGATCACGTGGTAAGGGGCCGGAATCGACCCCTTACTCGTATCTGTGATCAGCCGAGTCTCAAAGACTCGGTGATCACAGAGCGTGCCACACGAGACCCGCAGGGTCACGCAGACTGCGCTTGCTCGGGTGGACGTCCATGGACGCCCTCGCGGCAATTACTGCCCGCGCTGCAACCGTCTTTCGGCTATGGCGCGGGTGGCAAGTAGTTAAGAATCTACCTCAATAATTTGATATACCAAAAAAAAAAACACCAATAGTAATGGGAAGGGTTAGAACCAGCATTTCTTGCAGTTTGTGTTGGGGAGATATGCCCTCTGTTCCTTGGCTGATGGCCAAATAGGAAGTGAGGGGATTCTCCATGATGGGGAAAACAAACAGCAATAAGCCAGACAGTACACCCACGTTTCCTGTTTGGTTAGTTGGGCAACAAATGAGCAGAATTTTTCCAATGGGGTTACAGACAGCAAAACAAAAGCAATTTTTTATAATAGAGCAGGCAGAAAAAAAACCTTTATAAGGTTGCAGTTGGTTTCCCTATTGGGATGACTCTCTTCATTTCCTATGTGATCAATGAGACAGAAGAAAAATGAGGAAATCTCCCCAACAAATTGCAATGTAAGCCGACAGTGGTTGTTATTACCCTTCTCTGTTCTATTGAAAACTGTAAGGAAAAACCAGATTGAATGAAGATCAAATTTTAATAAGCAGTGTTGATATATATTGTGGGGGATTCTAACATGGTGGATTTTAAATGTTTTGTTGAGTTTCCAAATTTTAGTAATTGAGTGTAAAAGAAAAGGGGGGAAAAAAAAACATATCCCATCAAAATAAGTCCATTTTGTGCTGCACATTTAAACCTTTCTAAACCAGGTATAATGACATTTATTAATGAAGGTGTATTGCTACTCCTGCCGATATTAAATGCTTCTTTCCCAAACAGTACAGAGGCCACCAGTCACCCAAGCAGCAGTCCATTCACTTCAGCTTCAATAAACAGTCTAGGGGTTGTCTTTTTGGAATGGTTTGCTTGTAAACATGTAACAGGAGAAGAATTGGGGTGTAGAATATTGCAAAATGCTCAGTAACATTGAGCACACAAGGACACTCTTGTGACTATGGGACAGCTGAACACCATTAAGCAAGTGTCTTTGGCATCTGGTTACTCTGCACAGCTGCACAGCCATAGGTATCCAGTGCAGTTTAACCACTTCAGCCCCAGAAGAATTTACCCCCTTGCTGACCAGGCCATTTTTTGCGATACGGCACTGCGTCATTTTAACTGACAATTGCGCGGTTGTGCGACATTGTACCCAAACAAAATAGATTTCCTTTTTTCCCCCACAAATAGAGCTTTCTTTTGATCATATTTGATCACCTCTATGGTTTTTATTTTTTGCGCTATAAACAAAAAAAGAGCGACAATTTTGAAAAAAAAAACACAATATTTTGTACTTTTTGCTATAATAAATATCTAACAATTTAACAAAAAAAAAACCCAATTTTTTCCTCAGTTTTGGCTATTTTATATTCCTCTACATGTTTTTTGGTAAAAAAAACCCCGCAATAAGGGTATATTGATTGGTTTGCGCAAAAGTTATAGCATCTACAAAATAGGGGATAGATTTATGGCATTTTTATTATTTTTTATTAAAAAGTTACCCTGCTAAAGCGTCTTAAAGAGCCAACGTACAGCTACGACGGCTCACCCAGCAGTGCCATCCTGCGGCAGTATAACTGCGGCAGCTGGTCCGGAACTGGTTAAGTGTGCTGCACAGTCAAAAGGGGGCCAGTTAGGATCTTTACTAACAAGTCCTAGGACAGCTGCCTACTTCCAGCGTCCTCCGAACATGGTATAGTGAGTGAGACTCTCCCTCTCCAGACCTAATCCCCTTGTAGAGAAATCCTGCATTCAGCTCCAGATTATTCTCAGGTCTCCAGCCCTGCCACAGCTGAGACCCTGCAGAATAGCAACTCAGTCCATAGGATGCCTCAGGGTAAGCAGCCCCCTAAATCTCTTGGAACCTTCCCTGATGGGGAAAGGAACAGTCTCTCTAGGTCTCCAGACTATTTACCACCTCCCAGACCACCTTCTGAACACACTTCCCCCGGAATTGGCCAGGGCATGATGAATATTCAGACCAGTTATTTGAATTTCCAGCTCTAAGCTCTAGAAATGCCTTTCAGAGACAGGGGAAAACAATCAAACTCCCAGTCTGTGAAACCACAAATTGCTCCCTTGTTTTAGAGGGAGCCAAAAACTAGATTTACCTAGCATCCTATGCTAGTGGGGTGCTACAATGGTATATTATTAACTAATGGCATTTATTTTCAGTAAGAGAAAAACTCACCTATGCGTCAAACATTATTTAATTGCTTTGGGCAGATGTGTTGTCATGCGTTGACATGTTCACACACAAAACTCCCATAAAATGTATCTCAAAGAATCAGTAAAACAACATGAAGGTTTGTAGGTGATAGTGTAGTCCTAACTTAAAGCTGTAGATAGAATTTTTCTCAAGGTGGTATAGCTTTTTTGTTTTAATCTCATTGCTTCTTTTGGAGTTTCTCCATACCTTCTCTACTATCCGTAAATTCTTTACTGGATAAGGTGTGGCAAAATGAGAAGCAATTACTTTGAACATACTTGTTAATGGGTCCCCAAGTTTTCCAAAGCTGCAAATCTGCATCATATATAAAGTCAACTATCACTGTACCACAACCTAACATTATATACCATATCCAGAAAAGAAAAAAAAATATATGGACTTTACTGGTACACATGAGATGACAGTTAGAATTCATTAAACTTGTATTCTATTTTTTTTTTTTTAAACAAATATAGAAAGAAAATTTGTTTATATGGGCTTCAACAATTACAGTATATGCACAATTTACATAACGTATATTATTTTAGATCCACAAGGTCAACGAGTTTTTCATATATAGCTTCTTCAGAGCCATCCCGGGATCCAATAACAGATATCGAACCTAGCTAAATAGAAAACAGTTCAATATCTAACAAACTATATACTTTTATATTAATATCATATTGCTCATATGTCTCCACCTACCAATGTGCAAAATTGTTATTGGGGTAAACAGAGGAAGCAGCCAGAAGCAGAACACACTCCTGAGGCTGACACTGGGACAAAGAGGCCAACCCGGACCCCCCCACATACAGCTGACAGACCCCCTATAGAAATGTATTACTATCTAAATGTAAAGAAAGAAGACAAATTATTGTACCCATTATACCATTAATTAACAGAACCCCAGCCCTAGTTATTGATAGCCCAAAGGGGACTTACATGTGCCCAGATCCAAGAAATGTTCAACTCAGTCAAGCAGAAGATCACCTCGGATGCACAGTGGGCAATCTACGTAAATCATACAAATATATATATATATATATATATCTCAGTTTCATCTAGCCATATATAGCCCCAAAAAGATATTAAAAAGTACACCAATGTGTTTCGTGTATCTCCAGACCCCCAAAGCATCAACATATTGTGTAAAAAGCCAATTTGATATTTTCTCTGTAACAAGGCTTAGTGTAGCAGAGGACTGTGAAAAAAACATTATATTAACTATGATGCCTCTGATTAGCCATTAGATATTGTGAAAAATAAGTTCACTATTATTATCTTACATTTGTGTGTCTCGTGATGTAATATAATAGGTGGATATGGGTCTCTTTAAAAGAGAGCATGGACTTTTTTTTTGCAGATTCATACATACATAGAGATTGCTCGGTTCTCAGGGCTACCCAAGCAGAGAGCTGGTGACTGCCAGTCACCACTGTCTGCTCTGCCCCCCCCCTCCCTGCTCATTGGAGCTCTGGGCTGTGGAGGGGGCGGGAGCCATCTTAGGCTCTCAGAGGCTCGTTGAGAGGCTGAACCAGGTGCCAGTCCAGGCATGTGGGTGGATCAAAACTTCATTGTAGTGATCTTGACGAAGCCTAAACCGGCTCTGTGACTTCAGCCGACAGTGGGCTTCAGCCTGCTATTTGCTGAAAACGGGTTACAGGAAAGCAGAACAAACAGCATTCCTGTGATCCTCATGAGAAGTACTGCCAAACAAGCTTTGGCTGCACTTCTCTTTTAATGATATAGTATATAGGAGATTCCGGTCACTGCATGACAACATCCACCAATTCCACTAGCTAGGCACCCAGATTTAAAAAAATAAATAAATATATATATATAAATATATATATATATATATATATATATATATATATATATATATATATATATATATAAAATTATATATGTTGAAATCCAAAAGCATGCTGTCATCTTAACTGGAGGAACTACACCAAACGTCTCACTGTCCAATCTCTTATTGGATCCAGGGATGGTTCTGAAGAAGCTATATATGAGAAACACGTTACCACGTGGATCTAAAACAATATAGGTTATATAAATTGTCCAAATACTAAAATTGTTCATTGAAAATTGTGAGCAAATATTGTTGAATCACGCATAAACAAATCTTTTTAAATATGTTTAAATAAAATGGAATACAAGTTTTATGAATCATAAGTGTCCTCTCATGTGTACTAGTAAAGTCCGTATATTTTTTCTTTTTTTGGATAAAGCTGCAATATTCTTTCTATAAATTTGCACTCCTAACTAATCATAACCCCAATAAAAAAAAAAAGTATTCCTGAAATCAGTGTTACAACTAATTTCAATGGTGTTAACTAGGGCTGAGATCAGGGCTCTGTTTAAGCCACTCAAGTTCAGGGGCACAAGATTACAGTCAAGGTGTAACAGAAGATGGCCTTCCCAAACTGTTGTCACAAGGTTGGAAGCTTACAATACTCCTCGCTTGAAACACCTGAATGCAATATTTTGGAGGGGTGACCAACATACAACTTTATATGGATCTATCTATCTATCTATCTATCTATCTATCTATCTATCTATCTATCTATCTATCTATCTATCTATCTATCTATCTATCTATCTATCTATCTATCTATCTATCTATCTATCTATCTATCCAGGGGCGGACTGACCATTGAGCGATTAGGGCACTGCCCGAGGGCCCTGGGCCACTAGGGGGCCCCATCAGGGTTGCCAGCCTTAGTAAAACCAGGGACAGTATGTATAAATCTGTGTTTTTTTTACATCTGTCTGTGTATACTGTGTGTACATGTATGTGTATACTGTGTGATTGTATACTGTGTGTGTGTATACTGTGTGGCCTCATAATCTCTGATTGCCTGGGGGCCCCATAATCTCCTATTGCCCGGGGGCCCCATAATCTCCTATTGCCCGGGGGCCCCATGAGTTATCAGTCCGCCCCTGTATCTATCTATCTATCTATCTATCTATCTATCTATCTATCTATCTATCTATCTTCGTGTACTTTCTGTACTCTGTACAAGTGCAGTGCTAAGTGTTGGTGCTATGTATATTCTGTATAATAACAATTACATATTACATATTTAATCCTCTTAGTTATTTTTTTAACAGAAGGGTTATTAACCGCTTGCCGACCAGCTCACGCCGATATACGTCGGCAGAAGGGCTGGTACAGGCATATCAACGTACCTGTATATTGCCCTTTGAGAAGCGGCTTGCTATCACACGTGCCCGCCGCAAGCTCAGTGAGTGTGATCGCGGGTTCCGCGGACTCGATGTCCATGGGGATACCCACGATCATCTCACGGAGAGGAAGAACGGGTAAATGCTGATGTAAACAAGCATTTCCCCGTTCTGCCTAGTGACACTGACACTGATCACCGCTCCCTGTAATCGGGAATGGTGATCAGTGTCATGTCACACATAGCCCCTCCCCCCCACAGTTAGAATCACTCCCTAGGACACACTTAACCCCTACAGCGCCCCCTAGTGGTTAACCCCTTTACTGCCAGTGACATTTACACACTAATCAATGCGATCATCGCACTGATCGCTGTATAAATGTGAATGGTCCCAAAATAGCGCCAAAAGTGTCCGATCTGCCATAATGTCGCAGTCACGATAAAAATCGCCAATTGCCGCCATTACTAATAAAAAATAAAAAAATTAATAAAAATGCCATAAAACTATCCTTTATTTTGTAGACGCTCTAACTTTTGCGCAAAGCAATCAATAAACACTTATTGCGATTTTTTTTTAGCAAAAATATGTAGAAGAATACGTATCGGCCTAAACTGGGGGAAAAAAAATATTTTTATATATTTTTTGGGGATATTTATTATAGCAAAAAGTAAAAAATAATGTGTTTTTTTTTCAAAATTGTTGTTATTCTTTTGTTAATAGTGCAAAAAATAAAAACCACAGAGGTGATCAAATACTACCAAAAGAAAGCTCATTTGTGGGAAAAAAAGGACGTCAATTTTGTTTGGGAGCCACGTCGCATGACCGCGCAAATGTCAGTTAAAGCGATGCAGTGCCGAATTGCAAAAAGTGCTCTGGTCTTTTGCCAGCCAAATGGTCCGGGGCTGAAGTGGTTAAACAAATCAGCATTAAAAAACACTCATCAAAAAACATACATCAAAGTGCATGACAAAATGTTATCAATAAAATCTGCTCCATACAAGGGATATATTCCCCTGTTATACACCATACAACCTAAATACAAGAACTCAAATTCAGTAATGACAGTCTATCTTGTCGGATATCATTATTCATCATCCCTCACCCGCATAGCGAATGATTAAACAATGAACGGTAGAATGCCAATACCAGGGGGGAAGGCAGAAGGAGGAGAGATGTGTGATGTGTAGCAAGTGCAGAGAGTGGGGCGATATGTAAGTAGGGAGAGGGAGAGAGAGACATCTGGGGAGGATAACCCACGGAGTCATATATACCAAAGGTTAACTACAAGCATCTATCCAGCCAGACCTTATCAAATTTGCCCGGGCATTGCCTGCTTTCATACATGAGTCTATAAAGAGCCAGTACTGAGTTAACCGACTGTCTCCATGAATAGGTGGCTCTACTGACTTCCTTCCTAAAGGTATTTCCCTTCTAGCGTAAAACGGAGAGAAGGTTTTGCAGAGCTTAACATATCTACCCCCCTCAACCTCTCCCAGATGACTTATTAAGAGTACCAGAGGGTCTATCGATATCTGCGTGTCACACAGGTCACTTAAAGTCATGGCCACCGCCTCCTTATATGGGCGGAGCTTGGGACAGGACCAGACCATATGCCAGAACATGCTTACATCTAGGGCATGTTGAGTCAAGCTGAGGGTATATGGGGGCCAATCATTGAGGGGTGTAATAGGCCCTGTGCAGGAACTTGAGTTGTATAAAATGGAAAATTTCCTATCAAATACTTACCGTAATTTTTCTTTCCTGATGGACTCCATGGCAGCCTACGTGTGGGTTTACCCCACCTCCTCTCCAATGCTATAGGACCCCATTCCCATAAACTTGAGCTCACAGCCAGAGACTGCATTCCGTAACTAGCCAACTCTTGATCCATAGGTGGGAACTCCACCTGCCATGGAGTCCATCAGGAAAGGAAAATTACGGAAGGTTTTTGAAAGAAAAGTTTCCATTTTCCTGAGAAACTCCATAGCATCCTACGTGTGGGAAAAAACTAGCCAAACCACATGGGTGGGTTTGCTGATCAACAAAAACTTTAATTTGCCCCGTCAATCGACAGGATACTTAAACCAACGCTTACAGAAGATAAGGGTGCAGATTCCACACAATAATTCATCATGAAGGTGTTGATGGAGGCCCACAAGGCCGCTCTGCAGATAACGTCTGGAGCCACGTGGCGGGCCACCGCCGAGGATGTTGAGGTGCCCGTAGACGAGTGCTCTGTCACCAAGCCCTTTGCCCTATAGGCCTGCTGGACAGCCTGGACAATCCAGGATGCTATTGTCCTAGATGAAGCCAGTCTTCCCCTGTTTTTCCCAGAAAAGAGGAAATTGAGTACTGTCCGTGATACTTTTTTTATTTGCACTAACATACAATTCTTCAGGACAAGCTTTCGGGGTGTGTCCCCTTCTTCAAGGTCCAAGCTTGTCCTGAAAAATTGTATGTTAGTGCAAATAAAAAAAGTATCACGGACATTACTCAATTTTCTCTGTCACAATTGCACTAATACAGCTACAATCAAATCCAGAAAAGAGGAAAAAGAGTTGATCTTACCGACTAAACAAGGCCGCAGCCTGAAGGTACTCCTTCTGTGTCTCACCCACATCTAAGAGGATGAGCCTCAGTGGCTTCTGACGCCTTGAAGGTAGGAAGAACGATCTCTTCGTTTCTGTGGAAGACGGATATGACTTTGGGATTTGAGTTCAGCATGAGTATGAGTACTACCCAGTTCAAAAAGAAGGAAAGAAACAGCTTTTTGTGACTGAAGGCCCCGATACCGAAACTCTCTTGGCCGATGTGATAGCCACAAGAATGCGGACTTTGATAGAGAGATTCTTAATGGACGTTGGGCTGACTCCGTCATCTCCGAGCTCTGAGAGTGAGTCCCATTTGGGAAATCTTGGTTCCCTCTGGGGCCTGAGACTTACTGACCCTCTAAAAAATTGCCAGACGAGAGGAAGGCCAGCCCACGAGACTCCCAGGAAGGCCGATAGGGCTGACACTTGGACTCTAAGGGAGCCAACTGACAAAGACAGGTCTAGGTCTGATTGCAGGAATTCCAGAATTTCTTGCATCCCCTGATCCCTGAATGAATGATTGTCATCTTCTGATGTTGGAACCTCTCTTCTGATACCGGACGTGACTTACTCTCAGATCATCGACTTTACATGCTGAAGCCCGTTGAGGTTTCCCCTCTCTAATGCCTATTTGACTTCTTTACTGTACAGTATATGAGTCCACCAAGTCTGGTAAGCGTGCCAGCCTTATCTTTTGTTTACACACACGATCAAGTTTGATATCACCGGGAGAAGTGTGAGAGACTTTTTCCATGCACAGGATTTATTTTTATGCTGCACATTTTTGTTTATTCAAGAATTCTTTCGAATTTGAATTATTCATCTTTCGAAACATTCACTTTGAACTTTAATTTGTTCATATACACCATATAGTGTTATATTCATTTATATGATATTGTTGGTTCTATTATACAGTATTTTTATTTCACAGTTTTTATATTTTGTCTCTATTTGGAGCGCCACATTATTATTGTTTTATTCTGTCCTTGATCCCCTTCCCAATTACAGGGACATCCATGACGCCCTTTGAAAGACATTGCCAAAATGATCCACATCCTTCAGGTTTGATCTCCTTGCTATGCTCCTGACAGGCTCCTCACCCCCTCAGCTCCTGGCAGGCTCCTGAGGTAAAGCGAATCTGATCTCAGCATCTCATTTGATCTACAGCAATGGGAGCAAATGTGGGAAACCAAATAATGTTGCCAGAATGCACTTGCACTCAAATTAAATTATACATTTCTATACCGTTGGCACTTAGTCGTGATGTGAGTTGCACCTTATACTCTGAAGCATGCTGGGACTTGTTTTCAGGGTTGCTTGGAACAGGGCACTTACCTTCATATATGGTGGACCTGCCCAATTGTGCACACCGTATGGACCCAGGTCTATGATATGCTGCAGATACTCTTTGATGCTGATGTTCCGATGTTACCTTGTGTGGTGCTGCTAAATCTGTAATCTGACAGCCTTACTTCTCGCCATCTTAAACTTATGACCGTGTACTCACAGCTACCAAGCAAATAATAGCTAAAGCCTGGTTGACGAATACCTTCTCCCTCGAAGCTCTGAATATAAGGTACACTGGATGCTCACAAATGATAAATTGACTGCAAAACTTTCCAACACTATGGGGGTTATTTACGAAAGGCGAAACCACTTTGCACTACAAGTGCAAACTACAAGTGCAAAGTGCACTGGAAATTACACTGAAAGTGCACTTGAAAGTGCAGTCGCTGTAAATCTGAGGGGTAGATCTGAAATGAGGGGAAGCTCTACTGATTTTATTATCCAATCATGTGCAAGCTAAAATGCTGTTTATTTTCCTTGCATGTCCCCCTCGGATCTACAGCAACTGCACTTCCAAGAGCACTTTCAGTGCAATTTCAAGTGCACTTTGCACTTGTAGCTTGCACTTGTAGTGCAAAATGGATTTGCCTTTCGTAAATAACCCCCTATGTGTATCTTTCCTAAAACCCATGGATCTCCAGGTTTATGCCCTTGGATTTTGATTACTGTCTACTGGACCTGTGAATGACTATTATAGCCCCCAGCAGTTGAAGGAATACACTCAAGCCTTCTGCAATGCGCCCTGATACTTCTCAACCCCCCCTTCCCACTTCTCCCTCTTTTTTTTCTCTTCCTTTCTTTATGTGTTTTACTTTCTCCTTTATTATTTTCACTACTGTTGACCTTATGATAGAGCGTTGAGGTCATATACTGGCTAAGCCTACTTATATTGTATTATCTATATTTTCCGAAGGTTGACTACCAGTATATTGTGGGCCTGCATGCCTTGTTTTTGTCTCATGTATTTTGCACTGGCTCTTAATCTGCTGTTTTGCAAATAAAATAAAAAACTACTGAACGAAAAAAAAAGAAATCCACCACATTTAAGGATTGGTAAATTACAATATATTAAAATTTTGTTTTGGGGTTTATTACCTCTTTAATTCACATTATCTTCTTTTACCTTTTCTGGTAATTTTACAAGAGGTCAAACACACAAGGCTTAATAAAAAAGATGATATTTCAGATTCAAAGGCAAAATGAAAAAGATGAAATTTCAGGTTCAAAGGCAAAATTATAAAATTCAAAGGCACTCAAAGGATCATTCTATGTGAGGACAAAATGTTATCCTTAAATCCCTTAATCCTAAAGCAGGTGTCGCTGGATTACTACAATATACTCTCACACAAACATATTTATTAATTAAATGAAGACACACGCAAACATGGTTTATGTTGTCCATGAGCCTTTATACAAGCAGTTTTATAATCAAAACTTGCAGGCAATTAACAACTTTCTGACCACCCTATAGCAGTTTTACTGCTACAGGGGGGCAGCTCTGCACAGGATCACGTATGTATACGTGATTCTGCATTTCCGCCTGCAGAGGGCGTGTGCACCACTGGCGGGCCACTTGTGCTGTGATTCTTCACACCAGAAGCCAATCTGCAGGTGCTGAGCACTCAATGTCCTCGGGCACCTGCCGCTCATCGGTAAACAACACAAAATGGGGATCTGCCTATGTAAACAGGGCAGATCGCCGTTCTGACAGGGGAAGGGATGGATTCTGTGTTCCTGCAAAGCAGAGACTAGAATCCATCTCTTCCCCTAGTAAAAGCAGCACACACAGAACACATAAACCCTTTGATTGACTTTGACTTGCCGTTTAACCCCTTCCCAGCCGGTGTCATTAGTACAGTGACAGCGCATATTTTTAGCACTGATCACTGTATTAGTGTCACTGGTTCCTGCAAAGTGTCAAAAGTGTTAGTTAGTGTCCGATTGTTCACTGCAATATTGCAGTCCCGCTAAAAGTCCCTGATCGCCGCCATTACTAGTAATAAAAAATAAATAAATAAAAAATCCATAAATGTATATCATAGTTGTAGATGCTATAAAGCTCTCGTAAACCAATCAAAATATACTTATTGGGATTTTTTTTTCCTACCAAAAACATGTAGCAGAATACGTATTTGCCTAAAATTATGAAGAAATTGGATTTTTAAAATGTTGTTATTGGATATATTTTATAGCAGAAAGTATATAAATATTTATATTTTGTTTATAGTGCAGTGGTGATCAAATACCACCAAAAGAAAGCTCTATTTGTGGAAAAAATATGACATAAATTTTATTTGGGTGCAGTGTTGCATGACCACACAATTGTCAGTTAAAGACACAGTGATGTATCGCAAACAATGGCCTGGTCATGAAGTGGGGGGGTCACATCTACCCTAACGCAGGTGGTCAGACACTATAGCAAGCTACTGTGTGCTTCACCTATAGCAGCCCCCTTTCCCTTAAGGCAAGCAGGCCTACCAGTACTTAGTCACCCCCAGGACTTATACACAATACTATAGTGCCTGGCCACCACATCAGGGCAGATGCGAACTGAGCAAAGCAAAGAAATACTTGCAGTTAGCAGATAGATAGCATGGTTCTATAACAGTCCAGGTAAAAAGGCAGGCTGAGTTCAAGGAACTGAGCATTTGGCTTGCTTATAACAGGGGACTGACCACATTAATCACCTTGCAGGTGGACACAGACAGGGTGAATGCAATAGCCAAAACCCGGATGCTGGAATGAGGAGCAGGAGCACTTAAGTGACATGAGGTAAATCTCTTGGAGGTCAAGTGGTTAATTCCCAAGTAAAATTATCAGATAAATGATCACTCTACATTTGGATTTAAGACAAAAGATTAATTTATATGTAAAAGCTAATGATATATGCAAACATGTATATAAAAATACTAGTACCTTCCCAGCCCTAGATATCTGACTTTAATCCATTTTTTCTGTACAACTTGTATTATGTAGGCTATAATTATCAGCTAAAAAAGGCTTCAGAATGATGGATGCCAGTTATAAGTCTACTGAAATACTGGAAAGATAGTAATCTGTGCATTGTACAGACTGCTAGGTTGAACGAAAAAAAAAAAAAAAAAAAAAAGCTAGTGTGTACCCACCTTAAAGTGGTTGTAAACCCTTACATATACCCAGTGAAGTAACTGACATCAGGTGATACACAGAGAATAAACAAATCTTCCTACATAAGTTGTATTTGTTTATCTGCAGTCTTCTCTTCTCTACAGCCGTTCAAAGTTCAGAAATTACACAGAAACTCATAGCTCTGAAAAGCAGGGGTCGGCGAGCTGAAGTTACACTGTGTAGCACTCAGTGAGGAGAGCTCTGAGAGCTGTTTGGAGGGAAAGGATACACCCCTCCCCTTCACACAGTACAGAGGAACAGAGTTGAGGCTGTCAATCAGCTGGAGATCCCTCCCCTGTCACTTCTCTCTTGGTGTCAGAAAAATTTGTCAGACGTGATTTATACAGAAAGCAGAGAAACAAAGCAGCAGACAGAAATTACACTTTTTGCTCTTAATTGAGACAAGTACAAGTACACAAGTACACATAGAGGGATATTCTTTGTCCATATTTCATGTCTGAGGTTTTCAACCACTTTAAGGCTGTGGGATTCATTTACTAAGAATAACGGGAAGTAATGGTCACTCTGCATTTAGTTACGCCCAATTAAGCCAATTAAGACTTCAACTAGGCAAAAATGCGAATGAAAAAGTGTGCTAATATCGGCGAACATGCCTTTGTAATTGTCAAATCAGCATAACCGCAAGTTTGAAAATGCCAATTGCTACCGAGCTTGGAAATGCACTGCAGCCATGAGCACATGAATGTGACTAAAACATTTTTATGTGAGATGTGCTCTACCATGTGTGCATCTATTTATGTATATTCCAATTAGTATTCCTAGTTTGTTTTTTCTTTTGCTAACGAATGCGGTTATGAATGAGTATTGTAGAGTAATGTCTGCCATTCTGTAAGGTTACATGTATTGAACATTTAAGTTACATATCTGTTATATCTTTTTTTTTTTTTCATGTTAATTTTGTTTTTTGAGACTATAAAGCTGTAATTATTTATGTTCATTCTTTAATGTTCATTGTTTAATCATACTACAATATTATGCAGGTCTCAGTGTACTTAGCACAATGGCTTAGTGGTTTGCACTGATATCTACAAAGCACCCAGGTTATGAGTTCAAAACCCAGCCAACCTACTACCCACCTAAGGTAGCTGTGTTGATTTTTCCAGTGCACAAGCGAATTAAAACCCAAATAACGTAAACTAACACCTTGCACATTAACTAGAGTGTGATTTTTGGAATTCCACACCACAATATTATTGAACAAGTACCATTGCATGCATTTGAAGAGTTAATATTATGGAATCAACCAAACTGATGTGGCATTGGCTATTAGGCATTTACCTATTCCTCTCTATTCCCTGGATATCTTTGTATGTCCCTTTCTTGTTTTATACAGCTCAACTACCATTTCCCACAGATCCTTTGACAATTCTTTTGCTTTCCCCATGACTCAGAATCCAGAAACGTCAGTGCAGCACTGGATGAAAGATGCAAGGGTCTGTCAGGAGTCCAGAAACTCATTGACCTTTTATACACACACATTAATTACAAGCAAACAGATCATAGGGGAGAATGGTTACCTTTAATAGCCATTCAAAACCCTTTGTGTCAACTTGTGTGCATGTTATCAGGCCAAAATCACCAGGCTATATAAACTTTTGATCAGGGTCATTTGGGTAGTTTCTGTTGTGATTATGATTTAAAAAGAATAAACACAGTTGACTGATAATAAATGGCTTCAGCCAAACACTAACCATGAGTGAAAGAAATGTTTTTGTGTTATCATTCATATTCTCCGAAAAATGGCCAAGAAATCATAAATTCTGCCAGGGTATGTAAACTTATGAGCACAACTGTAGTTGTAGAAAGAGGGGGGATTTATCTCTTCTCAGACTTTCAATGATATTTCAGTTTACACATACATTTTTTAAGCAGTTTAAAAGTAGATTATCTTTAAACAATATACCACATATTTAAGAACCATTTAGTCTATCATATCATGCGCTAAACATTATTTCCATGTGCAATTCCCATGTTTCGATCAGGACTACTGATTTAGTAGACGGTCTCTGTTGTCTGTGACCTATAGTGAATTTGATTTTGTGACTATTTTTGCCTGAGCGCTATAGTGAATTCATTTTTAATTTTTCTTTTTTCGCAGCTTTAGTCATTTTGCGACCATTTATTTGCGCATTTGCAAATTTGCACTATAGTAAATAAACCCCTGTGTGTAGTACACATGTAAAGCAAAGTGATTGCCAGCAGAGTGAATTGTTATATTGTATCCAAATAGTATATGAGTATCAGGAGTTTCTAGAATAAGTTCACTCTAACAACAGTGACAAGAAACAAAAATCTCCTTATAGGAGCAGACATATAAATAAGCACAACATCAATATCATATGTATCCATTTCGGTCTGCTTATACATTCAGCACTTGCATGCATTTTTGTTTTTTTTTGCTTTTCTTCTCATCCCTGTTTGGTCAACAGTCCTTCAACTAGACTAACTTTTCTCTGGCAGATTGCAGGACGAGAATTTTGAGGAAATGCAGAAAGACTACAGTATATTGCTGCTAGAGGGGACTTTATTTCTCTTGCTGGTCCAAGGTAAGGGAAATTATATTTTATCATCACTTTAAAATGTGCTGTTGCCCACATCAAGGCCTATACTACACTAGGCCCTTGTTTTGTTGTCTAATTTATATTTGCTCAGCTGCCCATGCGATTTAGACCCAAGAAAGGAGGTGAAAAATTTGCGGAACTGATACAATAAAGCCTCGTACACACTACCAGTTTTTTTTTTTTTTCGTTCAACCCTATGGATTGAACTAAAAAAAAACCTGACAGCTCAGGTCGGAGCCGCTATACTAACAATCTGATGTTAATACAGCGATCTTCCCGCTGAGGTATTGTGTTCTAAAAGGGGGATGCCCCCCGCCAGAACACTCTGGTCAACGCTCTCAGCCATTGGCTGAGAGCGCTGATTAGGAGCCAGTCAGCAGACCTTTTTCCGGTTATGACCCTTTGACAGAATCTGACCAAACTCTTCTGTCGGACCAGCTTCCATACACATGGGCTAAAAGTTCAATAGAAACCAGTTGATGCCGTCCGACATTCGGCCCTTGTGTACTAGGCTTAAGGCAGACCGTCTTTAAAAAACTGCAAGTCATGTGGTGGTGCTGGTCTTACTTAAACTTACTTAAAATGTATTAATAAGTAGGTTCTGAGTATTCTTTGAACTTGCTGCTATCTTGATACATTCCTGTCACTGTGACTAAAATGTGTTTGCTTATGATATAGGTAAAGTATGTTTAAGGTACATTGAAAGGATGCATTTATTCAATGCACCATTCACTGTTTCACTGCACTATTTTTCCGTGTTGCTCATATTTTCATTTTAGTTTATAACATCCATTTGAAATTAAATGGTGCTTTATAGTACTGAAATCATTGTAATTGTCATGTCAATCATTGTTTGATCCTGCTAAAGTTGGCCAGATCATGTTACTTCTCTTACGATTTGGGTTTCCTTAGTGTTTTCATAGCTAGTGCTCTAAGGTGTGCCTCCCCAGTCCTCCTGACTGTGCTCACTCAACAGCCCTCCTGGCTGTAACCAGTAGTCCTCCCTGGAGACTCTAAGAAGTTTTCTCTCCCGCTGTCCTTTACTTGCTCTCTCATATGCCTCTCCTTCCAGGATCTTGTCACTTCTCCGGGATGCACCCGAGCCCCAGCCCAGGGTCACACCCCCTGCCAGACTGGGGAGCTCCTCATGGGCCCCAACACTCTCTCACTCCAGTTTCTCCACCTGACAACTCCTCCCCAGCTGGGCGGACCCCAGGTATTTAGGGAGGCCTGCCCCCTGCCAATCCAAGTTGGGGATTGGTCAAAGCTCCTAAAGATACCACAGGTAGCATCGCCTCTCTTCCCCTCCTCTCCTTCTAGCACTTTCTAGAAGGAAGAGGGAGGTGACAGTGAAGTGATGTGGCCTGTGAGTCACCAGCTGCTACCCTGAGCCACTCCCAGCCCATAATTAAAAAAAACAGGCCTAGCAACCAGCTAGGCATGCCTAAATTTACCCACGCTACCAACAAAAAATCCTCACTCCAGCACCCACCTAATTAGAGGGTGCTACAGATAGATAGATAGACAGACAGATAGTTCTACAGCAATAATAATAATAGCATAATAACTTTTTCTTTTGGCAGATGCCCAGGCTTGTCACATTACTATAGATTCTTCTGTAATTCAACTTGGTTCCCCTCTGTTGGCTTCTTGCTCTTCCTTTTGCCCTGAGATAGGAAGAGGAGCAGTGGTATGGAAGCTGGACAAGGATCTTCTGTCTGAGGCTCACGTGAATGTTCATGGAAACACTTCATCTGTGTATATCAGAAGCTTCAACAAAACTTCAGGACTTCTTCAATGTTTTGTGGACAACAGTGAAGGACTCCAGTTAATGGATGAAATTCTCATTAGAGCTGGCTGTAAGTGCATTTTTCTAAATACCATGAGCATATTTTTTTAAATTTTTTGTGCTCTCCCATCTGTTCACAGTTCTATACAACTTTTACTATCATATAAATAAAACATACTGTATATCCATTTAGTACAATCTAGTAAAACTTTGCTGCAAGTGTATTTAAAGGGCCGTGCCCTATTTTGTGAGCCTCAAAAGGATTAAAGCATGCGTGATAAAATGACGATCATTTATTAAGTCAGCTTTTCAGTGGGTTTGGCACCAATGTAATTTGTTTGTGATCTACCCACACAATTTAAGACCAACTTTAGAATTTATCCCTTGCAGTGAGGCTGCTCTTTTTTCTAGAGGAGAGGAGAAACAATAACTCACCTGATTCTCCACAACCCCCCCCCCCCCCCCCCCCCCCCACGATCCAGCAGCAGACTGGATGAATGCATTAAGGTGGAAAAACATGAACCTTTACAACTCCTTTAAAGCAGAATAAACTCTATTTTTTTGCACCCAGTAGCTGGTAGCCATAATGTGGTGGAATGCACAGCATATTAGCAGGACTTACCTGTCAAACAATTCCCTCCAGTGCTGCGCTGTCAGTGCTTTCCTCTTCCCCTGGTCTTTCTTCTGGGTTTGGTCTGACAGGCTATTTGAATGGCTGCGATGACATCACTCCTGCGCATGTGCACAGGAGTCACATCATCATGGCTCAGAGTGGTACTGTAAATCTATTGTACAACTTAAAGAGGAGTTTCAGCCACAAAAAAGTTTTTTTTTAAAGTCAGCAGCTACAAGTAATGTACATTAATGTACAAGTTAGTGTAAAGAAACTTACCTGTGCAGGGAGCCCGTGATGTCAGCCCCCCGAGACCGATTCGTCCACTGGCTTGGGTGCAGGCGCCGCCATTAAAACTAAGGGAAACTGGCAGTGGAGCCTTCAGGCTTAACAGCCAGTTTCCTACTGCGTATGCACGAGTCGCACGGCAGTTTGTGAATGGCCACCTTGTCTTCTGGGACACACACAGGTCCCAGAGGGCAGTGGGGGAGAAGGAGGAGGGCTCGCTGCAGAAGAGGAAGTGATGTACTTCACAGCGGCCCGGCTAGGACGGAAGTACACTTTGTACTTCTAAGGTAGGAAAGAAAAAATATATATATATAGATATCCAAAAACGAGGGGTGGAGGGGTGGTTTTTAATTTAAGACCACCTTGTAAAGTTGGGTGGATCTCCGCTTTAACAACCAGGTCCTTGTTTGCCAGCCCTGCCTGTTCACTTCCAGAAGCTGAACTCTTCTCCCACACAGAGCCAGCATGTAAATATTGTGGAGGACCACAATGTGCAACCCACAAACACTCACTCCTATGCTCCTGACCCGACTCGGTCAACTGGAAAAGATTGCACTTTGGCAGTACACCTATCCCAAATACTGCCAGGACCTGTCTCCCCTGTATATGCTTAACATAAAATACATACAATGTATTGGGCATTGCATCAAGACTTGAAAAACCTGACCGTGTGCTGTCATCTTTACAAGAGATTCAATCTTTTCTTAATATGTCTGTCTAAGCATACACTAAAATTAATTCTATTTGCTAGTAGCAAATCTATTCACTGCTGTGAGAGCAATTTGTGTTACCAAATCACAATATGGTTTATTTTTTATTATTGCATCCATCTTTGTCAATAAATGATTATCACTAATGTGAATTTCAGATCCACCATCTCCACCCACCAACCTGAGCTGTTTTTGGAAGCCTTCAGATAATACTGTGACCTGCACGTGGCTGCCTGGTGAAGACTCCCTCTTAACAACCAATGTCACACTTTCAGTTTTCAGGCAAGTGATCTGACAGCACATACCTCCTGGACACAAATGTACCTGTTTTATTTCCTGTTCATTTTTTTGGTTACGCAGTTGCTAATATTTATCTGTGTTTTGCACAGGTCTGTGGAACAGTGTGTGATGCCCACAAAGAGTGAATTTAATTGCACTCCCTTAATGAGACAAAATTTCTGCACCATTTCCCGTGCCAACTACCATTTTAGCAGGAAACTTGCAGTATGGGTCACTGTAAAAAATGAGCTGGGCTCTGCTACCTCTGCTCCGGTTTGTTTCATTCCACAAAAAGAAGGTATGTAGTATAAGTATGTGAGCCTCTTTTGGGTGCCGGTGTCATGAAAAATGTCTCTCCCCAAACAAGATATTGTGCTAAACTTTCCGGTAAATAAGAGATCCAAAGCCTTTGCAAAGTGGAAGAGTGGGTTTTTGATAATGAAGTTGACAGTGCCTCCACGTAGGACAAGGCCTCTGTTTTCCTGAGATAATAACCAATAATCTAATCAAAGTAATTGAAAGCAGAGGAACAACTGCAACCAGCATATAACATTAACCAAACGTATATAGATGCACACCAGTATATAAATAATATGAGCTTTATATAATAAAAGATTAATAATAGAATATACATCCAATGTACAAACAGGTATTATCAGCAAAAGGGCCAACAAGAGTCCTGGTGGAATTGTGCATATATACCTGGGTCTATGTAGTTGTTAAAGCGGTTGTAAAAAAAAACAAAAAAAACCTGCTAGGCAATTGCATAATGTACTAGTATGCATGGAACTCCAGTGCTGGAAAGTCACCGCTGAGAGGGCTGACATGTTCTCCCTGTCTTTCTTCCAGGTTCGCGAGCTCCGGCGCTCTAATTGGCCGAAGCTGCAATGATGTCACTCCCTCGGTTCCGGGACGAAGCTCTGAAGTTTCGGCAAGGTATGCCGGACCTTCAGAACGCAGTGTGCCACTGACATCAGCGGCTGCATGCATGGTGAAAATATTCTAAATGGTGCACGTTTAGGAGATATTCATTTTACCTACAGGTAAGCCTTATAATAGGCTTACCTGTAGGTAAAAATTACCAAGCCGGGTTAACAACCACTTTTAAAAAGATATCTCCAGACGAATGTTGGAACAAAGTCCAGTTGCAGGGACCCCTGTTGAAGATCCTGATTTGGTGCTGAAGACCTAAAGACATAATGTGCAATCATAGGGAGCTCCTTCAATGATTGTCCAACCAGCCTGGAACACAGCTTCTCGCCATCAGAAACTGTGGTGTTATACTGGAACTCAGAGTCAGCCTATCTGCTCTGCATCTTAGTTCCTAGAAGATTCTAATTTGTCATGCAACCGGACCTCTATTTACCCAGTATTTACCAAGTGGCCATTAGATGCCTAACCTGGCTCTAGCCTATGCTGGTTATGAGTGCTGAAATAATACTAGCTATAGAATTCCAGACCAGGGGAAACAGGGCCAACTAAGAAAAAACAGGAGTTGCATATAAACTCTACAGCAGTAAACATGTTCACCTACTGATATACTGGAAGGTGACCACTACACACATATGCCGCGTACACACGGTCGGAATTTCCAACAACAAATGTTCGATGTGAGCTTGTTGTCGGAAATTCAGACCGTGCGTAGGCTCCATCGGACATTTGTTGTCGGGTTTTCCGACAACAAAAATTTGAGAGCTGGATCTCAAATTTTCCGACAACAAAATCCATTGTCGTAAATTCCGATCGTGTGCACACAATTCCGACGCACAAAATTCCACGCATGCTCGGAATCAAGCAGAAGAGCCGCACTGGCTGTTGAACTTCATTTTTCTCGGCTTGTTGTACGTGTTGTATGGCATTTGTGCGACCGTGTGTATGCAAGACAAGTTTGAGCCAACATCGTTCGGAAATAAATCCAGGATTTTCGTGTCGGAATGTCCGATCGTCTGTACGCGGCATTAGAGTAGCACAGACTACTAAGGTCTGTTTGGCACTATGTATTTGAGACAATAATAATAGGACAGAGATACGCCTGTCACAAGGATTCACAATTACACTCAGCTGCATATAAACTATTGGAGCATAGGAATACTAGCTTTATAGTCTCTGTTTCTGGTCTGGGTGAAATACAGCAGCAACAGCAGCTCCTTTGTGTGTAAGGTCATGTGGCAAAGGTCTGTCTCTTCTTCCTAAAAACTTCCCTTTATAAAGATATTAAGGTCCTCCAATCTCCACCTTCTTGCAGGGACAAGAAGTAATGTACATAAATAACGTAACGTGTAAGAATTCAGCCACATACAAATACAGATAGTAAAGGGCATCAGATCCCTACAAGTACCTATAACGGAGAGAGTACGCATCACACTTAAAGTGGTTATAAATCTTTGTTTGATACAGGCATACCCCACTTTTAAGTACACAATGGGGTTTATTTACTAAAACTGGAAAGTGCAAAATCAGGCTCACTTCTGAAACCAATGAGCTTCCAGGTTTTATTACCAAAGCTTAATTGAGCAATCTGTGGTTAGAAGTGGGGTATGCCTGTATATATATATATATATATATATATATATATATATATATATATATACATATATATATAATAAATATGCCTATACTTACCTGCTCTGTGCAATGGTTTTGTACAGAGCAGCCCCGATCCTCTTCTTCTGGGGTCCCCCCGCTGGTGCTCCTGGCTCCTCCTCTGTACTCACTCCCGAGTCCCACTGCTGCGTCCATTGACACAGACAGCATAACTCGGCCATGCCCCCCCGCTCCTGTGTCACCTGATTTGATTGACAGCAGTGGGAGCCAATCGCTCCTGCTGCTATCAATCTGTCCAATGAGGAGAGAGACAGTGGCGGGAGCCAATGCGCTGACGCACATCTCTGGATCGGATGGGCTCAGGTGGCTATTCAGCTGAAGCAAAGAAAGCTGAAGTGTTTCCCTTACCATCCAATGCAACTGTTACATTTCCAGTGCAGATCCAAAGAATTGCAAGCATTCACTTTTCCTCCTTGTTGTATGTATGTATGTATGTATGTTGTTCTTTGATCAAAGTTAGAGCTGACCCATCACTGACTGGATTACAACTGCCTTTTATGCCTAGGAGGATGGACACCTTTAGCCAAGTGCTAGGACAGGATTTATTTCTTTTCGCAGAAAAGATAAAATAGTCCTACCTCAACTGCAGAGATATCTTTGTAGGTAATAACCTTTACATTGCTTGTGGTCATATCAGTTTAATTTGGGTGCTTGTTAGCAATGCATCCAATTATATTTGAAAATCACATCATTCAATAAATATATTCACTTTTTTTTCACCATTTTAATTTTAACTTTTTGATACATTAAGAGTAGAATTAAACTTTAGTGGCTTATGTTGTGTGTTAAGTGTTAAGGGGGGGGGGGGGGTTTAGAAAGAGCCCACTTTAGGTGTAAGCTTAAGTGAGGGTGTTAGGGGTTAGGTTAAAGGTTATGTATTGGGAGTTAAGTTAAGGGTTAAGTATTGTGAAGGAAGAGTTATGTTAATATAGTCATTTAAACTCACACTTTAAGGCCCTGTTCACACCTAACGCACATGCGATATCACAAAATAAAAAAAAATTGCACAGTTTTTAAAGTGTCTTTGCCAAAATTTTGTAATTTTGGTGATCAGCATGATAGCCTTATAAAAAAACATTTGAAGAAGGAGAAGTCAGTAATGGCAGCCTTCATGTTTCTTTCAAAATGCTCTTCTTATATGCTAACCCAAGTATTACCAAATAACTACAGAGCATGATGTGTGAAGCACAATACACACGATAGCCTCATGAAAGTTCTGTCTTTGGCAATATATCTAGCTATGAAAAATAAAAGCAACAAGTACCAAGTGTTAAATAAGAACAATATATTCACTCTTTTCTTTCAATTTTGTATGTGAGGCCCACAAAGCAGCTAGAAGATGTTTTTTTAGAGGACTCTATAATGGAGATGTATTATATTAACAGCAATTAATGATATCTTTGGAATATATTTATTTCTGTTTCAGTGAAACTTGATCCTGTTGTCTTTACCGAAGCAAAAGCCACTACTGGAGGCTGTATTAAGTTGCAATGGACATATGGTAAAGCTAGTTTTGTAAAAGACTTGAAATGTCAGCTGCGCTACAGAAGTGAATTTCAATCAGAATGGGCCAAGGTAAATCAAAGAAACTGCAGAGTATTTACCTTCAATTGCTATTACCATGCACTCAGTAATATGAATGTTTACTTGGATAAGTTCTTGGCAATGCATATTTTTGTTCTGCAGTACTGATCCTGCAAGTACATATTTGCTGGAACTATAAGATAAGTACACTTTATGCACACTGATCTTCTTTTCAAAAGTGTCAACATGTCCTGTGAATACAGTTGGTCCTAATTACTGTATTTATTGGCTTATAACACGCACTTTTTCACCCTGAAAATCAGGTGCAAATAGTGTGTGCGTGTTATACGCCGGTACTGCAATTTGGGTTGCCTAGGAGAGAATGGGGAGGGGGCGGGACGAGCGCCATCAGATTACATACAGCTAGAATCTCCTGTTTACTCAGCGGCCTCTGTAATAGGAAGTCCCGTCTCCTGGGCCAGCATTGGACCAGTGTTCTGTCTATCATAGAAGCCGGTCCAGGTGGCGGGACTTTGTATCAAAGAGGCCGCAGAGTAAACAGGAGTTTCTCGTTGTATGTAATCTGACGGCGCTCGCCCCTCCCCCCCTCCCTGTTCCCTCCGACGCAGCAGTAATCTGAGGTGAGGCTGCAGATGGGCATTGATCAGGCTGCATTCATGGCAATGGTGCGGCTGCTTATGGGCATTGATCAGGCTGCAGATGGGCACTGATCAAGCTGCATTGATGGGTAATTGTGAGGCTGTAGATGGGCATTGATCAGGCTGCATTGATGGGCAATTGTGAGGCTGCAGATGGGCATTGATCAAGCTGCATTGATGGGTAATTGTGAGGCTGTAGATGGGCATTGATCAGGCTGCATTGATGGGCAATTGTGAGGCTGCAGATGGGCATTGATCAAGCTGCATTGATGGGCAATTGTGAGGCTGCAGATGGACATTGATCAAGCTGCATTGATGGGCAATTGTGAGGCTGCAGATGGACATTGATCAAGCTGCATTGATGGGCAATTGTGAGGTTGCAGATGGTATTGATCAGGCTGCTGATGGGCAATGGTGAGGCTGCAGATGGGCAATGGTGAGGCTGCATTGATGGGCACTGACCCTTATTTTGCTTCAAAGTCCTTTATTTAAAATTTGAGTTTTTTTCCTGAAACTTCCTTCTTAAAATGATGTTATACGCCTGTGTGTGTTATATGCCGATAAATACGGTACCTCCAGTTTTGTTATCTAAAAACTGTAGGTAACTATTTTTGAATTTGGTGCTGTAGGCACAACTAAGAACTGATTTAATCGTTTTGGTGAAGCTACTGCCTGTAGGGCTTTTTGAATCTGGTCTAAATCTTTTAAAGGGCCTTACCACCAGAAAAGTGGAGCTAATATTTTATTGAATTACCCTGACAGTGCTTTTATGAAGATGGAGGGGTGTGGTTTATTTTAGGCCACCAAGCCCGACATAAACCTAGCTTGCTACCTTTATATTTTTCTGTAGAGTACAACTGATGATATGATGTAGCCAGGGCACCCCCCCCACCCCCACCCCACCCCTCTATAGACCGAAAATAGGTGGGTGGTTTTACAAGCATGTGTACTCCATTGCCCTTACTTTTCTGAGTCCCCAAGTTGACAGTATTTCAAACCTATGATAGGTGGAGCTTTAAAAAAATGGGCATGTTTTGTGGAACTATGTTTGTATTTGGGGAAAAGTATAGGAGCGGACACTCTTGTGATTCTCATATAAAAGTGGCACGGTTACACTACAAGAATTATGGCAGATTCCTGCATCACATGCTGGCTCACAATTACATAAACATGGGCATGAAAGAACATCACCACATTGCTGAGGTTTTTCCACCCCTTCTACCAACAAGGCCATAAATGTGTTAGAAGCATTTCAAAGCAGTTAAGCCTGACAGGCCCAAAGTGCATAACCTTTCATTCTCTTGATTTCTGCTATGCAGAAGATTCTCAGAACAGGATATAAAGGTAGATTTAGAGTCTGTATCAATGGAATTTTCTTTGCGTCAGTCAGATTTAAGATTCCCATACAAGTCTATAACAAAGCAAAACCCACTTGAAGTAGGTCAAATGCAGGTTAACTGCAGGTAAAATGCACTTGTTAATGATTTCTGAGTGTTTTAAACTGACACAACATAGGCCCAATACCCTTTGACACAGGCCCTTAGGCTAGACTAATTTATGTTAGCAGTACTTTAAATTCCAAAAATGTTAAACAAAAAGTTGATTTCTGTTTAATACGCTCTGGATTATAGTGTTTATTTTTTTTAAAGATGAGTATGCATTCTGCTTTAAATGTCCTAATATTTTACATAGTTACATAGTAGGTAAGGCTGAATAAAGACAATAGTCCATTCAATTCAACCTGTGTAGGTGTACATGTGTCAGTGTCTATAATTATTTCCCATATCCCTGTATGTTGTGTTCTATAAGATGCACATCCAAAAGTCTTTTTAAAAATAGCTATACTCCCTGCTGCCACCACCAATTGTGGAAGAGAGTTCCACAGCCTTATTGCCCTGACAGTGAAAAAACCCCTGTGCTGTTTAAGGTTAAACCGCTTCTCCTCCAATCTCATTGTGCGGCTTCCTGTCCTCTTACACTCTCTGAGACTTAATAGTTTTTTTCCTATGCTGGGATCACCATTGAGATATTTGTAAATCGCTATCATGTTCCTGTTCATGTGTCGTTTCTCCAGCGAGAATAAATTTAGTGTTTGTAGTCGTTCCTCATAGTTGAGGTCGTCCAGGCCCCTTATTAATTTTGTTGCCCTTCTTTGGACTCTCTCCAGTTCCAGCACATCCGTTCTGAGGACTGGTGACCAGAACTGGACAGATTACTCTAGATATGGCCTAACCAGAGTTCTATAAAGTGGCAGGATGATCATTTTATCATCATCATTTTTGTTATTGGATGGTTTCTACAATTAAAAGCTGGTCACATATAGTTTCATCTACTGTATTTGTATATAGGCTGCAATAATGTAAAACATATGAAGTCTTCAGAGATGAATAAATATTTAGGTGACCATAGTTCACCTTGTAGTTATCACTGCAAGATAGAAATATTAATTGAATCTATCTATCTATGTAACATTTTTTCTTAGCTTGTAGAAGTATCTTCAGAGGAGACAAACCAATGTGGACTGTTGGGTGCTACAAAGTATTGCTTCCAGATTCGCTGTATTCGTAAAACTCTATCTGGTCAGTGGAGTGAATGGGGGCTACCAATCAGTCAGATCACATCTGAATCAGGTTAGTGAATTTCTCCACAGACTACTGGCACAGAGATAAAAAGACATATTTTATATACACCATGGTAACATGTGGCAACCCTTTAAAATGTATCACCATTACATATTTTTGTATATATAATTGTATTTGTATATATATATAGTATATATAAAAACAACCTTGCGCTAAAATAATTGTTGACAGACTGCTGCACTTAAGAATTCCCTGAATATCGCAAAATAAACATAAATACAAAAAACAATCGAAAATGCTCTATCTGTATAAAGAATTATATCAATAGTGACCCCAGTGACAGACAGCTACAATGTAGTCAAATCTCTAGCTAAAAAGCTAGCAAATGAATGACAATAGGTGAAAAACTTAATATTTAAATCAAACAAATATGTGTCATCCCCAACAACTGCGTCCATATTATATTTCCTTGAAATCTATTGTGCAGTAGCTCACAAAAATATCATTACAATGTATCAACATAAATATCCAAAATCAGAAAAAACGATGTGTCCAAAATGATTTGCTAAGCCAAAAAGCAAATGTGCACTGTTCCCAGTTTTCCTGTACATTAACATCCAGTGAAGTGCTTCTGTGTTCCACCAGTGCTCAAAGAAAAAAAAATGATGGCCCCCTACCAGATCTCCATGATCTCCAGATAGGAGATCATGGACAACGTGAGATTGCAGGTTTTCCTTATACCTCTCATCTCCCAGGTTCAGGCTACATCTGGGATTGGAGAGTGGGGCAGAGGCATCCATCAACAACATTTAAAGCGACCGGGCACCGGAACTGGATTGTGAACCATGTTGACCCTGAATAGTAAATCATATCAACTGTTTATTAAGTCCATTAAATGCAAAAAGAAATAGCCGTTAATGGGCTCCTCTCTTGAGACATGTGATATAAAACCATTAAAAATTAATTATTAAAAGAGGAAGAAAGAATACAGGCAAATATGATCAAAAAATATTATCAAAAAGTATTTAAAAATATGTTATTTCCCCTATATTTGGTAATCCTCTGCTCTGAAATATTTAGTGGTTCATATCACCTTTGCCACCATATATCAAGTGAACTTCCTGCCCCTGTTTTACTCCATAACAGATCTGCTGCAAAAATGGACCAACCACATTTCCCTTTTGGGATGAGTGGCCTCTGTGAAGATGACCATTCTCCCTAAACTCCTGATTTATTCCAGACACTGCCCATCCTCGTCTTTTATGCACATTTACAAAAGCTTCAAGCAGATCTGATCTGCTTTTTCTGGAACTACAAGGGGCACAGGATACCCCAGTCGGTCTTACTGGCTTCCCACTCTGATGGGGGGCTAGCGTTCCCTAACCTGGTAAAATACTATTAAGCAACACCAATTGCGCGCCTTAACTTCCTGGTTCCCTCAGCGATACACAAAAAAAGGACAGAGATTGAAAAGATATGGCTCGCGCCTATACACTCTAATAGTTTACTCTGGAATGCGAAAGTAGAAGTAGACCCTGGTAGGCTTTTGGGGTCCATGACTCAACTCGGATCGCTCTGGTGCAAACTGTCCCGCGAACATGAGCTTTAGTTCATAGAAGTCGCTGTTGAACTCTTTTCTCTGCAGTCCCAAGATGCCTGTTAGTCTCACTCACCAGATGTCTTCGCCTTGGGCAACACGGAATTTATTCCACTTTGGTCACTTGGTGGACCATAGATCACTTAAATTACTAACTACTCCCTGAACTCCAGGAAAAATATGACTTAACGCACCAGGTGTTCCATGGATATCTGCAAATATGCCACTATGCCCAAACCTTTGCACCAAATTTACAATTCTCAGCGCTATCCCCTTTCAAGAGCATTATATTGGAGGGATCAGCACGCCGGGGCCTGATCTCCGACATATACCGGCTACCTAACTCCTACTCTATACCAAATCGGGGTAAACATGCCTATATGCTCCACTGGGAAAAGATACTAGATGAAGAAATCCCCGAGATGACGTGACAGACAGGCAGCTAAGAACTCCTTTTGTACACTTTACAAGGAAAATGCATATAAAATCCTCTATTTGTGGTACTTGACACTGGACATACTCCACGTTATCTATCCCTCTAGCTTTGATCGGTGTTGGAGCTGCCAGGGGGACAAAGGTACCCTCTACCATATTTACTGGAGTTGCTCCATGATAGTGCCCTTCTGGTCTAGGGCGCAGCAATTATTATCCCGCCTCTTGGAGGTTCAGGTCCCCATGATGCCAAAATTCTTCCTACTTGGGGTGTCACCATCACAAATTGCCAAACCATCCAAGAAGCTATTTAGACATATCCTTACAGCTGCACAATGTTTTTAAGTCATTTTAATCATTTTGTGTCTTTGTTGTATTCTTGTATATGTGAACCTCTTGCCGATCACATAACATGTATGTGCAGGTGGGCGTTACCATGTCCATGGCGTCTGAGGTTCTTGTGCTGAGAGCACGCTCACTGCTCCCTGTCTCTATTTATGATCAGGAACTGGCAAGACAGGCTCCTGATCATGTGCTCACTGTGAGAGTCAATCACATTGGTCAATTGCCAGGAAGTCCAACCAGCCAACCTGCCTTGGGATCCAGTTAAATGGACATGGTGGGTGGGCAGGAAGGGGTTCATAAAGATGTTATGCTTTTCCTCATGGCTAGATGTACCTTGTGGCTACTGATTACAAGGTTTTTTTTTTTTGTTCTCCATGAAAAATACATTTAAACCCTGATCTAAGGCTGAGCATTATATTGTGAGTTACGGTGCCCATATACATTTGTTGTAAAATTATACACAGAGAAGAGAAATGTGAAGATCTGATTTTTTATAAAGCGTCTATAAAATGTGTTTTGTTAAACAAATTATTATTTTTGTTTTAGTACCTACTGGTACACTCGAGACTTGGTGGAAGATACTGGAGACTGCAGAGGACAGTTCAATGAAGATTCAACTATTTTGGAAGGTAATGTCCCAAAACCAGAGCAAAACGGAAAAAAAAATAATAATGATAAAATAAGCTTTGCAGGCCCAGTGATAAAAATGTTGTTAAAGCTGAAACCTAGGCTTATTGTCTAAATACAAGAGGCCTATATATTCATAATGATGCTGTGTACATATGAGCGGACTTTTTGACCGGACTGGTCCAACGGTCTATCCGGCGGACTTCCGACTGACTTTCCTAATGAACGGACTTGCCTACACACAATCACACCAAAATCCGACGGATTCGTATGTGATGACGTACGACCGGACTAAAATAAGGAAGTTGTTAGCCAGTAGCCAATAGCTGCCCTAGTGTCGGTTTTAGCCCGTCGGACTAGCATACAGACAAGCAGATTTTTCGTCCGGAACCCGAGTCCATCGGAAAGATTTGAAATCTGTTTTATTTCTAGGTCCGTCTGACTTTTGAGAAAAAAAAGTCCGCTGGAGCCCACACACGATCGAATTGTCCAACGGAGTCTGGTCCGCCGAACCAAGTCTGCTGGAAAGTCCGCTCGTGTGCACGAGGCATTACAGTGCCTTGCAAAAGTATTCATACCACTTGAAATTTTCCACATTTTGTCATGTTACAACCAAAAACTTTAATGTATTTTATTGGGATTTTATGTGATAGACCAACACAAAGTGGCACATAATTGTGAAGTGGAAGAAAAATTATAAATGATTTTAAAGTTTTTTACAAATAGATATGTGAAAAGTGTGGCATGCATTTGTATTCAGCCCACCTGAGTCAATACTTTGTAGAACCACCTTTCGCTGCAATTACAGCTGCAAGTCTTTTTGGGGATGTCTCTACCAGATTTGCACATCTAGAGAATGACATTTTTGCCCATTCTTCTTTGCAAATAGCTCAAGCTCTTGCCACAGACTCTCAATTGGATTTAGGTCTGGACTTTGACTGGGCCATTCTAACACATGAATATGCTTTGATCTAAACCATCCCCAGTCTCAAGTGTTTTGCAGACTCTAACAGGTTTTCTTCTTGGATTGCCCTGTATTTGGCTCCATCTATCGTCCCATCAACTCTGAGCAGCTTCCCTGCTGAAGAAAAGCATCCCCACAGCATGATGCTGCCACCACCATGTTTCAGCGTAATGTGCATTCAGGGCAATGTGCAGTGTTAGTTTTCCGCCACACATAGCATTTTGCATTTAGGTCAAAAAGTTCAAGTTTGGTCTCATCTGACCAGAGCACCTTCTTCCACATGTTTGCTGTGTCCCCTACATGGCTTCTCGCAAACTGCAAAGAGGACTTCTTATGACTTTCTTTCAACAATGGCTTTCTGCTTGCCACTCTTCCATAAAGGTCAGATTTGTGGAGTGCATGACTAATAGTTGTCCTGTGGACAGATTCTCCCACCTGAGCTGTGGATCTCTGCAGCTCCTCCAGAGTTACCATGGGCCTCTTGGCTGCTTCTCTGATTAATGCTCTCCTTGCCCGGCCTGTCAATTCAGGTGGATGGCCATGTCTTGGTAGGTTTGCAGTTGTGCCATACTCTTTCCATTTTCGGATAATGAATTGAGCAGTGCCTCGTGAGATGTTCAAAGCTTGGGATATTTTTTATTAACCTAACCCTGCTTTAAACTTCTCCACAACTTTATGCCTGACCTGCCTGGTGTGTTCCTTGACCTTCTTGATGCTGTTTGTTCACTAAGGTTCTCTAACAAACGTCTGAGGGCTTCACAGAACAGCTGTATGTATACTGAGATTAAATTACACACAGGTGGGCTCTATTTACTAAGTAGGTGACTTTTGAAGGCAATTGGTTCCATTAGATTTTAGTTAGGGGTATCAGAGTAAAGGGTGCTGAAAACAAATGCTTGCCACACTTTTCAGATATTTATCCGTAAAAAAATTGAAAACCATTTATCATTTTCCTTCCACTTCACAATTATGTGCCACTTTTTGTTGGTCTATCACATACAATCCCAATAACATACATTTATGTTTTTGGTTGTAACATAACATAATGTGGAAAATCTCAAGGGGTATGAATACTTTTTTCAAGGCAGTGTAAATATTGGAATCCTTTGTGGATTTCCTCTAGATCTGTGAGGTACTCCAATACCAAACAACTCCAGCACTTTACCTTTGTGCAGGAACTTCCTGTAAAATAGACCAGTCACTGATTAATTCTCTCCTTGTGTAGGGTGACTAGTCTTATAACCAACCTTCCTTCCTTTACTGCAGGCAGCCTGAAGTGAGTGATCCCACCCACAGCTCAGCTTTATGCACAGGATTTGTGCAGCAGAGTGACAATGTTACTGCTATTCACACACAAAGGGGTCTTGTATAAAAAAAAAACGATGGATGGATGTCAAAAGTGTTGGCCTAGACCTTACAAATTCTGGCCATATTTTGCCTAATATGTTGATTTTCTATGATTGTCATCTCCATCTAGAGGCCATGCAATATTTGACTGATTATGGTATTTCAGGAAGTTATTATATTGTGGCCACTAGGTGGAACTGATGATCATAGGAAATCAACATGTTAGTCAAAATACAGCCAGAATTTGTAAGGGCTGAGCAAATGCTTGTGACTTTCTACTTGAATTTTTTTTATACATCAATCCCAATTGATATCTGGAATATGACTCAGACCAGGGCAATTGTCAAAACAAGGGCATAGTTGTGTTTGTTATTTAGACATTATGCTGGAGTACTGAGAAACACTAGCACCAGTTCTTTGGATATACCCCCTGACAATGTCTTTTTGTCAGTGGACAGATTCTAGGAATTGAGAGGGTAGGATGTGGGAGGATTAACTGTAACAATGTTCGATTTACATAATTGTGTATATGTACAGGCTTCATTAATGTTCTTGGGCAGATGCATGAGACTCAGATCAGGAGAGTCATTTTGGAACATATATATTAGGCCACATGTCACACAAATATGATATTCTATGTGTAATGCCCAGACAAATCTGTTTGGCTAGGTTGTAAGAATACATAATGCCTTTTACATTAAAAATACAAGGTTATTAATGTTTTCAATGAAATGCAGACAATAGATGCTCTGTGAATATTATTAATACAACAATAATATGGTTTATTTACTAATGAAATAGAGCATGTTTGTAAAGTGAATTTTAAATTATCTTATTGAATACGGTAAAACAAAGTGAAAATCCAAATTTGCAAAGAATCCTCGATCATGTACACAGAAATCAAGAAAACTTGCATGTTTGCATATTATTGGATGATTGAAGTCAGCACACCTTTACCTTAACCATTGAAATAAGTGGGGTTTTTTCTGTTTCTAAATTGAATTTTCATTTAGCATTTTTTTTTGCAAACTATTTATTGAGAAATATCATACATCAGATACTAAAATACATCCATGTTTACAAAAGAAGTAAAACTTTAGTAAGCATAAGAGGCGATAAGTTTTCAATTATGTAATAAACATAAATCAAACTGAGAATTTTTTTATTTTTTTTTTATTTTTTTATATGTTCATGCAATAACAAACACGAAATAAAATGTAAATTAGTTTTTTTTAAAAAAGGGTACATAAGACAGTTGTGATCATACCAACAATGCCATAATAAGAAATTTATATATGTATACAGTATCTCACAAAAGTGAGTACACCCCTCACACTTTTGTAAATATTTTATTATATCTTTTCATGTGACAACACCGAAGAAATGATACTTTTGCTACAATGTAAAGTAGTGAGTGTACAGCTTGTATAACAGTGTAAATCTGCTGCCCCCTCAAAATAACTCAACACACAGCCATTAAAGTGTTACTGAACCCAGTAATATGAAAATAGTTCAAAGAAAACGTTGCTCTACATAAAGATGGCCTAGGGTATAAGAAAATAGCCAAGACCCTGAAACTAAGCTTCAGCACCGAAGACCATATAGCGGTTTAACAGGATAGGTTCCACTCAGAACAGGCCTCGCCATGGTCGACCAAAGAAGTTGAGTGCACACTGCATCAACTTGGTCTGCATGGATGTTGTCCCAGAAGAAAGCCTCTTCTAAAGATGGTGCACAAGAAAACCCACAACCAGTTTGCTGAAGACAAGCAGACTAAGGACATGGATTACTGAAACCATGTCCTATGGTCTGATGAGGCCAAGATAAACTTACTTGGTTCAGATGGTGTCAATCATGTGTGGCAGCAACCAGGTGAGGAGTACAAATACAAGTGTGTCTTGCCTACAGTCAAGCATGGTGGTGGGAGTGTCATTGTTCGGGGCTGCATGAGTGCTGCCGGCACTGGGGAGCTACAGTTCATTGAGGGAACCATGAATGCCAACATGTACTGTAACATACTGAAGCACAGCATAATACCCTCCCTTCGGAGACTGGGCCGCAGGGCTGTATTCCAACATGATAACTACCCAAAACACACCTCCAAAATGACCACTGCCTTGCTAAAGAAGCTGAGGGTAAAGGTGATGGATGCCCAAGCATGTCTCCAGACCTAAACCCTATTGAGCATCTGTGGGGCATCCTCAAATGGAGGTGGAGTAGTGCAAGGTCTCTAACATCATCCAGCTCCATGGTGTCGTCATGGAGGAGTGGAAGAGGATCCCAATGGCAACCTGTGAAGCTCTGGTGAACTCCATGCCCAAGAGGGTTAATGCAGTGCTGGAAAATAATGGTGGCCACACAACATATTGACACCTTGGGCCCAATTTGGGCATTTTCACTTAGGGGTGTACTCACTTTTGTTGCCAGCGGTTTAGACATTAATGGCTAAATAGCTAATTAGTGTGTTGAGTTATTTTGAGGGGACAGCAAATTTACCCTGTTATACAAGCTGTATACTCACTACTTTACATTGTAGCAAAGTGTAATTTCTTCAGTGTTGTCACATGAAAAGATATAATAAAATATTTACAAAAATGTGAGTGATGTACTCACTTTTGTGAGATATAGTAATATATATATATATATATATATATATATATATATATATATATATATATATATAATTATTATTATTGTTATACAGGATTTATACAGCGCCCACAGTTTGAGCAGCGCTTTACAACATGAGGGCAGACAGTACACTTACAGTACAAATCAATACAGGAGGGATCAGAGGGCCCTGCTCGTTAGAGCTTACAATCTAGAAGGGAGGGTCAAGTGGAAACAAAATGTAATAACTGTGGGGGGTGAGCTGATGGAGAAAATGAAAATACAGTTGTTAGGTGTGGGTAGGGTAGACTTCTCTGAAAAGAAGGGTTTTCAGGGATCGTCTAAAAGCTAATAGAGTAGGAGAGCAGACAGATTGGGGTAGGGCATTCCATAGGATTGGAGAGGCTCTGGAAAAGTCCTGGAGGCGAGCATGGGAGAAGGTGACGAGGGAGCTAGAGAGCAGGAGGTCTTGAGAAGAATGAAGAGAATGAGTAGGTTGGTATTTAGCGACTAGGCTAGTGATGTAGCTGGGGACTAAATTGTGGATGGCTTTGTAAGTAGTTGTTAGTATTTTGAACTTAATTCTTTGGCCGAGCGGAAGCCAGTGGAGGGATTGACAGAGAGGGGTAGCAGACACAGAGTGATTGGTAAGGTGGATAAGTCTGGCAGCAGCATTCATGATGGATTGAAGAGATGATAGACTATGTAGAGGTAAGCCAATTAGAAGGGAGTTGCAGTAGTTGAAGTGAGAGATGACCAGTGAGTGAATTAAGAGCTTTGTTGTATCATTGGTTAGAAAGGGGCGTATTTTGGAGATGTTGCGGAGGTTGAGGCGGCAAGATTTGGACAGTGATTGGATGTGGTGCTTAAAGGAGAGTTCAGAGTCCAGGACTACACCTAGAACATTGGCATGTGGGGATGGGATTATAGTTGTGCCATTGATTTTGACAGAGAGATCAGGGGAAGGGGCAGATGGGGGAGGAAAAATTATAAGTTCGGTTTTGGAGAGATTGAATTTGAGGAAGTGATGTGACATCCAGACTGATAAATCTGATAGTAAATTAGTGATATGTGAGGAGACAGAGGGAGTGAGCTGAGGGGTAGAGAAATAGATTTGGGTGTTGTCAGCGTAGAAGTGGTATTGGAAGTCATAGGAGGCTATCAGCTGACCCACGGAAGAGGTGTAGATTGAAAATAGGAGAGTTCCAAGAACAGAACCTTGGGGGACCCCAACCGAGAAAGGAAGAGGAGAGGAGGAAGTAGAGTTGTAAGAAACGCTAAAGGTGCAGTTGGATAAGTAACAAGAGAAACAGCGAAGAGTACAGTCACGGAGACCAAAGGCGTGGAGTTTTTTGAGGAGGAGGGGGTGGGCAACCGTTTCAAAGGCAGCAGAGAGGTCCAGGAGTAGGAGTACAGAATAGTATTGATTGGTTTTGGACGTTAGCAGATCGTTTGTTAGTTTTAGGAGAGCAGTTTCTGTGGAGTGTTGAGGACGAAATCCAGACTGAAGGGGATCAAGGCTATTATCAGCGAGGTGGACGCTCAGTCGGTTGCAGACCAGTCGTACAAAGAGTTTGGATAAGAAGGGGAGTAAGGAGATGGGGCGTAGGTTGTTAAGATTGGATGGGTCCAGTGAGGGCTTTTTAAGTATGGGTCTGACAAGTGCATGTTTTAACCTCCCTGGCGGTATGATTATTACGGATTTTAGGTGCTGAAAGCGGTACCATTATTTTGCTTGGAAATTTGGCGTTTTATATTGTAGGTCTGTAATTCTTAACAATAACACACTTAAATCTGTCCAAACAAGAGTCTAGTAGATATCCCGGGTATGATAAAGTTTGAAACACAAAAACATTAATTATAATATAATAAATAAAAATAAATAATTAAAAAAAATAAAAATAAATAGTAATAAAATAAATTTCCCCACGATTCACTATCGCTCAATTCTGCAAGTGTTCTAATTTACTATCGCTATTTTCTAGCTGGTCTAAAGCCATTTTTGACGTAAAGGGACACTTTTTGGTTGCTATGGACAATCTCCAGTTTCCAGGCAGAAAGAACAGTATATATCACATAAAACTGCATGCAGGGCATTGGCCAAAGCACTGGGGACAAAAGGGATGTGAAATCATTTCATACAGTACTGTAATCTGTAAGATTACAGTACTGTATGTGTTATGATTTTGACATTTTTTTGAATTTGCCGCCAGGCTCCACCCCCGTGCGTCGCGACGCTCGCAGGGAACGGAGCCTGGCACAGAGAGGCTTCGGGCAGAGGACACAGCCCTCGGACACTGCGGGGGACATCGCAGGATCCCGGGGACAAGGTAAGTAATGCCACACCAGGATCCTGCGATGTAATCCCGAGTGTGGCTCGGGGTTACCGCTAATGGTCCTGATTTTTAACCCCGAGCCACACTCGGGAAAACCGCCAGGGAGGCTACAGAGTTGGAGAACATGCCAGAAGAAAGGGAGAGATTGAAGATGTAGATATATATATATATATATATATATATATATATATATATATAACATTGATCAGAATCCCAAAACTATACCTCTCACATGTGTACAGATAGAGACAGTGGCGCTAATATAAATTGTGTAAAATAATGGGTCAGAGCAGCATAATGCCTATGACCCTCTACTTAATAAATAATTATAGTGTCATGAAAAAAATTATTTTCATAATGAAATTTTTTTTTTTAACACCCAGTGAAAAGTGTCACTATAGATAATAAATTACAAGAAATGAATGATCAAGCTCAACAGTTGTTTTTCAATCTTCTTGTGTGAAAAATCTTCTACTCTTCCACCACACCACCGTGATAGTGACACCACTCCCTCTGAAGAGCGCACTCACCAGATTGTATAGCCTCCCACTCACTTTTAAAAGTGAGTGTAACCAATGAAGTGTGTTTGGAGTGATTTTAATAAATCTGTCAAAATGGTATCACGCTATGTGGAGCACTTTATTCATTTTTTCACATATGGAGCTGGCTTGATTGGAGTCACGGTTCATCACATGCAACCCAGGTGTGGTTCAATTGCTGTTTTACCGAACACAAGAGTGGGAGGCTATACAATCTGGTGAGTGCGCTCTTCAGAGGGAGTGGTGTCACTATCATGGTGGTGTGGTGGAAGAGTAGAAGATTTTTTTTTTTTTTTTCACACAAGGAGATTGAAAAACAACTGTTGAGCTTTATCATTCATTTCTTGTAATTTATTATCTATAATGACACTTTTCACTGGGTGTTAAATTTTTTTTTTCATGATAAAAATAATTTTTTTCATGACACTATTATTATTATTTTTAATGTATAAGTAGAGAGTAATAGGCATTATGCTGCTCTGACCCATTATTTTACACAATTTATATTAGCGCCGCTGTCTCTATCTGTACACATGTGAGAGGTATAGTTTTGGGATTCTGATCAATTTACGTATTTATTTAAGTGGCAGCTTTTTTCACTGTACACTATGTATGTACACACATTTTGTATTCATTTACACATCTTTTATACAGCTTTGCCCTTTTCTTTGGCACAGTGGAGTAAGAGAGATTCAGGGGCAGTTTATTTGTATATCTCTTGCTACAAACCACAATATATAAAACATTAGTCCACTAATGTATTGAAAATAGAAGACCAGAAATTTCATTTTGCATGATAGGTATGCATGGAATCAGAAAGAGTTGAAAAAATTCTCTCTGACAACATAATAGCAATAATTCTGTCTTTAATCTGTACAAAAGTTACAGATGCATTTTTCCAATCAAACGCTATGGCTTGCTCTTTGCCATGTTGGTTGCAGCTTTTCACAACTCCAAATTATATGAATAAAAAAGATCCTTTGTCATTACAGCCTCTAAAACAACAATCAGAGGTCTCAGAAAATATGTTATGTAATTGAGATGGTGTAAAATACCATCTTCTTAAAATTGGAAATAGAAGCAAATAATAAACACATGGGCGGAGTGAGAATAATATAATTAGATGATAACAGAGAGGCCAAGGTTGATACTTTTTGCCGTGTTGGTTGCAGCTTTTCACAACTCCAAAATATATGAAAAAAAAAGATCATTTGTCATTACAGCCTCTAAAACAACAATCAGAGGTCTCAGAAAATATGTTATGTAATCAAGATGGTGTACAATACCCTCTTCTTAAAACATTTATAGCTGTTTCTCTAATTTCATATAGCTTAGTGAATGAGGTGAAGTTGTTCTCATTTTAATCATCATCGTGTGTTTTTTTTTCTTGCATATGATTGGATATTCTTTGCAAATTGAATTTTCACTTTGTTTCACCTCATTCACTTGGATTTGTGAAAATTCTTTTTGCAAAGTGAAAATTGATTTTGAAAGTGAACATTCTCTACTTATTAAGTAAACCAGTCATGGTTTTCATTCAAAACACTTTTTTTTCGAAAATTGGCTTTACATCCTGTTATTTCTCATTGTGGCCTTTATCCTATATAAATGTCACAAATAGAAAATTTTACTGCATCAGGGTCACTATTACATTGTATGTGTTCAAAAATGTTAGTTCCTTGTCAAAATAAGTTTATTAAGTATACAATGTTATAAAGATACATAAAGTAAGTTTACAAGGATCTATAAAGTAAGCTCATTGTTTTACAGTAGGGTTTATATAGGTAAATATCATGAAATTTCAAATATTAAACATTGGGTTCACGTAAACCTAAAATAAAGATATATATCATTTCCTTAGTTACTTTTGTAGGTATTTAAATGATTTATACCTACTATACATATTGTTTACAAGTAGAGTGTATATAGGTCAAATAAATTCTGATAATGAGCTTTAATCGTAAGGTGGAGAAAAGGAAAGAGAAAGAAGAAAAAGGGTTGAAAGGTAGAGGTATGGTCCACAAGGTTGTCCCGCTCGTCAGTTTATTATTCTTTTTAGTTCTCTTTGAAGCCTTAGAATGGGTGTCTCTGTAAGTCATTTAATCTGTTACCATGGCAACAGGACAGAGTCATTGAAGTTTGACAGGAACTGTTGTTTTATCCAAGGATGCCAAAGTTTTTCAAATTTTGGAATTTGATTTTGATCGATGGCTACCATCTTAGCATGGGACATTGTATTATTCATTCTGTGAATTGTTTCTGCTAGTACCAATGTAGGAGATTTCCATGCCTTGGCCACTGTTTGTTTTGCAGCCGTTATTAGTTGGATCATAAGTTTGAATTGAGAGAGTGTTAACCATTCCGGTTTTAGATTACGTAAAGTTAAATATGGATCTGGTTGTATTATTTTTTTAAATATTTTAGATGCAATCACGAAGACTTCCTTCCAGAAGGTTTGGATTACTGGGCACGTCCACCATATGTGTAAATATGTGCCTATTTCTGGGCATCCTCGAAAACAAAGAGCTGAGGTATTAGGTGAATATTTTGCCACTCTAGCAGGTACAAGGTACCAGCGAGTTAGGACTTTATAATTTGTCTCCAGTGCTAAGATGTTGGGTGAAGATGACTTAGATGTAAGCCATATGTTAGACCAGTCCGTGTCTTCTAAAGTTCGTCCCAGGTCCTCCTCCCACCTCTGAACGTAAGAGGGTCTATTAAGATTTGCTACTCCATATAATTGATTATAAAGTGATGAAATTGTACCTTTAGCAAATGGATCTTTTGTACAGATTGATTCAAAAATGGATAATTGGGATAATGGTGTATCCCCCTTTAGGAATGGTGTATAGAAATTTTTGATTTGGAGATATCTAAATATCTCAGAGTTTGGTAGATCATATTTTTCTCTAAGCGATGGGAATGAAAGGAATGATTTAGATGCTATGAAGTCATTTAGTGTCTGAATGCCTGATGTTGTCCAAGCTTTAAAAGAATTTGGGTAGATCCATGCCGGATAAAAGGCTGGATTTCTGATAAAAGAAAGGAGAGGATTGTGTGGAGATTGTAACTGATATTTGGTTTTTAGTTTATCCCAGAGAGATAAGAAGTGTTTAGTTATGGGATTATGAATTTTAAAGCGGTCTTTAGGATCAAGCCATAATAAATTTGATATTAATAGAGGGTCGTTTTCTGAAGCCTCTATAAATACCCATAATGGGATTTCCTGTTTTGCATGGTATTTGGACAGACTGGCCAAATGTGCTGCTCTGTAGTAGTTAGTAAAATTAGGGTATCCCAGGCCTCCTTTATTTTTGGGAAGATGTAGTGTGTGTATAGGTATACGTGGTTTAGAAGAGCCCCATATAAACGAAGTTGCTCTTTTTTGTACTATTCTCAAAAAATAGGAAGGAATTGGAATAGGGAGGACTCTGAATAGATAAAGCAATTTGGGTAGAATAGTCATTTTGATTGCATTAATCTTCCCTATCCAGGATAAAGGAAGTTGCGACCATTGTTTTATTAGATTTGTGATCTGTCTTAATACAGGAGGATAATTGGTTGAGAATAAGTCAGAATGAGATGCTGTTAAATGAATTCCAAGATATGGGATTGATTTTTCTGCCCATGTGAATGGGAGTGCAGCCCTAGCCGGGATCAATTCCATGTTTGTGAGTGAAATATTAAGCACTAGGCATTTCTTAGGATTAATCATAAGGCCGGATAGGGCTGCAAATCCATCAAGAGCCGGTATTAAGTTAGGACCAGAGACCTGTGGTGATGATAGAAAAAGTAATATATCGTCTGCAAATATACATAATTTGTGTGTAATACCTCCTACTTCAATGCCAGTTATAGTTTGGTTTGTTCTGATGTATTGGGCCATGGGTTCGAGTATAAGGGCAAATAATAAGGGAGATAATGGGCAACCCTGTCGGGTACCTCTTTCGATATTAAAGGCTTCAGATTTGTATCCAGCATATTTTATATAGGCTTTGGGTTTATTATATAATGCTTTGATCCATGTTAAAAAGTGGGGTCCAAAACCCCATTTTTGTAATGAATATTGCATATATTGCCAGGATACTGTGTTAAATGCCCTCTTAATATCGAGAGATAGAAAACATAAAGGGATTTTCCGTTTTTTAGCAATATGTGCCAATAACACTGCCCTGCGTATATTATCGCCTGCCTGTCTATTTGGCATGAAGCCTACTTGATCTCTATGTATTAATTTTCCTATAATGCTATTGAGGCGTTTTGCTATTATTTTTGCTAATAATTTAATATCGAGGTTTAACAGAGAGATAGGCCGATAATTCACACAGGAAGTATCATCAGAAAGGGGTTTTGGGATCATACAAACAATTGCCATTAGTGTTTCTTGCCGAAAAGAATGTCCATCTAGAAGTTTGTTAAAAGTTTCAGTGAGAATGGGAGAGAGTATTTCTGAGAATGTTTTATAGTATAAAGCCGAGTAGCCGTCTGGGCCTGGTCTTTTGTTAAGTTTTAGGTCTTTTATGGCGTTAGCAACTTCATCTATAGTTATAGGCTCATCCAAACTGCTTTTTTGAGTCTGAGATAACTCAGGTAAGTTTATTTTTGAGAAGAAGGATTCAGCTTCTGTAGGATTAAATTCATTGTTTGTCTTGTATAAAGTTGCGAGATGTGAGTGAAATTTATGGACTATTTTAACTGGATTACAAGTGTAAACATTTTTTGATAATTTCAAACGTATTGGTTTGAAAGATTTGTTAGTTGAATTTAATGCCCGAGCCAAATATGTACCTGGTTTGTTTGTATTCATGTAGAAATTGTGTTTGGAGCGTTTGAGGGATTTATCAACTGACTCAGTGAGAAATAGATCGTATTCCAATCTAGATTTTTCCAGATGAGATTTTGTACTCTGAGATGGATTATCTTGAAATGATATGTAGGCTGCATTAAAATTGAGTTCTAGTTTTTTTGCTAGATTTTTGCGTTCCCGTTTAAATAGTGCCATTTGTCTTTGTATTGTACCACGCAAAACAGGCTTATGAGCTTCCCACAGTGTTATTGGGGAGATGTCTGTTGTATTATTAATTGATATGTATTCCTTTAAAGCTTGTTCAATGGCCATCTGATGTAGTGGGTGTTTGAGCATTATGTCCGGTAAGTACCACGTTGGGTCATGCGCTTTTGGTATGGCTGAGGCTATAGTAGTGTATACTGCATTATGGTCAGACCACGGAATCGGAATTATATCTGATGCAATAATTTCTGGTATCATTCCTATTGTTAGAAAAATATGATCTATTCTGGTGAAGGTTTGATGAGGGTGCGAGAAATAAGTGAATTTCTTTTTCATTGGGTTACTTTCTCTCCATGAATCTACCAGATTGTATTTGGAAAGAAGTTGAGAAAAAGGTAATCTAGAGGTTATTTTGGATGGTGTAAAAGGTGATTTATCTAGAAATGGGAGGAGGACCTGGTTCGAATCCCCACACATTATCACTGTTCCTATTTTGTGTGTATTAATCACTTGTAATATATGTGAGAGGAATGGTGTAGGTTGTTTGTTAGGAGCGTAGTAGGAAATCACCGTGATTGCTGTATCCATTATATAACCCATGAGTATCAGGTATCTACCTTCTGGGTCTTTAATTTCTGATGATAAGGTGAATGGTGTGGATCGGTGAAATGCAATTAGAGTTCCCCTTTGCTTGGTACAGGCAGAAGCCGTGTAAATTTGTTGATAAAAAGGAGAAATATATTTTGGAGTAGAATCTTTGGTGAAGTGTGTTTCTTGGAGGCATACTATGTGAGCCTTCTTGTTATGGAAAGTACAGAAGGCTTTGGTCCTTTTTTGAGGGACATTTATTCCCTGAACATTCAGGGAAAGTATATTCAGTGGTGCCATGGCAATAGATCAAATAGTTTTGACTTACTTTTTGTTATGCAGAGCTGACTGCGCAGATCAACCTGTGTGGACTGAAGAGATGAATAGATAGAAAAGAAACCAGTGAATTCTGGAGTAAAGAGTAAACAAAAAACATATGAGATTAAATGATACATTGTATAAATTATTTTTTGCAAGTAATCACAATTTACCCGTGAAAGAGAATAAATATCTCTCTCAGGGGAATAAGTACCTTCGTCACACTCCCACATAATATGGTTGGGAGAATGAGGAGGGCTAATGGGGGTACACGGATCTTCCGCTTACAGGAGAGAAGTGCTATGTCAAAAGACATCAAAATGATGTTTCATTAATTGGAGTGCAGAATATAGTTTTTGTTGAAATTATTTATTCCAGGGTGGTTGTATATGGTTAGTCTTGCCCTAGGCTAAATAATTCAGTTAGAAAGGTACTGTTAATAACTTTGGTATTGATGAAGATAGTTTGAATTATTTTGGGATTTTAACCCTTTTAGAGTAAACAATTACCTATTTTATTCATATGTAACTGTTTAGATATGTTAACTCATAAAATTGAGGTTGTATTGCTTCAGATTAGAATAAACAAAAACATAATTCTAGGAACTAGTTAGGTAATAATATATTTGTTTTAAGAGAAGAAAGAAAAAGCTTCCATTACTTCTGGATTATTGAACATATTTGTCCTAAAAAGTAATAAATCTATTGTTATTACCTGATAATATATAACTGAACAAGAATTTCCTTATTTCACTTATATATTCTAAGGCTATATGAATCAGAAGTAATAAGAAATATAACTGGAATGTAACATGATCCCACACAGTGTGTGACCATCAGAATGCAGTTACATTCAGTTATAAATATAGGTTTTTTAAAGAGAACCATCTCTTAGTATAATAAATGAAGAGATATCAGGAATTAGGATGTCGGTCCATTGAATCTTCTTGGTCCATGGATGATGTGGCATAACGGCCTCTTTTGTGAGAATGATGATTCCCATTTTGTTCAGAAATTTTCTGGGTGCTGCCTGAAGGTGAAGATGATGTCATTCTTCTGCGTGTAGGAGAGTTGCTGCTTGTGGGTTCTGTCAGATTTAATTTTAAAAGGGTTTGTTGTAGTTCATCTGCTGATCTGCTTCTGTAAATTGTACCTTGGTAGTTAAATCTGACTGAAAAGGGGAAGCCCCATTGATACATAATGTTGTGGCATTGCAGTTCCATTAGTTGGGGTTTCATGGATCGTCTTTTAGTAATAGTAAGTTGGGATAGGTCAGCAAAAATTTGATAATTGTGTCCTTGAAAATTAAGTTCCTTTTTTTCTCTTGCAGCAATTAGTATTTGTGCTTTCGTTCTGTAATAATGAAATTTTGTGATTATATCACGTGGGGGTCCATCTTTCTTTTTGGCTGTGAGGGCTCTGTGTACTCTGTCCAGTTCTAAACGTTCAATAGGGATATCTGGCTTTAGTTCTTGTAATAGAGCAGTAATAGTAGATTGCAGGTCTGTCACAGTTTCAGGTATTCCCCTTATGCGCAAGTTTGAACGTCTGGCTCTATTTTCGTAATCTTCGAGCTTAGTTTGAAGTATTAAATTCTCTTTTTTTAATTGTTCCAATTCTGTTATATTTTCTTGGGTTGTAATTTCAATTTCATCCATTTTTATTTCTAAGGCTGCGGTGCGGTTTCCCAGCTCTCTTATTTCTTTGGTTAGGCTGTTTGTTATTTGGTCTGAGGTTTGTTTTAAAGCCTTATGAAGCATCTTTTCAAATTGTAATAATATTACTGGGGATACTGAGGAGGCTTGTGGAGAAGTTTGTGAGAGGATTTGTTCTGTATCTGACTCAAATGGAGAGTCTTGCTGTGACATTTTCTGTCTGTGAGAGCGCCCTGATGCTGTATCTTGTGAGGTGACTGGAGCTGCTTCAGCTGCAGTGAGTGCCTGTGAGCTCTTTGTGAGGTGTTTTTTATTTCTGCCACGGTTTCCTCCCAGTACCATATTTCCTGCCCAAACTTTCACAGTTTGTTCCCTGGGGCAAAAGGGTTCAAATGGATACCTTTTGAGCCTGCAGGCTCCGCTTTGTCCTTCTCTTCTCTCCTCAGCGGTGTGGAGCTCTAACAATGCATGTCTGCTCCGCTAGGCTCCGCCTCCTGCCCCTCCAAAAATGTTAGTTCTTGGTCATACATAGCTTTAGTTAATAATGTGTGTCAAGCAGTGGCGGCCTGTGCTTAACATATAGGGGGGGGGGGTGGCAAACTAACACCAAAACTCCCCATCCCCTGCATGTGGCAACCAGCCAGAAATGTAGTGATTGCACTCCACCCCCCCCCCCCCGGAGACAGACGTGGATGCGGAAGATGGATGGGAATGCGGCGATCGACCCCCCCATTACCTTTGGAGTCAGGGGAAATGAATAGCCAGGCTGTTGATTTCTCCTACTGGGCAAAACAGGAAGTGTATCCTGAGACCCGATTGGCCAGGGAGTCCTAAGACTCCCTAGCCAATCGGGTCACAGGAACTGCTTCCTGGTTGGCCGGTGTTTTATCAGAATACCGCTACCCATCAGAAAATAATAATGTAATGGAAATGATGTTGCGAACAAAAAATGCTTATTGCGCATGCGCTATGCATTATAAACATAGCTATATGCGTTATAAACATTGCCGCTATGCGTTTCAATAGATTTTCTAATCTGAAAGAACATGTAGGCGGCAGCGGACATCTTGTTACATACAACCAGGCAAGTCTTGAATTTCACACTTATTTTAGCAGTAAACTCACCTTATATACTGAAATAGATTATTTCACCGTGAGGGTGTTCAAAAATGTCCCTCTGCGCCAAATGACTATCAGTTTGGCGCTGAGCAGTGCGGGGTGTACCAAGATTGCCGTCAGCGCCTTCTGACTGCAGGCTTGTCGCTGTTTTTTAAATGCAAAATCAAAAGAGTGTCACAGATTTAAAAATACTGTATTTCAGTATATAAAGTGAGTTTACTGCAAAAATAAGTGTGAAATGGAATACTTGGCTGGGTGTAACAACATGTCCGCTGCTGCCTTCGTGTTTTGTCAACTTAGGAAACCTATTGGAATAGCGGCCATGTTGGAACGCATAGTGCATGTGCGGTAAGCATTTTTGGTCAGAACATCACTTCCGTTACATTTTCTAATGGGTAGCAGTATTCTGATAGAACACCGGCAGGAGAATCAGGAAGACGATAGGGAATATTAATTCGCTATTGCCACACAACTGGGTGGGCTCAGGGCACAGTGCTCTGCCCCCCAAGCCCACCCTTTTTTGACGCCAATTAGAGCCTAAAAAAAACATTGGAATCCATACATCCAGCATGTAAATTAGGGGACGGGCGCATGGATTAGGGGGGCGGCACCCCTTTGCCCCATATGGACGAGCCGCCAGTGGTGTCAAGTAAGTACTGAGCAAATTAAGCATACAACTGCCAATCAAATGCAAATGTTTACCTTTCGTCAGGCTGATCTGAAGAATCTAATTAGTGGCACACATTGATAAATAATGCCAAGTTTTAGTAAAATGGAAGCGGGCCTAATCAGTTCTTTTCTTCATTTCACACAGCCAATGAAAAAAGAGGAGGCCAACGCCAAACATCTCTCATATATTGTGAAGGAACCGACTGATCTTCTTCAGAAAGAAACTCAATTATGCAATACAACGAATCTCAGCTGTACATTCTCTCTCCCTCCTGGGAAAAAGAGAGTATTTATCTGGGCTCAAAATACAATTGGAGCTTCTCCTGAAAAAGAGATCATTTTCTTTGCAACAAATGGTAAGAAAAGGTTATGCACATCTAACAGACCATATTTCCCTAAAAGATAGCTTGCAATGGACCAATCATTTTAACCTTTGCTATCTGCAGTTTATATGCATACGTAAAAAATGGTTATATGCTTATGTTAGTGAACTTACAAAATATTTTTGTGCTACAATACTAAATATAACTAAAGGGCAATCGTGTATTATCAGCACTGACATGTGTTTCCACATCAGACCTGAAATATTACCTAAAAAGTGCTGCTCTGTAGTAAACATATATCAAAACAAATAACTATAAAAAATGAAGAAAAACAAATATTGTCCAGCATGCTGGAAAATAAATAGAACCACTCTCAATTAAAGTCTTCATATAAAATCTATGACTAAATAAATAAGTAAATAGTATTTATTAATAGCATGTACAAGTAAGTTCCTTTGGTGCAAAATCCATTATCAGTTGTATCAGTGTAGTCCAGTTCATTAAAGCAGTCTAACTCTAGTGCTTGTAAAGAATAAACTACCTAGTGCTGTAAACAAGAATGCCATCCAAGTGCTTCATACCTTGTGCTCTTTTTATGCACTCATCTCTGTTTTTCATCTATAAATATTCTATAGGTCAAATATACGCCTTCCCCATAAAGGGGAAATGCGCGCTTTTTACTTCTCTCTTCATCTCCAATATTCACTTTTCGCTTTAAGTGGGTAATGGCCTCAACATTCAGAGAATAAATCCTCTAAAGAAGTCACGTGTGTAGTGGCGTAACGCGTAAGGGCAGAGCCAGTGACGTCATCACGCTATTCCTGAAAGTGAGCAGGCACCAGGCTGATCAGTGCTGCTCATGATCCACAACGATCTTAAGAAGATATACACATTGTTTTACAGCAGTGCACGAAATACAGTGCACATTATCAAGCAAGTGTATTTTATTACTTTAATAAATTAAAAAGATTACACAGAAAGCACTATGATTCATATGTATTTGCTTTGAACAGAATCTGGTGGAGCAAGTATAAAAGGAAGGTTGGAGCCAATACCCAGTTAAAGAGAAAAAAAAGTATTGAAAGGTGAAAAGTGAATATTGGAGGTTAAGAGGTGTCACAGAGGAGTAAAGACCATGGATTTGGCCCCTAAATGGGAACACTAATATTGATCAAGACCTAGACCAGTGTTTCTCAATTCCAGATCTCAAGGCACACCAACAGGTCATGTTTTCAGGCTCCATTATTTTGCACAGGTGATTTGATCAGTTTCACTGCTTTAGTAATTACCACAGCCGTTTCATCTGAGGGAAATCCTGAAAACATGACCTGTTAGTGCTCCTTGAGGACTGGAATCGAGAAACACTGACCTAGACGCTAATATTTGACCTAGAAATGATTTAGAAGTCAAAAACAGGGTGAACGGAAGGCACTCTTATATTCTGCCACCTAAACTGGTCTGATTAGATGCCAATTACATTACTTCATGAGCTTGCACTGACACATTAGTACATAGGCAGGCTTTACTGTTTTGTTCTATTCTATTAGACCTTACTTTTTCACTACAGGAGATCCAGTGCGTAGAATGTATGTATCGCCTAATGATGATTACAGCCTACGAGTGGAGTGGGAATCACAAGTTTCAGCTAAAGCCTATGTGTTAGAGTGGTGTAAAAGTGCTGAGCTGCCAAGCTGTGAAATTAACTGGAAAACTGAGTTTAAAGGAAGCACTCACTCAGTTCTGCATGGTAAGCACACACTGAGCATCAATATACAGTACATTGATTAAGTGTATTGTAAATGGAACTATCCTTGTCATTTGGCACACTAAAGCTTACAATGCATTTACATGGACACACATAAGAAATAATAGTTTATTTTTATTTATTACCAAATAATGGGCCATGGTGTCACTTTGTTTAGTTAAAGTGGTACTAAATACAAAATTAAAAATGGCATATAGGATGCGGTCTGTCACTAGTATTACCAAAACAGTCTTTGTTTTTCTGAGTCCAGCCCATGAACTTAGGGTTTTTTTACCTGTTGATCTTGCTGTTACTTTTCAACTTTAACAGACCAAGCTGTGCAGCAAATGTAGCAGTTAGAACGCATGAAGGTAAAAAAAAACCTAGAGCCTTTAGACCTTTAGAACCACTTTAACCACTTGCCGACCAGCCGCCGTCATTATACTCCCCCGAACCGTCGAAGCTATACATCAGTCCCTTTAAGCGGGATAGTAGGCGCTTGCATGCGCCCGCTGCACAGCTGCAGCTGCACAGCGGGGTTGGCGATGTTCGTGACCGGCGGTCACGATGACCGCCAGCCACGAGCAATCGCGGGCACAAGAGGCAGAACAGGGACGTGTGTGTGTGTAAACACACACATCCCAGGTCTGTAAGGAGAGGAGAGAGAGATTGTGAGTTCCTACGAGCTGGGAACCACAATCTGTCATCTCCTATAGTCATTCCCATCCCCCTACTGTTAGAAAACACACCTAGGGAACACCGTTAACCCCTTGATCGCCCCCTAGTGTTAACCCCTTCCCTGCCAGTGACATTTATACAGTAATCAGTGCATTTTTATAGCACCGATCGCTGTATAATTGTCAATCAATCCAAAAATGTGTCAAAAGTGTCCGATGTGTCCGCCATAATGTCGTAGTCTTGATAAAAAATGCACATCACTGCCATTACTTGTAAAAAAAAATAATAACAAAAATGCCATAAATCTATCCCCTATTTTGTAGACACTATAACTTTTGCGCAAACCAATCAATATACGCTTTTTGCAATTTTTATTACCAAAAATATGTAGAAGAATACATATCGGCCTAAACTGAGGAAAAAATTCGCTTTTTTAAGAAAAAAATTGGGGCTATTTATTACAGCAAAAAGTACAAAATATTGTGTTTTATTCACAATTGTCGCTCTTTTTTGTTTATAGCGAAAAAAATAAAAACTGCAGAGATGATCAAATACCACCAAAAGAAAGCTCTATTTGTGCGAAAAAATTTTGTTTGGGTACAGCGTCACACGACCGTGCAATTGTCAGTTAAAGTAACGTAGTGCTGTATCACAAAAATGGCCTGGTCATTGAGCAGCCAGTTCTTCCGGGGCTGAAGTGGTTAAATATAGCCCTCAGTAGATTATAACACCAAGTACACAGGCATATATAAAAGTACAAATGTTTATTATACCATTTAACAAATAAAGGTAAAAAACACCCAATGCATATAAATACAAATGAAGTTGCAATTATAGCACCATAACAGAAAGTTGTTCTGTGTATGCGTTTTGCGGGGACAACTTCATCAGGACATAGGCGCCTATGGCCCATAATTATTATAGTACAAGTCTAAAGGTAACATGAATCATCATAGAAATTTGAATAATTACAAGGGAACAATAATGTATCAAAACAAAAAAAATGGTATAGTACCCTGTTTCCCCGAAAATAAGACGTAGCGTGATTGTCGGTGATGGCTGCAATATAAGCCCTACCCCCCAAATAAGCCGTAGTTAAAGTCCTTGTATGTCTTATTTTCAGGGTAGGGCTTATTTTCGGGGAAACAGAGTAGGGCTTATTTGGGTGGTAGGCTAATATTGCAGCCATCACTGACAATCACGCTAGGTCTTATTTTCGGGGAAATAGGGTAAGTATTTGTACTTTTATATATGCCTGTGTATTTTGTGTTATGGCCTCCTAAGGGCTATATTTAAAGTCCCATTTTTATTTTATGTTTATGCTACTCAATATGGGATGATCTGCTCAGGACACCTAATTGAGCTTATGGAAATTGATCGGCACTGGATCAATACCTAGAGGCCTCCGGACGGAAGCTGTCAGTGGCTGGCGGGGAGCTCTGGGGATCACAGCACTGGAGATCAGGTGAGTATAGTTCCACTTTAGGGTTGGACTACTCTGCAAAACAAATTTCTCAGAACCATGGACTAGGCAGGCTTTGCTAAGTGCTTTTCACTTTTTATCACATTTCTTTCTTTTACTGTTCCTTTTTTTTCTGTTTTGTAATATCTTTTCTGTAAATTATTTCTTGCACTATTTTATTTTCATTAAAACAATGTTTTCAATTCATTACCATGAATGTCCGACTGCTATAATCTGAAATGAAAGAATTTTAGCATCTGTGAGAGCTAATTTGTGACACTCACTGCCACACCCGGACAGGAATGTAACAGAGTTTTTTTTTTTTTTAACTTATAACAAACTTTTTATTTGCAAGATTGTACATAATACATGAAAAGCATTGGTATACATGTTTAACATCTTACAGAAGATATTCCATATTCCAAGAACATGATACACATATATTACTATCATGTTGTTAGTTCTGTAGGTTCATATATAATCCGTACACTTCCACACTCATATTTAGTAAGTATCAGGATAAGCACCATTTATATGCATGTCATAGACTCTTGTAACCATCTATCCCATATTCTGTTATACTTGTTTGGACAACCTCTGTTAATATAGAGGAATTTTTTATATGGAAGGGTTGTGTTAATGTCTCTTTTCCAGTCCACCAATTGAGGGGGTTCGGATCTCATCCACTGTCTGGCAATAATTTTCCTAGCTGAAAATAAAGTTTCATGCAGGAATATTAGTGTGAATTTGTCTAGTACATCTGGAAAAATTCCCAGTAGGCATTGTTTTGGGTCAAGAGTTAATGGGGACCCCATGTCGTCATGCAAGAAGGCAACTATTTGTTTCCAGTAATCTTGTATCTTCTGACACGACCACAATAGGTGAAAGAATGTGCCTGTTTCAGTTCCACACATTGGACATGTGATGGATTGACTTCTTTTATATCTAGCTACCCTAAGAGGAGTGAGGTATGCACGATGAAGTATAAAGATTTGGGACAGCCTGTCTGAAAGTTTGGGTGAAACCAACTTGCATGCTTCCAGGGCCTCCTCCCACTCCTCATCCTCCATCCTCCCAACCTCCCTCTCCCATCTTGGTTTCAATGCGTAAGCTGATTTTGCAGAGGCAGGGGCGGATAGCATGTTATAAAAACAGGAAATTAGTTTTTTTGAGTCTGTATCCTTAACTATGGCTATAATAGAGTTAGGAGTGGGCTGAGGAAGGTCACGTGAAAACTGCGTTTGGATCGCATGGTGGATCTGTAGATAAAAAAAAAACATTTGATTCGGAATCTGGAACTCCATCATAAGTGCCTCAAACGTTTTAAAAGTGCCATTTGTGAACAGATGGTGTAAATAGTATATGCCCTTGGCTGCCCATAAGTCTGAGTTCTGGACTCCATTAAGTTCCTGCAGCTTGTTATTATGCCAAAGTGGTGTATAGTCATTAAATGATGGTATCTCTAGTTTAGAGGAGGCTAATTCCCAAATGCGTCTATAATGATATAGCAAGGAATGTCTATAATCTTTTGACTGTGTGTTCCCTACACCCACCGCTATCCCATTTATTGGGTCCCCAGTATGCTGAACCCAACGGGGGCTCAGCAGAATGAGAAAGCGTTCCTTGTCAGTTTTGTCAATGTGAAATAGTTGGGATAGCTGTGACGCTATATAGTAATGGTTAAAATCGGGGAGTGCTGTTCCACCCATGTCCGTTGAGCTTTTAAGTGTTTGCCATGCGAGTTTGTGTCTAGATTTTCCCCATACAAATGGTTTAAGTAGTGCTTCTAATAGTTAAAAATACTTAAGGGGTAGATATACTGGAGTATGCCATAGGACGTATAGTACCTTAGGCAGTAGTACCATCTTTATTATGTAACGGAGTTTTAAGACATTTCTTAAAGGTCAGAATTGCAAAAACAGATACTGTGAATGGTGTGTGTCTCCATTAAAACACATGTTAAGGGCTCATGCACACAGCTGATTAGGGCTACGCACCACCCAGATTAGCGTATTTCTGTGGCGGGTACAGCCAGTTGATTTCAATCAGCTGTGGACAGAAAGCCTGTATAAGTGACAGCAAATCCTTGCATTATGGATGAATGTGTGCCCCTGAAAACATCTGTCTGTACCTGCCACAGAAATATGCAGTGTACGGATCAAATTTGCTGTGTATATGAGCCCTAGTTGAAAAACAGCAGAATTACTGGCAGGACCAAAGCATGAAAGTAAAGGAAAAAGCCTAGAAAGGAAAACATTAAGGGACTTGGTAATATGCAATTTTTTGTTTTTAACAGAAGTACGGTATATGCAATATTTTTAATGTTTGTTTTGAAGTTTAGATATGCTTTCATTTAAAGCGGTTGTGAACCCATTCAAGCAAGTTTCTTTAATTAAAATTTATCAATGTAACCTATTGTACTGTGTGCACTGAGTTTTTGGCTTCCTACCCGCTCGCTTTCTGTGTAATCCTTTGTTTTCTTTTCAATGATGTCACCAGCACATGCACTGTTAGTCCTATTTTCCGGCAAGCTATATGTGCCAGAAAAATGCTGTATATGCCGGGGCTGCGTCATTTCCTGATGTTGGTGTCAGACCCGAGATCTCGCGAAAATCCTTCCCCATTGAGAAGCTGGGTGTAGCGTCACATATGACGACCCATCACATTTCGCTACCCGCTGGAGTGCGCATGCGCAACGCCGCCATATGCGTTCCAACACTTTTACGACAAAACTCCACACCCCTCGTGGGCTCGCTTCGCTCGCTCGCCACACTTCAGGCACGGCCTCGCTTCGCTTGCCATGCTTCGGGCACGGCCTCGCTTCGCTCAGCATAATTATAATCTAACGCTATGTCCACTTGGATGGGGGGGCTTGAACCTGGACTCAGGGGTGGAGTTTTGTCGTAAAAGTGTTAAAAAGCATATGGCGGCGTCGCGCACATGCAAGATTATGGCCACGGAGACAAAGTGAGGGCGGAAATAAATTACTGTTGAGATGCGCAATGGCGGCGGTTGCATACTAGCTGGAGCATTCACAAACAGTTTATTCTATCAGGTGGGAAGGTTCTTTTTGCATACTGTATGCAGCGCTTAGATTATAAACAGCAACATGATGTTAAATATTGCTGTAACATTTGGAGTAAAATTGAGTTTACTACCACTTGAAGCAAGTGCATTGCAGTGCTTAAAGAGTATATAACATGTGACGTGTGAGGCTCCCTGTCCGGATGTAAAAAGTCTGCTAGACCTTGACTGTTTTTATTTGATAAGTTCACATTAGGATAAATTGAGTTTAATTCGTGATTTGCATTATTTGTGATAAATTCACAGACTGAATTTGATGTTGGGGTCTGATTTTGTACCAGGCAACTATATAATAATTAATTAATATGCACATAAGGAAAATAATTACACTATACAATCCTATGTCTATATTCCAGACAATATCGAGCCTTACCAGATGTACACGGTTACACTGTACCCTGTGTATAACGACAGCATTGGAACATCTGTTCAAAATATTGTCTATTCCAAAGAAGCAGGTAATTTTTTTATTTTTTCTTGGATTTTGCTTGAAATGTATTTTACAATAACATGTTTATTAGGCAGCTGTTTTGCTTATCAAAAATACATTTTCTAAAGTTTTGGATGGCAAAGAGATAACTTTTAGTCCTTGCCAGCTAGTTTCAATTCGTACAATTCCCAGTCCCACATCAGAATGAAAATGAGAGGTTTACCTGTGAACAGAAATCCTTGCCCTATTCTACCTTAAATAAAGAAAAGATGTTGAGTTTGGTTTGATTTCAATTTAAGCATAGTTATCGCATCGCATAATGCCGACAGACTATTTATCTTTTCCATTAAAGGGTATCACCACTTTAGAAGAAAAGAATATATACCACATGAAAAAATATAGCATATACAATTGCTACACAAGCCATTTCAATCTTCAGTGCTGTAATTTTCTGTAAATGTCAACGCAATGTGGCAACATGGAGGCGTTCTGTACACAGTTGTACTCTATAAAGGTTAATTACTTCTAAAGGGATGCAGACCCACCAACTTTTCTCATCAGAAGACTGAAAGTGCCTTAGCTGATTATAATGAACCAGTCGCTCCCATTCAGAGTCAGTATGCAAAAGCCACGATCAAACAAACAACCATTCTTTCAGAGCATATAAAATGGGGGGTTGTGGGACTTTAAATGAGGCGAGTGATGACCGCTAAATGAGTTTGTAAACATATTTATTGACATATTTGTTCAGGATGTACATATGTAAAAGCATATAGCAATTTGTACATCCATAAGAAGAAAAACGATTAATTCTATATACATACCAATAACATAGTACAATTCATCTATATACATACCAATGACACAATACAATTCATCTATATACATGGATACCATAATGACATTTACAATGTAAATTGTGAGCCAATACTGATCCGCATTGTAGGATTGTTACATAAAAAGATCTAAAAATCAAAATTGCACCATATCTTGGAAAAACTGTATGCATCTAAAAGAGCTTGACGTATTTCGTGGATTTGTTCCACTTCCTCAGGAGCGGATGCATACAGTGTATCTGCGGAAGATGTATAAAGAGACCAGTGCGGTATATTAGTAAGTCTCACTAAAGGGAAAGGAAAAAGAAAACGAGAGGAAAACAGAAAAAGTCCATTTCTATGACACCTACATATTGGCTCAAAGTCCAAAACATGCGGTACTGCAAACTGGGGGCTGTCAAAAGTGTCTGTCCCAGGAGATGTGGTAATAGGGACCCATTGGGAAAAATCGGGTGCACAAAAGGCTAACCCAGGAGGATGAGAGTCTCCATGCTAGAATCATAGGTGGTACACGGAAATAGCATCCAAAGTGTCTGTAGAATTGTTAAATATATATAATTATATCTAGTATATAAGGTGCTACTACCATACGCTACTACCATTCCTTCAGAGCAGAAACAAGTAGGACTCTACAACAAAATTTGTTCAAATCCCTGCATTGTACATTGAGCACCTAGGGGGGATTGTTTTGTTTATTGTCTCAGCAAAATGAGATTACTCTTAATTAATGTTGTTGTCTCCATAGCACCAGCCTTTTCACCAGAACTCAAACCAGTCAGTGTTGATGAGTCACAAGTAGAGGTGCAGTGGGAACCAATTCCTCTGGAGAAACGCAATGGCTTCATTACCAGCTATACTGTTTTCTGGAGAGACCCCAATGACAAAGAAGACTGTGAGCATTTCTCATGTAATCATTATACATTGTGGTAAAAAATGTTTCAGTAGTTAAAACATATTTTTTAAGATTTACACTGCTGAAGCTGATCATATGCTGACAGTAGTCCAATCATATTTGTAAAGGATAGGTGTACTTTAGCACCTTTTCTGCCCCCTTCCTCAGCACATTTATAATACTGTAACCCCTATAACCCCAGAAAAGTACCTGAACATGCAACACATAGCCTCAATACATTTAAATGGAGAGTCCATCTGCAGCCTGAGAAGCTGATAAATGGGAAATGAAGTAACGCTATCATCTGTTGGTATTACTTTGAAGGATTTTGATATCCTTAGATCAGTGGTTGTCAACTTATGAGCTAAATGCTGCCTTTTCACCAAAGGGCAACACATAATGTTCAATATATGTAATGCTTGAGAAGACTGTCAGAATCTGCAGACCTAATAGAGAAAATGAGAGTCAGAGAGTGTGGACATGCTACATTTTTGGCTAAGGATATGCTTAGGCACGGACTGGCCATAGGGCACACTGGGCACTTGCCTGGTGGACCAGGTCCGCCGGGCCGCATGTCCTTGTGGGGCCAAGGCAGCTGAGCTGCTCTTGAGCCCCCGCCGCTCACCCATCCTCTCCACGGCCAGCTGGCCGCAATTTCAGTTCGGCCGTCGGGCGTAGACTACAGGTCACATTACCTATGACCATGAAGAGGGAGGAGATCTACACGAGACGCCAGACAGGAGGAAAAGTGGGTGCGGCTCTCCATGCATGCACCTGGATAGGAGAAACGGCTGCATACACACTAAAAGAATCCATCTCTTTATTTTTCTCCTACAGCCTCTGAATGTCTGCTTCTCATTCTCTCCCTCCCGTGGGCATTCAGAGGCTGTAGGAGAAAAATAAAGAGATGGATTCTTTTACTGTGTATGTAGCCGCATCTCCTATCCAGCTTCTTTCTACTGCCCCCTAGTGCTCTCAGGCTCCCACCTTGCTCTCAGGTGCCTCCCGTGCTCTCAGACTCCCCCAGTGCTCATCGGCCCCCCAGTGCTCTTCAGCCCCCCTGTACTCTCCCTCCCCTCCCAGTGCTCTCCGGCCCCCCTGTACTCTCCAGCCCCCGTGCTCTCCAGCCCCCGTGCTCTCCAGCCCCGCAGTGCTCTTCAGCCCCCCCAGTGCTCTCTGACCGCACCCCAGTGCTCTCCAGCTTCCCTGTGCTCTCCACCCACTGTGCTCTCCGTCTCCCCCAGTGCTCTCCATCCCCCTTTTGCTTTCTGCTCCCCCCGTGTTCTCCACACCCCCCACATCCTCCGCCCCCCCAATCTCAGTGCCTCCCGCTAAATATGTCATGGGCTGCTCAGTCTAAAATGCCCAGGTCAGTTTTTTTGGCCTAGTCTTGGCTTGGATAGGCTACCGAAGAAAATACAAAACTGGAAGCATGTTACATGAGGCAAGTAAAGATCATTACCCTAATCAATGTGTCCATAACAGACTGCTAAGTTCAGAAAGTCGCACATCTTATACCAAAGGGCCGCAGGTTAGGGGTTCCAAGGCTTTAGACAGAGGCTGTGCAGCTGCACCACTATTTGTAGTCAGAGTCTTCAGTTGAAAATGCGATAACCCTAACTACCAAGACCTGTGGTGTGCCCTAGTCTAGCTGGTCAGTACGCCTAAAAGAGGGCATACTCTAAATATAATGTATATGAAATGTGTATGATATATAATGAAAAATTAAAGTTTGGGGGAAATGGGTGGGTGGGAACCAGGTAGACGAGCCCACGCGGGACCCGACAGAGGCGGAAGGATATATACCCCCCAGACTACTCCTACAAATCCAGCCTGGCCTCCAGCCAGCCTTCTAACTTATAATTTTTCCAAAGCACACAACATCACTGGGATGGATCTCCCAACACCATTTTCAAACTCCTAACTGTCATTATTTAAATTTACAGCTGTGTGCCTTTTCCATCAATGCTGACCCATTTACAGTGGCAGATTCACTTTAATAAGGCAAACAGAAACACATTTATGTCTCATTGTGTCATTTATGGATCTCCAACATGGTACTAGTAAATATTTGTATCTCTTGATTCTAGTTTCAACAGTAGAAGGCACAGTTACAAGATTCAAGATAAAAAATATTCTCCCTTTCACAACATACCAAGTTTTTTTAAGAAGTTCTACAGCGGGAGGCAGTGTGAATGGTACCATACTAATGGTTAATACCGCTGTTCGAGGTAAGAAAATGCTTTTAAAAAGATGAAGGAATACAGTGATGGAAATTGAAAAGGAGAGATAGAGAAATATTGAATATTGCTTATAGATCATATCCTTAGGTGAAGGGGGTAAAGCAGATTCATTTAGAACTCGTTGACTGTAACATAGAATAAGTATAAAAATAAAACTGGAAAAATGACATGACAATAGTGAACAGGCAGAGTATATATGGCCTATTTGTAGAGCAGAATATTTCAATAATCCGTGTTAATATATGTGGCAGAGTCAACATCCGGGGCATAGGTATTCTGCTACCAAGATGACCAATGCAGTTATATCATGGCATGTATCTTGCATATGAAGTTATAATAATACTATTTCTAATGCTTCTCCACATGATTGTGATAGTTGGTGTAAAATGCTAAGCCTTCCAGTTCTCCACATGACAAAAAAGGGGGAGCTCCAGAGCTTGCAAAGGATAAACAAAGAGACACCAGTGCAAAGGCTAATGGTGTAGTATATAGAGTGGCCATCCTGCTCCATCCCTGCAAGGTTTCCCAATCCCCAGTATCTGTGACGCTGGTTTGGTCCATTCTGCCCTAGTGGTTACAGTATGTACCTTGCCCCTCAACTGTATTTGTTTTTTTAATCATAAATACTTTGATTTTAAACATACTACACTATTAGCCTTTGCTCTGGTTTCGCTCTGTTTATCCTATGTAATTTATTTACTTCCACTGACCACCAAGCATGAGACATTGCTACTCCGCCTTATGGTGGGAAATGTTGTACTCTGACTGGCCACAGTCTCATAGTTGCTAACAGTCCTGATTTGCGCGGTACATTCATGGAATTCAGACCCATGTTCCGGTCTGAGCATGTCCCAGGCAGAATCCCGGAAAATTGGCTGTGTCCAGTGCAGGGGCGGACTGTGCCAGGGGATCTGATCCCCCATAGGAAGGCTGCACTGCTCCGCTGTCACCGGGTGTGGATAGTTGCCGTGTCATCCTGGCCCGCCCACATAGTAAGCTGGGTGGGCTGGGAGTCTGGAGATTCTGGAATGGATCTAAAAGAAAACTACACCTACCTATTGGAGGAGGAGGAAGCAGGAGGCAGGCTGCACCACATCCCAGCCAATGGGTGCGTTGTCCGGGCTTCCAGTGTTGTGGCATGGAGCTGCTCTGCAAGCTGCATGAGGTGAGGAAGAAAAAACTCTCTTATGCCCGAACAGTAGAGTAAAGTTTCTCTCTCCCTGTCTCTCCTTTTTTTTTCTTTCTCCCCTCTCTCCTTTTCTTTCTTTCTCCCTCCATCCCTCTTTTTCTTTCTTTCTCTTTCCCTCCATCCCTCTTTTTCTTTCTTTCTTTCTCTCTCCCTCCATCCCTCTTTTTCTTTCTTTCTCTCTCCCTCCATCCCTCTTTTTCTTTCTTTCTCTCTCCCTCCATCCCGCTTTCTCTTTCCCTCCATCCCTTTTTTTATTTTCCTATATATTACCACATTCTCCAATATTTAGCATAACTAAAACCACGCCCATTTTTTGCTGTGGCGTGCAAAGGGCCCCGCATTTTTCTCTTTCCAGTTAGGCCACGCCTACAAATGAATGCCCCCACCCCTAATTAAAATAATACTCCACCTACATAAAAATAGTGTCCCTAAAAAATTTTTTGAGAATGTTGCTAACTATGGAGTCTGATTTCCCCCCCCCCTCCAACATCTGAAGGAAAGTAAATTGTCTATTTGTTTAGAAAGTTTGGAGACTTGTCTTAATTGTAAAACTATTTTACTGTCCTGTTTATGCTCAATAACTACAAACTTGATGCATGTTTCTGCTGCAGTGAGTTACTACAATGAATTGCACTTTGCATCATTCTATTAGAAATACATTATTGTCTGTTTCCTTTATCCTGAATCTCTGATTCTCCTCCAGGTAAAACAGACAACACCTTAATTCTCCTGGTTCTATGTCCGGTTTTATTTCTGATGACCATTCTTTTGTTTATCATCTGTATAATGAAACATGACAGGTAAATTCTGGTTTATGCTATTAGATTCTGATACTGATCATTTCTACTTGTTGATGTACCTTCTTCATGGAACTTCTCTCACTAAATAATACCTCCATCTCTTTTCTTGTCCATGTAAGGAATTATAATATCTCCAGCCAGCTAATAACAGAATTAACATGTGGTGATTTTTCTTTTCTTTTGTTACTCTCGGCTGCCCACCTGTGGATATTGATGGCCAAACTTAGTCAATAAACAGGTTAAGTGCGTTCATCCCAAAACTATCCCACCTGTCTCTTGTTAGTCTATAAAGTGAAAGACTACCTGTAAATATAAAGGTTAAAGTGGATGTAAACCCTTACATATACCCAGTGAAGTGAATAGCCTCAGATGATACACAGAGATTAAACAGATCCTCCTACATAGGTTTTACTTGTTTATCTGCAGCCCTTTCTTCCCTACAACCCTTTAAAAGGGCAGAAAAGTGTTAAAATCCTTCTTCATCTGTCAGGAGCACAGAGGTGGGGGCAGAGAGGCTACAGTTACAGTGTGTGAGAGCTGATTGGAGGAAAGGAGCACACTCCGCTTCACACAGCAGAAGAACTGTGTTCTGAATAGATAAGCCGCATGCTGAGCTCTCTCCTCGACACAAATTGTATCTCATATATTAGGAAAACGTCTCAGAAGTGACTCATGCTGATAATAGAGTAATGAAGCACCAACGACACTAGGGCCCCATTCACACCTCAGTGTTTTGTAGCTCGAAGCTTCAAAACGCTGGAGGAGAAAAAATAAATGATTCTTTATGGAGATGGTTGACATCTCCATTCCAATTCGCCTGAAGACAAATGCCTGAAGCTCAAAAAAGTTCTGGAGCTTTTTTTGTAGCTCAAACAGGCAGATTTTGGCATTTTTGGAGTGTTTTTATTGCCATTTGCGTGTTCTTGTGCCCATTCGCGTGTTTTTGTCATGCATGTTTGTGTGATTTTCTGATCAAACTAAAAATTGTAAAACATAAAATAGCAATAATATATAAATAAATAAATGTAAACTGAATTCACAAATAAATAAAAATCATCATAAATAAAGTAATAATATGTAATAATACATAAATAAATGATAATTAACCCCTAACCTTAAAAAAAACATTAAATTAATTATCATAAATAATAATAATAATAATAATAATAATAATAATAATAATAATAATAATAATAATAATAATAATAATAATAATTTATTTATTTTGTGTTAAGGTTAGAATTTTTAGTTATTTTTTATTATTATTTTATATTTTTCAGGGTTAGGGGTTAATTATTTATTTACTATTACTTATTATTATATTTATGTATAATTATTTTTATTTGTTTGTGTATTTCTTTTACATTTATTTATTCATTAATTATTATTACATTATTATTATTAGTAGTAATAACAACTTAACCCTAACAAAAAAATAAATAAATAACCCTATGTCATGAAGCTAGTTCAGCTAATACTAATTCTCATACAGCTAATGCAAATTCTTCTGCAGTTAATACTTATTCTTCTGCAGCTACTGCTCATTTTCTAAATGCTCATTCGCTAAAACAGATCCTCATGCAGCTAATACAAATACTTCTGCAGCTAATACTAATTCTTCTGCACTAGTGCTAGCATTGGGGAATGAGCAGTAGTTGCAGACAAATTCACATTTGCTGCAGAAGTATTTGCGTTAGCTGTATGAGAATTAGTATTAGCTGAACTAGCTTCCTGAGATAGGATTTTTTATTTATTTTTTTTGCTAGGGTTAAGGTATTAATACTACTGCTATTAATAATAATAATTAATAAATAACTGTAAAATAAATACACAAATAAATAAAAATTATCATAAATAAATTTAATAAATGAATACTAAGTAATAGTAAATTAATGATTAACCCCTAATCCTAACCCTAACCCCAACTTTAACTCTAACCCCTTACCCTAATGAAAAAAAAATAATAATAAATGAATAACATTAAATAAAAAATAAATAAAAGGTAAGGGAAAAGCTAAAAAAGCTGAAATACCTAGCAAAAAATGATGCAACAGATAATAGTTTTCTCTATTGGCTAATAAAAAATGCCAAAGCTCAAAATCGTGCACAAGTCCTGCATAAAACCGCGTCACAATCGCACATAAAAACGTGCAAAAAAACACTAGAAAAACGTTCAAAGACACTACACTCAGGTGTGAATGCAGCCTTAGAGCTTTGGAAAGAGATAAATAAACACAACAGATATATATGCTTTGCTCACATTTCATGAATGAGGTTTACAACCACTTTAAATTTCTGGACAAGGCTATCTACAATTGGGTAGCAGACATTTGTTGGGTCTATATTTGTATATAAAAACTCCTCCAACTCCCCTGTGTCCCCTTCCCCAACTTTTCCATCAAGATCAATAGCACAATAACCGCTCCCTTCACTCATGCCAGAATGCTAGATGAAAATGTGGACTTTGACCTTCCCTTTGGGCCCCACATCCATTCATTGTCCAAATCATGCTGACTTAACCTCCATAACATTTCCAAAATTTGCCCATTCTTAACCACTTCCCGCCCGCCCTATAGCGGATTGACGTCCGGGAAGTGGTTGTGTTATCCTGACTGGACGTCATATGACGTCCAGCAGGATAACATGCCGCAGGGCGCCCCCGGGGGCGCGCATCGCGGCGATCGGTGGAGCGGTGTGTCAGTCTGACACACCGCTACACTGATCTTGGTAAAAAGCCTCCAGCGGAGGCTCTTTACCACGTGATCAGCCGTGTCCAATCACGGCTGATCACGCTGTCAATAGGAAGAGCCGTTGATCGGCTCTTCCTCACTCGCGTCTGACAGACGCGAGTAGAGGAGAGCCGATCAGCGGCTCTCCTGGCAGGGGGGGTCTGCGCTGATTGTTTATCAGCGCAGCCCCCCCACAGATCACCACACTGGACCACCAGGGATCGCCACTAGGACCACCAGGGAAGGGGCAACATGTGGATGGCCAGGTATGTACCCCATGGCCATCCACATGTGCCCAGTGTGCCAAATCGGTGCCAATCAGTGCCCACAAATGGGCACTGATTGGCACAATTATGTTGCAGTGATGCCCAGCAATGCCACCCTTAGGGGCATCACTGCAAACAAGCAATGCCATCAGTGCCACCCATCAGTGTCCATTCATGCCACCTGTCAGTGCCCATCCGTGCCCATCAGTGCCCATCCGTGCCCATCTGTGCCAACTATCAGTGACACCATAAGTAACCATCAATGCCACATACGAGTGCCCATCAATGCCACCTATGAGTGCCCATCAGTGCTGCCTATAAGTGCCCATCTGTGCCACCTATGAGTGCCCATCCGTGCCGCATACCAGTGCCACCTATCAGTGCCGCCTATTAGTGCCCATCATCAGTGCCACCTCATCAGGGCCACCTCATTGGTGCCCATCAGTGCCGCCATATCAGTGCCCGTCAGTGCAGCCATATCAGTGCCCGTCATTGAAGAAGAAAACGTACTTATTTACAAAAAGGTTTTACAGAAACAAAGAAAAACTTGTTTTTTTTCAAAATTTTCGGTCTTTTTTTATTTGTTGCTCAAAAACTAAAAACCGCAGAGGTGATCAAATACCAGCAAAAGAAAGCTCTATTTGTGGGAACAAAATGATAAAAAATTTGTTTGGGTACAGTGTAGCATGACCGCGCAATTGTCATTCAAATTGCGACAGCGCTGAAAGCTGAAAATTGGTCTGGGCGGGAAGGTGTCTAAGTGCCTGGTATTGAAGTGGTTAACAAACACTACAAAGGTACTAATTTACTCTCTTGTTATAATATAACTATTGCAACCGTGTACTAGTTGGCTCCCCTTCAGTCCACCCTCCTCCCAAGACCTAGTGTTTTCTAGTTCCCTCGTTACCTCCTGTCAATAACACTTGCAGAACTTCTTCAGAGCCTGCCCCATCTTCTGGAACTCCCTACCCCAATCTGTCAGGCTATCTCCTACTCTGTCCACCTTCAGGAGATTGCGGAAAACACATTTTTTCAGGTTAAGCCCCTTTCACACTTGTGCGACTTGTCCTGCAATTTGGGACTGCAAAGTCGCATGTTAAGTTGTTCCCCATAATTTCCAATGATATCCATTCATATATGTAGGACTTCAAGTCGTGCTGACTTCAAAGTAGTCCCTGTAATACTTTGGTCTAACTTTCATGTGAGTTAAGGTCCATATACAGGCATATCCCGCTTTACGGACACTCGCTGTACGCACACCCGCGAGTACGGACATACCTGCGAGTGTACGCAAAGTGTCTCACAAGTACGGACAGCGGCGCTGGGAGTGCGGCCCGCACCCGGGTATCACCAGGCACGCATGTCCTAACAACCAGGCACCGCTCGGCTCTGTTCAGGGCAGGCACCAGCATTAGGCAGCCCCTATTCAGTGTCACATTCTCCACCAATGTCCTCAGCTGGCCCCTCTGTCCTGCCCCATAAATTGCCGTTCAGTCCATTGTCCTCCCTTTGCACAGGCCTCTGGTGCATACTTCTTCTGGACAAACTTCCAGCACTCTGGGTCAGCCTATGAGAGCCAGCTTCACAGAATGACGGAGGACACCACAGGCTTGTCTCCCAGCCCTGCCCCTTCATGGAGGTCTCCAATAGAGAGCCCATGGAGTGGAGATGCGGCCTCCCATGCTGATCATCCGCTCTGTGCTGCTGCTGAAGGGAGCTGAAGCAACAATAAACTAGTGCTGTGAGGGCAGCCGGCCGCAGCACTCTATGCTTTTTAACGAACTACAACAGCCAAGTTGACACAAGTGCCATAGCCAGACCGTGCTGGCCGGAATCTACATCAATCTGACCCTGCAATATGGTCACGGTGTGTGAGACCACCCCACTTCCCCTGGGGACAGGGACCACCCCACTTCCCCTGGGGACAGGGACCACCCCATCCCCCCCTGGGGACTGGGACCACCCCACCTCCCCTACACCTGTAAATGACTATTACAATGCAGTACATGCACTGAGAAATGAAAAAAGGTAATGCTTCACTTTAAGTACATTTTTGTTTTAAATACATGCTCTGGTCCTCTTGTGTACTTAAACGTAGGATATGCCTGTACCTCAAGTTTACACAGGCATTCCTTGAAATCGCGGCAAAACCTCACAACTTTGAAGTCGCGGTAGTGTGAAAGGGGCCTAAGCCTCTACCTGACAACTGTACTTCTACTTCTTCCATCAGTACAACCCCTTAAAGTTATTATCTTTTGTTTCACCTTAAGTACTGATTAAAATATTCCTCATATTCCATCTTTGTTCGAGATCAGCATGAATATATTGTTTCTATACTTTTATTTTGTGGCTTGGTATTTTACAAAAATGTAACTGCCTATGCCTCCTTCACCAGTAATGATTTTTTTTGCTTTGACAGAATGAAGAGTCAACTCTGGCCAACAGTTCCAGATCCAGCTAAAAGCCGTATGGGCAAATGGACCTCTTCCATGGAGGAGGTAAACTAATCTTTACACTGCACTGATCAATGTCAATTTACATATTTTACATTAAGTAGTAAAACTAGTAACTATGGGCCCAAAGCTGCATCATACAAGAGCCATGGCACCCTCCTATACACATACACACCGCACCACTGAAAGAGATTTTCTAGGCCACAGACTGTTAGTCTTGTGCTTGTGGTACCTTGCAGTTCGCTATGAGAAAAGCTGTTATTTGTTAGTCTTGTGCTTGTGGTGCCCTGCAGTCCGCTATATAAAAAGCTGCTATTTGTTATACCTCACAAAAATATTGCACAATACCGCAATAACTCACTATTTTTTTTTTTTTCAGTTTGCAAACTGAAGTTTTTACATGTGTTTTTTTAAGTGTCTAAAAACATAGGAGTTTTTTTTAATTGACACGAAGTAGGAGAAAACATAGTAAAAAGTTTTAATGTCAATGCTATATGCAGTGCAAACAAGGGGGTGCTACAGTTAGGGTTGCCACCTGTCTGGGATTCACCCAGACAGTTCGGGTTTGGAATCATATGTTCGGGTTTCAGACCACCTGCAACCTGGACACATTATTCAAACCAGACTATGGCTTCCCAGCAGGGTTGCTGGCTGCAGTTGTGTAAGCCGAGACTGCCTGTTACACTCTCTTTCACACCGTCCAAAGCCAGCATTAACAATTACCGCTCCCCCCACACAGACGGGAGAGGAGAGAGGGCTTGATCTGCTCCTCCCACCCCTACCCCTCTGTGTCTGCCCACACTTCAATCCCTGGCGCTGTGCCTCAGAAAAGGAAAGTGGGGGCTAGAAATTTGAAGTTCAGCAGTCTCAGCTACATCTGGATGAGAGGTGCTGACTGCCAAGGGGTGAGTGAGCTCACCATCCATCCCTGCCTGTGACTGAAGTCTCCCCCCTTCTCTGTCTTGCCTCTGAGTGTGTACACTAAGGCAAATCAGGGTTCTCAGAGCACCCCTTACATCAGAGTTCCCCTTTACACCAGAGGCCACAGTGTTCCCCCTTACATCAGAGTTCCCCTTTACACCAGAGGCCACAGTGTTCCCCCTTACATCAGAGTCCTCTCCGTATATCAAAGTTCTCAATGTTCCCCCTTAGATCAGGGTTCCCAGAGCATCCCTTATGTCAGAGTTCCCAGAGTTCTCCCTTACATCAGGGTCTGCAGAGTCCCCCCCCTCCCTACAATGTAAGGGAACTCTGTGAGTTCAGATGTAAAAGAGGAACTCTGTGGACTCTGATGTAAAGGGGGACTCTTGTGAATAATTTCATTTAAATTGAAATGTTATTTAATTACATAAAAAAGATTGCTGTGCGCCGCTAAAGTGTTCGGGTTTGACTTGAAGAAAAGGAGGCAACCCTAGCTACAGTAAACAAGAGAGTTTGCGCAAATGCAGATTGCGGAGCCGTTTGCAGATGCTGCTAAGTGGACAGGAAAAGTAGAGAAATGCTATAAGGAACAGGCATCAAGCTGAACATAGATAAACGAAGGGAAGAGATAGAAATCTCTGCCAGTAGGCATAACTAAGGAAATAAATGCAGCCTTACAGTAACAATTCTGCTAAAATTCATAGACAAAGTTCCTGCCACCATTCAGAATATTTACTCCTGGGCACATTGAAACATGAACATGGCTTAGCATTAACATTTTTACCCTGAGTAAAAATAACAAATAATTTTTCTGCTTTGCTAAAGCATTACTTAAATGTTGTTTTTTTTTCTCTTTCTAGATGCCTAGATTAATGGTTAACCCCACTGATATTTCTCAGTTCTTAACAAGTGATATATCCATTGTGGAGGGATTGCAAGAAAAGAAACCACTTACTGAAAATCGTACTAAAGAGACACCTGTGACCAAGACAACAGAAAGAAATAATTGGAGGTTCTATGTAAATACGGACACTGTTCAGTATGCTCAGGTGATCACTGGAGGCTACCGTGAACAAAGCCCTCCAACCTCTATCTATGTGAGGTCTGACTCCACACAACCACTCTTGTGTGATGTGTCTCCCAGTCCCCAAAATTATGAGAACATGTGGTTTCACAGCCAACACCAAGAAGACAGTGTGTTCTTGGTGGAAGAAGAAAACATGATGGATTTCCCTCTTCTACATGCTTTAGAAACCCATGAGAATGATGAAAGCTTTCATTTGTTTAACTGAGTGTTTCAGATGTTGTTATATTGAAAATACATTAAAAAAAAAGCTGCATATCTCATCACATAATCATATATTGCACAATATAGCACACACTGTACATATTGCTTATGGCACATCAAAATATATCTGATATATGTAAGCCAACTCATAGACTTGGGTTGTGAGAAAAAGCAGGGCAGCACTGCAATACGGGAAGCAGAGCTAATGTATGTCATGATCAAATATGACTGCCACATGTACATGCATGATTACAAACTATAGATAGAAATAGAAGGAAGGGTTGTTTTTTTTTTTAACATTAAAACATGTTGATAGAATAATTTGCATTAAGCTGAACCCATTCTACGTGTACGTAACCATTTCCTTCCCTTTAAAGCAAACACCAGCCACTAGTAAAAAGGCTGGAGGCCATAATCTTCTCCTGGCTAGTTAGTAGCGAAAAATGTGATTGCTATCAAGAAGTCAGTCTCCTAAAATGAGTTATAACAGTGGTCATCAACCCTGTCCTCAGGGCTCACTAACAGGCCAGATTTTAAGTATTACCTTGGGGACATGCAGACTAGAATACTGCAATCACTGAGCAGCAAATGATATCACCTGTGATGTATTTCACTTATCTTGCAAACCTGGCCTGTTAGTGGGCCCTGAGGACAGGGTTGATGACCACTGAGTTATAGGACTGTAAGATTAGTAAATTGGGTAGGTATCAGGATTTGTAAGATGATGGCATTCATTGTGGTGCTCTAAGGCTAATATGAGAGATTTATGGTGTAATATTGCTGTAAATATTAAAACAGCAGGAGTGTGTTAAAACAGGTGGATACAAAACTAAATACAACGGCAAATCTTTGCAAAATTTAGAAGCAATAGGCATGACCACACTATGTTTTTTTTGTTTTTTTTGTTTTGTTTTTTAGTGATAACTATTACTTTTCAAATATATTGATTATGGCACACAACAGTTAAAGCTTTTTTTCTTTTTCTTTTTTATGATAGAGTTCACATTGCAGTAAGCTCAAATAAGATGCATTTTGAAATATAATGCTAATATTAAACAAACATTTGCTTGAGCTAAGTATTTTATTCATAAATAGGGAAAATATAATGTATTAGATTTAACAGCACTTTTTTTTAAGAAAATAAGTGGAGCTTTAAGTTGACATAAATCAATATTTTTCTGATAAATATATACCTCAAATAACATAAAGCTAAATAAACATATTAGGCAATACAAAAGGCAGGTAACAATACCCCTTAACTGGTGAAAATTAACAGTTTTTGTACTAGATGTTCCTTTGTCATGGTAGAGCACTGAAATACTAAGAAATTTAAAAAATGGCCAAAAATTTTGAAAATGATAACTTTTCAAAGATTTGAGATTATCCTTTAAAATATAATATATATATTTTGATATGATACAAGGTAACAAAAATAGACTACAATTTCTGAATGCAGCTACTACACAGTGTGACTACATTCAGAAGGAGCTTCCAAAATTATTTAAAGCGGTATTAAACACAAAAACAACAATATAATATACTGTAGCTTATCAATCATCAGATGTGGTGGCTGTATTAGTTCTCTTTTTTTCCCTCTGTTTTTTCACCTGGGGTTCTGGCCAACAACACACCTCCCATATTGAAGTGCCCCCACTCTGGATGAATGAGCATAGGGCAGCATTATTAATCTTGGGGGAGGGGAGTGCAAGATGTACCAGCAGATTTAGATACACTAAAACATTAAAGCCAAACTCCAGCTAATCTTTTATAAGCCGTTACAGTAGACAGCTTTTTTTCCTTTTGGGATAAAGGTTTTTAAAGAAAAAAAAAAGCTAATAATTGTAAACACCCCTTTCAGTGGTAAATGGTTTGTCTTAACCCTCTAACTACTAAGTTTGAAAGTGAGCTTGTTCTTTTGAAAAACAACATGATTACTGGCCAGATCACCAGATGAAAATCAAAGAAAAAAAAGACAATGAATGCAGCCACCACATCTAAGAATTAGTAAGCTGCAATATAATAAATGTTTGCGTTTGGGTTTAATACGGCTTTAAAGATGAATTGAATCCTCTTTGTTTATTATTGTAATGCATTCAGGCTGCACATACAGTAATAAATATGTCTTCCCTTTTTCCCCAAAAGGAGGTGCTGCCAGCAAATCACTCTACTCCCTGTAAGCAGAACTGTTTATTAGAACAGTGTTCAGTGGGTCATTTCATTGAGCTGGGCTGCTGCTTGTGTGTGAGAGGGTAGTTTTGAATCTCTTAGTACTGCAAGCACAGTGTTTCTAACGGTAAAAGTAAAAAGAGGCACATTTATTACTGCATATGCAGCCTGACTGCATTATAGTAAAAATCAAGAGGGTTTAATTGGCCTAAATTTAAAAGCTACACGTTTCATCATTTCACTCACCAATAACCACCATGTAATTTTCCCCTTGAGTAAAGTAGGCCTGTTGTTGCAGGTGGCAGAGGCTGTATATGGAATTTCTGAATTATGAGTACTGAAAAAGAAAGAAAACATCAACTTCCATACCACCTTACCTGGAAAAGCCTGTACTAAGGGACAAGTCCAGCAAAGCTGGAGCTGTTCCACATCTGGCCCTATGCCTTGTTCTTAAAGTGATATTAAACCTTCATTATTTTTTTAATTAAAATAACAAACACATCATACATACCTGCTCTGTGCAATGGTTTTGCACAGAGTAGGCCCAATCCTCCTTTTCTGGGGTCCCCTGCTGCCGCTCTTGGCCCCTCCTCTTTCTCTACCATTTTTCTTGAGGACATCTGTGCGTGCTCGCTCCAGTGCCCCGCTGCTGCATCCATCAACACAGACAGCGAGACTCTGCCCCGCTTCCTCGTCACTGGAGTTGATTGACAGGAGCGGGAGCCAATATCTCCTGCTGCTATCAATCTGCCCAATAAGGAGGGAAACAGCTGTTCTCATGCACATTGCTGGATCAGATTGGGCTCAGCTAAGAATAAAGGTGGGGGGGGGGGGCAGAGGGGCTCCTGCAGTACAGAAGGCTTTTTACCTGAATGCATATAATGCATTCAGGTGAAAAAACCTTGAGGCTTTAGAACCACTTTAACTTTAATCCCCACCCCATCAAACTTTGGCCATATCTACTACCATAGACACCTGAGGAACAGTGCTTATACTGCATCACTGCAGAGTATCCAGTCTCTTCATTATCAGAAAAAAGATGAATGTAAGAGGTGGGTGTCAGAATCTCTTCTCAAACTATTGCTTGAAGTTTTCTCTCAACTGAAGGTAGTAATTATGCCGTTCTAAAAAAACTGTGCCTAAGTATTAGAAACAATAGCAGAATGAAGGGAAGGTGTCATGCACCTGGTCAAGGCTGAGTTGAGAAGAGGGCTTCCCTTAGACCTCCTGTTCCGTGTTCCCTGGGGTTAAGGACAGGGTATAACAGAGGAGCAGGGTGACACAGGTGCCTGAATGTGATCCGGGCCAGGATAGACTAAAGTTTATGCAGCAAGCAACTGGTAGCTGGCAGATGAAGAAGCTCTGGTGCATGGTCAGGCAAACAGGAGTCAGCAATAGTCGGCAAAAGTACAGAATCAGCAGACAAAAGCATAGTTAGGGCCAGGCTGAAGTCAATATCAGGCTAGCATAGAAGGTACCAGTACAGCAGGTAGGAGGCAAGGTGTGGTCACAAGGCGAGGTAAAAAACAGAGTATCAGAAATGATCAGGCCAGAACACATAAGCAAGCACGGGATCAGGTCACAGGCAATAGGAGCTGACAACCACTCAGCAATCTTCTGCACTCTTGTGCAGCTTTAAATATGCTGCTGGTCGCCAAAAAATCTGTGCTCATGTGCACGCTCATCCAGGCTGTGTGTGCACATGCATAAAGCGTACATGCGCTGAGGCATGTATGGTTCTTCTGTGTGCAGAAGAGTACTGGTCACTTGGTATATAAAAAAATCTTAACTGAACATTTTATTTTATTTTTACTGGGAAACTCACCCTACGTGTGAACATTTCTATTCTAGTATACTGTATTGTAGAAGTCAATAGCACAATTCTTTTTGGCACTTTATTTTTTCAAGTAAATATGCTATCCTCCTTGAGTAGATTTTCAAAAATAATTTTACATTATCATTATTATAACAGAAGTTCTTATCTATCTTCACATTTGTTCTTTATAAATTTACTTGTACACTATAATATGATAGTAAACATTTGTGTTATCCACAGTATAAGCAATATTTTTTTTTTATGTTTTATTCAAGAAGACATGAATAGTTTAAACTGTTCTTTGGATTGTTCTTAACTAGATATGCATTATGCTAAACTGTATTTTAACATTATGTAGTTTATGCTTTTTTTGACATTTCAAGAGATGTATATTTCATCAAATAGTCATATCAATAAACATTTTATAAATCTATTTTTTAAATAAATACATATATTTTTAAATCATTTTAATGAGTTATCTATTAAAATATTTTGTGAGCTTACTGGAGAGTTTACTAAAATACTTTTAATATTTAATGGCAATATTCTATATTGAATTTGCAGACATTCAAAAGCAACCCCATGATATTATTGGTAGAGCTGGAAGCAACATTTCCATGAGAAAAAGGAACTCTATTTCCATGAGTTTTCCAGGACAGCCGTGAGATATAGGCACCTCCTTTAACAGAAAAAGGAAACGCATCACTAAAAATACTTTAAAAGAAAGTCCTTCTGTTGAACTGGTCAAGAATCGAAAGCCGAAACCTGAACAAAACATATGGAAAACATATCAGAAGGGTGAGAATTTGGTTGTCCTGGAAGACTCATGAAAATAGAGTTACCAGTAAGTCTTATGCCCTGTACACACGATCGGACATTAATCGGACATTAATCGGACATTCCGACAACAAAATCCATGGATTTTTTCCGACAGATGTTGGCTCAAATTTGTCTTGCATACACACGGTCACACAAAGTTGTCGGAAAATCCAAACGTTCTGAACGCGGTGACGTAAAGCACGTACGTCGGGACTATAAACGGGGCAGTAGCCAATAGCTTTCGTCTGTTAATTTATTTTGAGCATGCGTGGCACTTTGTGCGTCGGATTTGTGTACACACGAACGGAATTTCCGACAACGGATTTTGTTGTCGGAAAATTTTATAGCAAGCTCTTAAACTTTGTGTGTCAGAAATTCCGATGGAAAATGTGTTATGGGGCCTACACGTGGTCGGACTTTCCGACCACAAGGTCCTATCACACATTTTCCGTCTGAAAATCCGACCGTGTGTACGGGGCATAAGTCTGGTTTTCCCAAATCGTCTTCCAGGACAGCCTATGATGTTGCAAGAACTTACTAGACTAGGGAAGGACAATAAAAAAAACCTGGAAACCTCACCTTCCACAGGGCTGACCATAAATATTACAGATATGGTGGACCCTAATATATTACATTCTCAGAGAGAAAACTAAGGCAGGAGACCTAACCATAAGGAAAAGTCTAAGCCGTAACAGAAAATAAGAGCTCAAAGTTATACAGGACGAATTTAAAAAAAAGTTAAAAATATGTATAAAAGAACCAAACCCTAGTAAGACTCTGGTCAACTAAGGACATATAAATGATGCTAAGCTTGTTTGACCAATGTAACAAGGTAGTTGAAGAATTTTAATGCACCATCTATTTAGTTACTTTTACTCATTGTAGTGCATTGAATGCACAAAAAGCATACCATTGAAGAAAACTGCACGAAGACTTGAGTGCAAGCTATAAGGGATTAGTCACAACAGAACATACATGCATTGACTAGATCTCAGTTAATGGAAACACAAAAAGACTCACCCAAGTTCTACTGCTATATCGGACGGTGTATGAGCAGAGCATCGGTGCACTGGCTATAGTGTTCACTGCAGATCCATAGTAAACATGAGATGGCAACCCGATTGGTTCTTCATTAAGGAACTTTTATTGTTGTACAACAGCAATGACAGAATCCAATAAGATGCTATCGCATTTCAGTCAAAGCCTTCCTCATAGTATGCTATGAGAAAGGCTTTGGCTGAAACGTGGTAACATCTTATTGAGGTCTGAGTTAAGGTGGGGATAAAACAACACCTTGTACAAAATATAAGCACATAAGAAAAGTCTGCTGCAGAAGCATACATCCAGCGATTTTCCACCACCTACTTCCTTGTAAATGAATGAGACAAAGCATAGTGCATTGAAACATACATCATCAACTAAAAACCCATGTTCCCCTCCACTGTGCAGTAATAACAGGCTATGCCCAACAAATCAATGTTATGGTGACCCTCCACCTTGCATCCATGGTCACCCACAGTGCTCAGGAAGCACCAGCCAGAACAAAGGGAGAAAAGGTGTCGAGAAGCAAATGGATGGCTATAAGCCACAAGCTCAGGAATATCCTAGCTATATGGAAAGAACATGGAAAACAAGTTACAATAAAAAACACAGTATCAATACAGAAATACCAAAGATTGGTGCAATCAAACATTTATAGAAAACAATATAAAGCAACAATATATAATACATCTAGAGTTGTTTACTGAGCTAAAACTATTGCAACAAAAAGATCCTTTATCTGTATATAAGCTATATTTTGGCTAGTTTTTACTTTTTAAAAATTATATGGATGGCAGACGAGGGGTAGGGGTCAGGGAGGGGCCAAGGGAGGGAAAGCAAGGGAGAAGATGGAGCTAAAAGATGACTTAAGGTGGAAACAATTGATGGTATCATAGGAAAAGTTTAAAACTGACAGTTTCATTCAAACCAGGATATACAGTAGCATTGAGATGATGAATTCAACGGGTTTCCAGTTGTAGCAGTGTTCGATTAACATTGCCACCTCTGGTGTGTGTAGGTACATCACAAGGGCTGTGAATTTGATCATGTGTAAGTCGAAGTTATGGTAAAGACCAATATGTTGGCTTACAGCTGTTTTCATCAGATTTTTTTGAATGGGGGATACTTGCTCTTTGATTCATTTGAAAAAAATGATGTTTTGTTTTGCCTATGTAGAAACATCCACATAGGCATTTCATGAGATACACCACTACTGTTTGGCAGGTAACCCTGTGTTTAATCTAGTATGTTTGGCCATTTGGAAGAATAATTTCATGGCTATTTAAGATCAAAGGACAGACATCACATCCACCACAAGCAAAAGTGCCTGTTCTTAATGGATTCCTACTGGTTTCTATATTTCTGTAGTGGCTTTGTACCAGGTGATCTCTCAAAGAAGACGCTCTTTTATAGGTGATTTCAGGGTATTTTTTCTTTTTGGACCTAGTTGGATAAATTAAAGAATTCTTTCTTTTCTCTTGGTTTTAGCATATTCTTTTTTTAAGCAGGTATGGCTATACCCCCTATCACACAACTTGGAATACAGTTCCCAGACCGCCCTGGAGAAATCTTCCTCTTTACTGCAATTTCTTTAAATACGAAGATATTGACTGTATGGCATGCTTTTCAACAGGGGTGCTGGATTCGAGCTGGTGGCATGCAAGAGGGTATTAGCCACAGAGGGCTTTCTATATAGGAAGGAGCATAGTGAACCATCTTTATTGATAAATACCGTATTTCCAAGTTCAGAAAGCTGATTCTGGAGATATCACGTCATAGTAAATTTCAAGTTGTATTCATTATTGCCAATGATGTTCATGAACAGTTCTAATTCTTCTCTTGTGCCTGACCAAAATAAAAGAACATCATCGATATATTGATACCAAGAAATTATATGTTAAGTAAACTAGATATGACATCATGAGCTAACAGCTCCCTCTCCCACCCCCCAGGTTCAGGTTGGCATGCGATGGGGCACACTTTGTCTCCATCGCAACCCCTTGTATCTGGAGGAAGTGAGAGGATCCAAAAATGAACACTTTGCGCATCAAAATCAATCTTAAAAGTATGAATTTTTTGTAGCTATGGGCTTGGTGCCCTCTTTCCTATAGAAGATTCTCTATCACTTTTATCCCTTTCTCATTGGGAATAGTATTATACAAACTTTCAATGTCTATGGCAACCCACCAAGCATTTTGGGGAAGAAAAAGTCCCTCATTCATTTTTAAAAGTTCTATCGTATCTTTTATATAGGAGTGTAATGCTACTACATGTAGATTGAGGTAATCATAAACGAGACTACTTGCTGGTTACTGGAGAACCTGAGTTTCCTCAGAGGACAAAACATATGAAGAGAGATTTATAAGTTCAAGTTTTGTTGTTCTATTGGTCTCGGTGGAAGCAAATTGTCCAGAGTTGGACTCTGATTCTGTACCAGGGTTTTGACTAAAAAAATAGGTGCCAGCTTACTATCAGCTTGTTATGTCATACTTGTTGAAGTAGTAATGGTGTTATAATCACTCACCTTAGGTGTTGTAGAGATTGATAGGGCAGACAAGGAAAGAGACATAGATAAAGTAGTGCCTGTGGCAGTGTTCAAAACAAGTGCCCACGTGTCGGGTGTTAAGTTAGAAGAAGGGTGAGAAGGTGTGGGTGGACGTGAATGAGTATTTCTAGACTGACCCAATGTTGGTTGATGACTATGCGTGGATCAGAAGGTGTGCTTGAAAGATTCCAGACTGGGCATCTGAGTCTCCTTTCCTTCTCTTGGGGAGTCTATCCCTAGACAAATCATGATAAATAGTGGATTGGCTGGAAGAAATAGAAGAGGCAGAAAACATGTTAGGAACATCCTCATCTCTATTTGGTGGTACAAAATTGGTTTCCTCAGTGAAGTGCCTAGGATGTGTATTTTGATTCCATTTGTAGGCATATACTCCCTCATGTGCTAATTTGTTTCATGTAAATTTGGTCTCTTTACCTTTTATAACCTCAATAGTGTATTTTTCAATGTGTTCCTTAACCACCTTTTTTTTCTGAGTGAACACAGATGAGGCGGTGACCGAGGCATGCTCATGACACCACTTCTGAATCTGCTCATCAAGGGCCGAGATCTCATTTTCATATTGTAAACAGAGAACAGAAATCATTTCTAAGGAACAAGCTTGTAAATTGAGTTAAAAAGTTTGTTTCAAACTGTTATCAATCTTTTTCAAGTTGGGGAAGAAGATCTGAATTCTTAACCCCGATGGTACAATTTTGCTATCTATACATTTTTCAAAGTACTTTTTATGCCAAAAAATCTGTACCTTCTCTAGAAGGCATTAAAGCCTAACAAAAGATTTCCATAGATCTTCCTGAGCTTGTGGCTATAAGCCACAAGCTCAGGAATATCGTGGTTATTTGTAAAAACATGGAAAACAAGCTACAATAAAAAACACAGTATCAATACAGAAATACCAAAAGATTGGTGCAATCAAACATTTATAGAGAACAATTTAAAACAACAATATATAATACATCCAGAGTTGTTTACTGAGCTAAAACTATTTCAACAGAAAGATCCTTCATCTGTAAATAAGGTATATTTTAGCTAGTTTTTACTTATCAAAAAAATCTGGCACCCTTTGTTATTTCTACATTAGCAACTTGTGCTGTGAGTAAGCTTTATGTTTCCTTGGTGTGTCACTAATGTCTATTGGTGTCCAGCCTTTCTTTTGAACCTATTAAGTAACTCCTAACTATATGTTATAGTTTGGTCTTTGTGTGCCCTCTGTGGCCGCACGGAGCTTTGTTTTCTGCATTGCCTCGCTGTCCCCTGTCCGGAAGCACTGGGAGACTGTTTTGGGTAAGCAATGAAATGGCTAAACATGGCAAACAATAACATTTATTGATTATTTGTTTCTATTTCTGATTGTTTAATTTAGTATTACTTTATACTATTATGGCATATTTTTTCTTTTGAATAGGGACTAAAAAATCCCCGGAGGAAGCCCTTAGTGGCGAAACATGTCAGGATAGACACCCTATTGTCACCGCTTTTGTGAAAAAAAAAAAAAATAACTTTCTGTGTGAGACAACCAAAAAGATAAGTTGCTCCCTCTATTTTTTATACCAACAATAATTTTATCTTTATATGAATAAAAATGTGTTTTTATGCATAGACTTCTGGCTCTATCGTGTTTATGGCACAATTGAAGTCCCATAAAAAACCTTCCTGTATATATCCTTGAAGACTATAGTTTTAAAACCATTTTTGAAAGTTAAATAAAAAAAAATAACAAAACTAAAATTTTCTTATTAGCAAATAATTCTTTGGCCAGACTTATTCAGAAAGGCAAAAAACAATGTAAAGAGGACAATATTCCACAACATCTAATTATAAATTCATATTTTACTAATCCAAGATCAGTGCACTAAAATCCAACTGGTTGTTTTGGGTTACTTAACTTTGCACATTACCAAATACATTTCCATTCAAATGTCCAAAAGTATTTAATTTACCACCGCCTGCCCACGCTATAGCTGAAAGACAGCTACAGCATGGGCCTTAATTGCCAGGGAGTGTCCATGTTGAGAATGCGCCCCCCTGCACGCCCCCTGTTGGGCGTGAGTGGCGTGCTCTGTGATCAACGAGTCAGTGAGACTCAGCTGATAACAGATCGGAGTAAAGGGCCGATCCCTACCCCTTACCACGTGATCAGCCAATGACAGCTGATCACGTGATGCTTCTGTCAGAGGGACATCAGTCCTGATCATGGAGAGCCACTGCTGCTTTGAAGTGCCCACCATTGCCACCTACCAGTGCATATACGTGCTGCCTATCAGTGCCTACCAGTGCCACCACCAGTGCCACTTATCAATGCCCACCAGTGGCACCTATCAGTGCCCATCAGTGCTGCCAATCAGTGCCCATCAGTGATTTATCATCTGTGTCACCTATCAGTGCTGCTTATCAGTGTCACCTACCAGTGCCACTTATCAGTACCCAGCAGTGCCACCTCTCAGTGCCCCCTATCAGTGCCCATCAGTGCCACCTATCAGTGCCACCTCATCGTTGCCCACCAGTGCAGCCTATCAATGCCCATCAGTGCCATCTCATCAGCATACATCAGTGAAGGAGAAGCATTACCTGTTTTTAAAATTTTATAACAAACTATGAAACTTTTTGTTTTGTTTTTTGAAAATTTTCAGTCTTTTTGTTGTTTTTTTAGCAAAAAATAAAAAACCCAGCAGTGATTAAATACTACCAAAAGAAATCTCTTTTTGTGTACAAAAAAAATTATAAAAATTAAATTTGGGTACAGTGTTGCATGATCGTGCAATTGTCATTTAAAGTGTGAGAGCGCTGAAAGCTGAAAATTGGCCTGGGCAGGAAGGTGGTTTAAGTGCCCAGTAAGCAAGTGGTTAATCTTCTAGCTGTGGTGAAAAGATTGCCTTTAAGAATGTTGCCTTTGTGCTAACATCTTTTTCAATCTCATTGTACCCTAAAAAGAGTCACATACTGATGGAATTTGGGCAGTTTGGCCACCCAAAAGGCGAAAACTCTGCTTGTCTGCCTACATTCCCCCCCCCCCCCCCCACCCACCCACCCACTACCACATTTGGCAACTTTTGGGGGGGAGCGGGTACCTGGTTTTGCCAAAAGTTTGGCCCCCCTCTTCTTTCCCCCGCAGCTGGCCCATCAACAGAGAGCAGCCGCAAGGCTTCACTGCCGGTTTCCCCTAGTCGAGATAGTGGTGCCAGTACACGATAGCCAACCTCAAAATCAGCTCGGGTGAGGACACCACTAGATTCCTGGACAGGTAAGTGCCCTAATATTAAACGTCAGTAGCTACAAATACTTCTCCTCTAAGGAAACATTGAGAAAGCAAAGGATCATTCTTGTTGCTAATCATGATGATAGACAACTGTCAGGAAAAAGTCAGGAGCAATTTCCATCGTCAGAGAACTGGGCATAATGTAAAATCATGTAGGCAGAGGGAGGTGTTAGTAAGTATCAGAATAACGTAACAAAAATGTATAGGGCATTCCTTGACAAATCATAGCTGCCAGGCAGATTGCCTAAAGTGCTCTCCTCCCCATCTTCTTCTCTAATGCAGTGTACATGTGAACTGGCAGGCTGGATGTTGCAGACTACCTGCTCCTGGTCAGTAGGTGGAAACTCAAGTACTAAAACTTTATATAATCTTTAAACTCAAGTACTAAAACTTAAAGTGGGGTTCCACCCAAAAAAACAAACCTATCTAAAAAATTCTAAAAAAAAAAACAAAAAAACATTTGGATATTTTTTTTTTTTTTACTTACCTCTAAATGCCTGTTGCTAGGTGGTCCATCGTAGTCTGCCTGTCCCTTAGCCTGGGCTGGTGACATCACTTCCTCCTCGGCACAGGAAGGGCTCCGCTCTGCTCCCTCCCTCCTGTCAATCATCTGGGACCCAATTCAGGTCCCAGGTGATTGAGCGGCCAATCACGGCGCACGGCGCCGCTCGCGCATGCGCAGTGGGTGCCAGGCTGTGAAGCCACAGCCCGGCGCCCACAGTTGAAATGCCGGCGCTGACGAGCGGAGGGGGGAGACGAGCGGGGCCTCGATCCCCCGCATCGCTGGACCCAGGGACAGGTGAGTGTCCAATTAAAAGTCAGTAGCTGCAGTATTTGTAGCTGCTGACTTTTAATTTTTTTTTTTTTGGACGGCCCCTCTGGGTGGAACCCCACTTTAATATAATCTTTAACATGATAATGTAATTTCTAAAGTCATTATTAATCTTTTTAAATTTGGAACTTTTATTAAGATAATATCTCATTGCTCTCATACATTCTGCTTTGGTCAGTAGTATCTCGGAAGTTAGGAGACTGGTTGAGCTGACAATAAATATAGAAAAAAGCTGGGCGCTTTGTAGGAATAGGACAACTGCTGGCACCAAAAGGTGAATATGCCCAAACCCTTGTAAAAAAACTATATTAGAAACCAGCATGTGAAAAAAAAAAAAGAAAGCAGCGCTTGTAAAATAAATAAAATAAATAAACCTATGATAGGGTCATAATGTGCAATTTAAAGTGTTACTAAACCAAGGAATCGTTTTCATTTTGTCATTTCTATTGTGTTTTAGTATGAGTAAGTTCATTGTGCACACCTAGCACCTTAGTACACCCCTTTATATTTGGTAATCAATAGCTGTTAAGACTTGTCTTTAGGCACTTTGCACTAGTAGCTAGGATACCCTCAGGGATCACTATAGCACACAGCACTTATTTACATCAGTATCTTTTTATATTCAGAGTATTGTGATAATAGCGCTCCATTTTTTTACTATTTTAAACTAAGGAACATGCATTCACTATATCTGGTCTCCCACAGTACACAGAGCATGGAAATGCAATTATTTTAGTAAATATAAACTGCTAAATACCTTTTCTCCTCAGCAGTGTATAGCAGTCTTGTGACTTCTATCAATGTCCAGCCAATCACTGGTTAAAGCTTGTAGGAGGAGTTTTCATTCTCCTCTGACAGTCTATAAGGCTGGATGACCCCTGACCCTCTGTCTGGACAGTGCTGATTGGCCCTGTGCTGATCACAGGCTGGGAAAGATCTGGGTCATGTAACAGCTGTATATTGATTAGGAAAAAGGTACTTAGATGTTTTTTGTTTTTTTCTATAATTACAATGCTAAATCTTGTATCTCCTTGACGTGGAGAAACCCACATCCATCCACGCTATCACTATGGTTTTCCAAAGTTGAAAATGCTAATGAAATGGAAAACTTAATGGAAAACCTACATAAAAATTACAATAAAATATGGCTCTTATGTAAGCTATATTCAGAAGAGGGAAAAACATTACTGTAACTAGCAGTTGATTTATGACATTCTGGTTGCTCACCAATTTCTTGTCTCTTACCCCCTATTCTCCACCGCCTCGTCCGACACCCAGAATCTAGACAGGCGCCACAGAGTATTCTCTGGAGCCGACGTGAGGTTCATGGTCAAGAGAAGCAGCGCATGAGCAGATAGCCCCTGGGAAGTAACTTAATGTCCTTCCTCTGTCAGTGACAGAGCCAGACCTCCTAGATATGCCAGATCAATCCTATAGAAGGATCTGTGAGATGCGGAGTGACAGGTGTATGCCCTGGAATGGGGATTCCTCCAGTGCCAGACATCCATCAGGCCATAGAGCTCTGCCCACTCCGCCAGTCCTGAGTGGGAGTGCCCATTTGTCGACATCCTATCCATGTCCAGGTCTGGAACCATGCTAAAGTCTCCCAGAAGTACCATGTTGTCATTAGCTAGCTCTGCAATTTTAGAGGTGATCTGGTTTAGAAGAGCCATTGAAGCTGGAGGGGGCAAATACAATCCTGGTATAACCCATTTCATAGTGTGGATCTGTGCGTGTATTAATACATATCTACCCTCCGAGTCCAATACCAAGTCTAGCAGCCTGAAGGGGAGGGACTTGTGGACCAAGATGCTAACGCCCTTTGCAAAGTTTGAGTGTGTGGAGTGGTAGTGATATCCTATCCATGGCTTTTTTAGGGCCAATGTTTTACTTCCCACTAGATGTGTTTCCTGGAGGATACAGATATAGATATGAGGGCTATGGGCTTTAATGAACTGAAAGACCAGGGATCTCTTTACCGGGGAACCCTGGTGTTCCAGGATAGTATGTTAAGGGAAGTCAAACTCGCATCTTGGGAAAGAAATTGCAGGATTGGAAGGATACCCTCCCCCCCGAGACCGCCAGGGGGACCTGGAGGAGGCAGTAAGAGCAAACATACATTGCTGACATTTGTAATGCAATTGCACAATATACATACAACAATATTTTCTTGACCCAGGGTTGAACCATAACCCATAATTTTAGGAAAACATTCTTTAAAAACAAAAAACAAAAATTAAACCTAATCCCAGAAAGGGAAAAACTGGCCCTATTGGGGCAACATTCTCCACCCCCCACCCCACCCAAACCCCTTGAACTGAAGCAGGTATTCATCCCAAACAGTTCCAGCTCGCCAACTGCAAGAGGGGGTCCATGTAAGAGGCGAACTCAACCCCCCGGCACTTCCTGGGGGGTCAAGCTGTAGTCTGAGCAGCTCCTTAGTGTGAGACATCCGCTTGCTCAATGTAACATTCTGTAAGGGACTTAGGTTTACAAGGGGAGAAGAATATTGAAATACGTCCCTTCAGTAAATTTGATCCATTAGTGGCCAGTCATACGTAGTGTGGCCCATAATGCCTTAGGAGGGGGGAAAATAAGCATAGAGGATCGACAGTTCGCAACTTTGTCCTGACCATGTCTTTGTAGGGGGGATAACTTCTGCAGTCAAAGCAGTGTACATCCTGGGTATAAACAGGGCACAACAGGTGCAACATAGGTGTGTGTGTGTCCACTGCGGGTCAAATGTGGTCGACCCAGGCCTGGGTAAAGCTCATCGTATATAAGGGTGACATGTGTTACATACCATGTGACCGATCAACGGGTCGGCGGCAGCGAGTCCAGCCAGGTGGATGCCTCTCTGGGGGTGTTGAAGAAGCAGGTTGACTCTCCGTCCTGGACCCTTAGACGGGCTGGGAACAGGACACTATAGCAGATGTTGCGCGCTCTCAGTGCCGCCGGGAAAATCATCAACTTGGCATTCTGATAGCGGAGATCTCCAACTATCCTAGATGCATGGAGAACTTAGTCTCTGTCCCTGAAGTTGAAAAGACGAAGAATGAAGGTTCGCGGGGGAGATCCTGGAGGCCCCGACTTCGGAGGTATGCGGTATGCCCTTTCCACTGCATAATGGGGTGACAGGCGAGCGAGGAAATCACGTATCATACCTCTCAGGGAGGAGATCACGTATCATACCTTCTACAAAGGACGTGGGGTTGTTGCCCTCCACTCCCTCCAGGAGGGCGACAATGTTTGCATTGCATTGTTGCGCCGGTTTATATTTTCAGCATCCTTGGCTCTGTACTCCAGGGCTTTCACTTTAGTTTGAAGGGTGCGGAGCGCAGCTCCATGTTCCACAACTATATCTTCGGTATTGCTCACCCTTTGTTCAGTCTCAGCGACTCTGGACCTGAGATTGTCTAGATCCTGGCGTATCAGGCCCACATCCATCTGCACCGCCTCTATTTTTGCTGTTAAGGTGGATTGGTAAGTTGCAATGGCCGCCATGATGTCTGCCAGCCAGGGTGGGCGGGAATCAGCCGATTTCATGGGGTCCGTCTGTAAAGTTCTGTGGGTGCTTCTGGTGGTACGGACCTCAGTTTGGGGTTTGGAGGGCGTTGGGGGGGGGGTCTAGTTGTGACGGAAATGTCAATCTTTTGCCCCTTTGTTAAATTTGGCACCCGAACTCCGGCGCCTCATTCAGATGCTCTGGATCTTGATCACTAATTTGAGAAGGAGCGGAGCTCTCTAGACATGCAGCTGCTCACAGCGCCATCTTGGCCACGCCCCCAAAAACCTACATTTTTTACTAAAATAAAGAATCTACAAAAAAAAAATAATAATAATTACAATGTCATCATCCATATACAGAAATAGAAGGGACAATGTAAATCAACGGTGTGTGTTCAGTATCACTTTAACCACCTTTTGCCCGTGCTATACCCTAATGACGACTACAGCGCGGGCCTTAATTGCCGGGAAGCCGTCATATGACATCCTCCTGAGCATGAGCTGCCCGCGCGCTCTGTAATCACCTAGTCTATGAGACTTGGTTGATTACAGATCGGAGTATGGGGCCGATCCCGGCCCCTTACCACGTGATCAGCTGTCAGCCAATGACAACTGATCACGTGATGTAAACAGAAGATTGGTAATCTTTTTTTTCCCTCCTGATGTCAGCATGAGGGGAAAAAAAGACGATCACCGGCTTCTGTCAGAGGGACATCGGTCCCTCACACAGAAGGCCGTGGCTGCCTCATCTGTGCCCACAAGTGCCACCTGCTAGTGCCACCTATCAGTACCCACCAGTGCCCACAGTGCCACCTACCAGTGCCCACAGTGCCCCTACCTTTGTCCAACAGTGCCACCTATCAATGCCCACTAGTACTGCCAATCAATGCCCATCAGTGCCTCATCATCAGTGCAACCGATCAGTGCTGCCTATCAGTGTCATCTACCAGTGCCCATCAGTTCCACCTACCAGTGATCATCAGTGCCCATCAGTGCTGCCTATCAGTGCCACCTTTCAGTGCCCTTTAGTGCTACCTATTAGTGCCCTTCAGTGACGCCCATTAGTGACAACCATCAGTGCCACCAATCAGTGCCACCTCTCAGTGTCCATCAGTGCCACCTATCAGTGCCCATCTGTGCAGCATATTATTGCCCATCAGTGCAGCCTCATCAGTGTACATCAGTGAAGGAGAAAAATTACCTGTTTTCAAAATTTTATAACTGTAGCGCTGGTAGATTTTTAATCTACCGCTTATATGTGAAATTTAGTGGGTCATCTTTTCTGTACATAATTCATATTTAATCTATAGCTAAATTAGCTTCTGTTCCAACCTTGGTTGTGTTGCGTGCAGTTCCACTCCGTCGCCTGTAGATGTCAGTGTAACTGCAGACCGGAGCCGGAAAGCAACAGACTGAGGTGTATTGAGTGCTCTTCTTTCTCAGAAGTAACTCAGTAGAGGTTGTCCACCGCTGTGCATTCTGGGAGGGGGTATTTAAGGGACAGACGCCAAATTTCTGGGTCTTTTCGTTCCACCTGCTGGCCCTCCTGGCTGACAGGTATGTGTTAGGAGTCCTACCTCGTGGTCCTCCGGCCTGGAGGATCACGTTACTGCAGCATGTGGGTAGGCCCAGAAGTCTGTCTGGGGCCTACTGCAACGGCTGTGGAGATGGTCCTGTGCTGTCTGTCCTGCGGGAAGAAGCTGGACAATTGAGAAGAATCCAGGGGAGGACCCGTCATGGAAGGATCATGCGGAGCGCTGGTCTGGAGGGGCTTGGTGACTCAATTGGAGGACGCATCTTAAGTTAACCTACCACATAATACTGCCGGGTCGGCTTAAAGGTTCTGGTACTGTGTTGCTGTTCACTGAAAACTACTACATCCTGTGGCAGAGGATTGTACAGTTTTGTTTCACTCAAGTCTGTGGCAGAGACTTTCTATTCGTGCTGCGCACCGGCTGCTAGGTTAGTGAGAGAGACCTATCCGGGCGGGCAAAGATTTAATCCTGAATTGAAGATACATTCATCCCTGAGATTTCAATTCCTTAGTGCTACACCAAGAAAAGGTATTTGAACTTCCCTGCAACTCTTCTTCTACCTCTTTCCTGCTACTTCTTCCAGTTATCTCCCATTAAAGCATTGGAAAACTATTAAAGTGACTGGTGCCTACATTGTTTGATGATAAGTTCAATGTGGACTCTAAATCTGGTATTGGTGAAACTACAGGTAAAAAGGCGGTGGAAACAGCCCGCTTTAAATCAGCAGCTCCACCATGAGTTATTGCTACATAACAAACTATGAAACAGTTTTTTGTTTTTTGTTTTCAAAATTTTCAGTTTTTTTTGTTTTGTTATTTAGCAAAAAATAAAAAACCCAATAGTGATTAAATACCACCAAAAGAAAGCTCTATTTGTGTGAAAAAAAAAAATAAAAATGTCATTTGGGTACAGTGTTGCATGACTGCGCAATTGTCATTCGAAGTGTGACAGCACTGAAAGCTGAAAATTGGTCTGCGCAGGAAGAGGGTTTAAGTGCCCAGTAAGCAAGTGGTTACACCCACAAAGTGTTTTTTTTAACCACTATTTCCTTTATTTTGGCTCTTGAAGTGTACAAAGGTAGACATTGGATGAAAGGTTTAGCGCTGGGAACCACTATTTGAAAGATAAAATGTGCATTTTATATACTATATAACTATATGGATCAGACCAAAATGAGGGACAAATGAGGAGGAAAGAGGTACAGTTGGCAGCTACGGGCTCTGTTATTACCAGGTAAACATTACAAGTCATGTGACCCAGAGCGAGTACAGACGTGTCTCAATACTCCCCTCTAGTGGACAGTTCAGCGTGCAACGAGATCTGCGCTCGATTGGTGGAGCCTGGACAAGATGTCTGCGCCCTTGTGAGAGCTGTCAGTGAGCGTCGAGTTGGTGACAATGTTGGGGCTGAGGAGAGCGGTGTGTGAAGTCCTGGGTCGGGGAGTCAGCTCTGACTTGCTGTCTGTAGGAAGGCAGGTTATCAGATGTCAGCCATGGATCAGAGAGAGAGTGAGCCGGCCTGCAGCAGGTATGTGTGTGTGAGGGGGCTCCTCGTGTCTGTTAGGGGCACCTTGACTTATTGGGCACAGCGCTGATCGATCATTGGATGATGCCTACAGAGGACTCCACACTGACACATGGGGGTGCAGCATGTCAGGCCCATTGCTGACAGCTGCATTAGGAATTATTGGGGTTATAAAAGAATCCAGTCACATCTAATGTGCAGGCTTTACACAGTACACACTTTTCAAAAAAAGACTGATCTTCTGATTAATGTATATGTATTACTTTACTGCCTAAAAGCCTGCAGAGCATTGCACCATCAGTGTATTGTGGGTGGACTGCACAGGCTCCTGCAGTATTCACACACAGGGGAGATTTACTAACACTGGTGCAGCTTTGCATAGTAACCAATCAGCTTCCAGGTTTCATTGTCAAAGCTTAATTGAACAAGCTGAAGTTAGAAGCTGATTGGCTACCATGCACAGCTGCACCAGATTCTGAGGACACCAGTATTAGTAAATCTCCCCCAGCCAAAACTTTTTTTTTTTTTTGGTGTAGTGTAAAATAGAGCGGGTGTGGATTACAACACCGCTCAGGTTTTTACTGCTCATGTTGAAGAGCCTCTCTGTCACTTCCTGTCCTGATGACAACCGTTTCAGGGAAATGTTCACGCATCTAACCCTTTGCCACTCTATTCAGAGCTAAATCCATAGGTTTTGGCTGGGCATACACTTTAACCAGTTCAACCCCAGAAGTTTTAACCCCCTTCATGACCAGGCCATGTTTTGCGATATAGCACTGCGTTATTTTAACTGACAATTGCGTGTGGCATGCGACACTGTACTCAAATAAAATTCCTGTTCTGCCTCTGTGGGGAATGATCTCAAGTTGCCAGCAGACATCGCGTCAACCGAACCCGCTGATTGGCTCCCCCTCTGGCCAATCGGTATGCGCGCCCACATGGGCTAGTACAGTAAACTACGTACAGGTACGATTCACGCAGCCATTCCATTTTGCCGCAGTAAATCGGCGGGCAGTCGGCAAGTGGTTAGGAGCCTCCCTGTCACTTCCTGTCCTGGTGACAACAGTTTCAGGGAAACATCCGCACCTTTTGTCTAGTAAGACTTTTGTCACTGGGACAGTCAACAAAGAGAAAACTCTTAAACACAGCTCCAGATAGAAGTACAAATTTGACAGGGGTTCTAACCCATGGCCATTCTATCGAGAGCTAAATCAACAGGTTTTGTCTGGGCATACACTTTAAAGGATAAGTTTGACAAAAAATTATAAATGCACATTTTTTTGCAGGTAAAAAAAAAAAGCGCATTTATTATCTTTTGTTTCTGGAGCCGGTAAATCATTGCACCAGCGATCAAATCTGTCAGTGCACTGGTTTGGTCATACCTTGTACGAGAAAGCATTCTGACAGGAACACTCAATGAACTACCACAGCGCCGTGGTAGTTCATTGAGGGCCAGTTCACACCACCTGCAGTCCAGTGCATTTTTTTTCTGCATCAAAAAATGCATGGAAAGTAGAGTATATGGTTTTCAATGGCATAGTTCACACCAGTGCTTGCAGTTCCTGAAAAAAATTTAGAATGTGCTGCATTTTTTCTGCACTGGACTGTACTGGAACGCTGTAAAACGCATCAAAAATGCACCGGAATGCACCTAAATGCACCAAAAACGCACTGCAACACACTTATCCTTATTTAAGGTTAAGAAAAGAGGGGGGAAAAAAGCACTGGACTGCATCAAAAAATGCACCAAAAACGCATCAAACGCACCGTAACGCATCAAAAACGCGCATGCAGAAAGGCACCTGGAACGCATCCAGACTGTGTTTCTATGGTATGAACCAGTCCTGAAAGCTACAAGCTGACAGCTTTTTTATTCATGGAAAAGTCCTGAAAGTTGCACACCTCTGCAAAACCCTGTAAGAAGATGTATGACCAGGCCATGCCCCCAACTTGTTTCACTCCGCCCACAGAGCTTTGTCATGATCCACTTTTATTAAATCACACACAGTTAAAAAACCGTTCACATGGGAGCTTGTACAAACAACGATTAGAGCCGAACTCGAAAATGCCGGTGTGGCGTGAGTACCACGGATCAAATGTGACGTCACCGACTGACTCTGCCTAACACTTTTCACCCCTCTTATGGGAACTCCTAAGGACGCCTATAGGAGGGTTGAAACACGTTGAGCGAAGTCAGCCAATGTCATTACTTCCGGGTCCGTGGAACATACGGCAGCATTTCCGGATTCAGCTGTAATCATTGTGCAGCTAGTTGTTGATTTTAAGAGTTACAGTTGTGCTCATAAGTTTACATACCCTGGCAGAATGTATGATTTCTTGGCCATTTTTCAGAGAATATGAATGATGACACAAAAACTTTTCTTTCACTCATGGTTAGTGTTTGGCTGAAGCCATTTATTATCAATGGCTTTTATCATTCATATTCTCTGAAAAATGGCCAAGAAACCATAAATTCTGCCAGGGTATGTAAACTTATGAGCACAACTTGGGCCCAGAGGTAGAGATAGTCAGTCAGTCAGTCAGTCAGTCAGTCAGTCAGTCAGTCAGTGCTAAACATATTCCAGAGGGTGGTATTGGGGGCATTAGTTGTAGGTTGACTAAAGCACATAAAGTGGCAAGGCAAGTATAGTAACAAGTCCTAGTTGCAATCTCGCTACACCCAATAAGAGGATAGTATGCGACCGATCTAAACTACGTGGCATGTTCACCAATGCCAAGAGCCTGGCGGACAAGATGGGTGAACTAGAGATACTGTTGTATGAGGAGGATTTTGAGGGAATTTCAGAGACCTGGTTCAACAGCTCTCATGATTGGCTGGTAACCATTCAAGGGTATACCCTTTATCGCAGGGACAGAGAGGGTAAAAAAGGGGGAGGGGTATGCCTATATAACAAGAATAATGTACAAGTGAATGTGAGAGATGACATCACTTAGGGAGCTAGGGAGGAGGTGGAATCCTTATGGGTAGAGCTCCAAAGGGATGAAGCTAAGGGGAAAATAATGCTGGAAGTATGCTATAGGCCCCCTAACCTAAAGGGAGGAGGGGGAAATAGATCTCCTATCACGATTTGGATTAGCAGTAAGGATGGGAAGTGTTATCATAATGGGGGATTTTAATTATCCAGACATAGACTGGGCAGAGGGAACCACGCATTCGTCCAAGGCTCGCCAGTTCCTTAATGCCTTGCAGGACAATTTCATGGTTCAGATGGTAGACGCACCAACTAGAAATGAAGCGTTACTAGATCTACTGATTACCAACAATACAGACCTGATCACGGATGTGGTAATACGGGGCAGTTTAGCAAACAGCGATCACAGGTCAATTGGCTTCAGTATAAATTGCATAAATGGGATACATAAGGGAAATACAAGGACACTGAATTTCAAAAGGGTCAACTTCACTAAACTACGAACCTTGCTAGAAGGCATAAACTGGGATAAAATTTTGGGAACAAAGCACACAGAGGAGAGATGGGTTTGGTTTAAGAGCTTAAGGGCATTAGCAAATGCATCCCATTGGGTAATACATTTTAAAAGAACAAACAAAAGTCCTGGATGGCTTAACTCCAATGTAAAAATGCATATAAAAGCAAAGGAGAAGGCCTTCAAAAAATACAAGGTTGAGGGATCATCATCAGCATTCAGACTACTGACTGGAGAAAAGCCAATGTAGCATCAATATTTAAAAATTGCCCAAAACACAACCCTGGGAATTACAGACCAGTAGCATAACATTAATAGTATGCAAGCTTGTAAGGCGCGTGCCCGGCGGCTGCAATGTCCACGGGGCACCCGCGTTCGCTCCTGAGAAAGGCAGTACAAAGATCTGTCAATGTAAACAGACAGATCTTCATTCTGTCAGGGGAGAGGAGACAGATCTGTTGTTCATACTAAGTATGTATGAACAATGATCGGTCTCCTCCTCCAGGCAGTCCCATCCCCCCACAGTTAGAATCACTCCCTAGGACACATTTAACCCCTTGATCGCCTCTTAATGTTAAACCCTTCCCCGCCAGTGACATTTACACAGTACTCAGTGGCTATTTCTAGCACTGATTGCTGTAAAAATGTCAGTGGTCCCACAAAGTATCAAAAGTGTCCGATCTGTCCGCCGCAATGCCGCAGTCCTAATAAAAATCGCAGATTACCGCCATTAATAGTAAAAAAAAAAAAATAATAATAATAAAAATGCCATAAATACATCCCCCTATTTTGTAGACGCTATAAACCAAACCAATCAATATACGCTTATTGCGATTTTTTTTATTTTTTATCATTATTATTTATTTTTTTTACCAAAAATATGTACTGTAGAAGAATTCATATCGGCCTAAACTGAGGAAGAAATTTGTTTTTTTAATATTTTTTGGGGGGGTATTTATTATAGCAAAAAGTAAACAATATTGCTTTTTTTTTTCAAAATTGTCGCTCTTTTTTTGTTTGTAGCGCAAACAATAAAAAACTCAGAGGTGATCGAATACCACCAAAAGAAAGCTCTATTTGTGGGGAAAAAAAGGACATCAATGTTTAGGTACAGCGTAGCATGACCGCGCAATTGTCAGTTAAAGCGACGCAGTGCCGTATCGCAAAAAATGGCCTGGTCATTAAAGGGGAAAATCCTTCTGGAGCTGAAGTGGCTGGTGCTATATAAGAATGGTATCTTTCCTCTGGAATGATTGGGACTTCTTAGGGTTGGAAGATTTCACTGGTTCAAAGCACTGTGTTTGAATGGTTGCGGGTAAGGATGAGCTCAAGCGTGTTCGCAACCGCATGTGCAGAGCCCGCCAGGAAGTGGGCACTGCGGAGCGCTTATCAAAAGCAGTGAGACATTTTCCTGATCCGTGGCTGCAGAGATCGGGAAAAGTCTCACTGCCTGTGATTAGCGCTGTGCAGTGCCCACTTCCTTGCGGGCTCTGCATGTGCGGTTGTGAACACGCTAGAGCTCTTCCTTAGTTGCGGGGACAGCAGGAGGAATTCTATCAATACTGTCTATGTTGATGGGGGGGATTTCTTTCCTGAAACCCCTGATTGCAGGAAAGAAATTCGCTCCATCTAAGTTATTTGCACATCAAATATATCCTATTAATACTGATTTATGTAAAATAATTTAAAATAACTTCTCAAGACATATAAGCTATCTTCCTTTTTTCAGGTGCAAATCTTATTCAAGTCGCCAGGACATATGCTACGAAAACAACAGGTCAGTATTTTGGAACTAACAATAAAAAATGCATGATGTCAACCACTTGGTAGGATTAATATTCTGCTATGGAAATATTGGGGTTGATTTACTAAAACTGGAGTGCAAAATCTGGTGCAGCTGTTCATGGTAGACAATCGGCTTCTAACTTCAGCTTGTTCAATTAAGCATTGACAATAAAACCTAATTGGTTTCTATGCAGAGCTGCACCAAATTTCTTTAGTAAATCAACCATTAAGGCCCCTTTCACACAGGCTTTCCGATCAGGTCCGCTGTCAGTTTTTCAGACGGAACTGATCAGACACTCCATTCACTCCTATGGGGCAGCGGATGTCAGCGGTGACATGCCTGCTGACACCCACTGCTATCCGATCCTGTCCGTGAAATCAAGACGGATGGAAACCCTATTTTCCATCTGTCTGGAGGATCAGATCGGATGGGATCGGATGAAAACGGACCGCCTGTCTCCACATAGAGGAGAACGGGGCTCTGACAGGTCCGTCTCAGCACAGTAAACGGAGACAGATGTCATCCGCCTGCCCAGTGGGAATCAGCAGATCAATCCCCTGCTGAGCAAAGCAGACTCCATCGGGCGGACCACCTGCGTGAAAGAGCCCCTACTGTCTCCCCACCTTCTCAGGCTACATTCGTACTTTTAGTGTTTTATACGCATGATATAAAAGAAAGGTTTACAGCCCAGCTCTCCAGTGAGCACGGGTGGGGGGCATGCAGAGCAGAGAGCTGGTGACTGACAGCAGCTCTCTGTTTGCGGAGCACTGAGAACTAAAAAATCAGCCATGTTTTATCACTCAGTTTTTGGTATTAAAAACGGCAGGAGACAGATGCAGAATCCTTTTTTTTTTTTTTTTTTTTTTTAGAAATTATACTTACCTAGGTGGATGCAGCATCGATCTGATTCTGCATCTATTCCCTGCTGTTTTTAAGACTCAGACCGAGTACAAGTACAGATACTTTTTTTCAAGTACTTTGCGTTACCGATTACCGATACCTTTTTTTTATGTCATGTGACAGTTTGATGGGCACTGATAGATGGCACTGACTGATGGGCACTGATAGGTGGCTGTTGCTGATAGGTGGCACTGATGGATGGCACTGAAATGCAGAAATAAATGACATGAGAGGATTTATTTTGAAATGCCATGCTGCGATGCCCATCTTGCATCTTGGCACACCCTGCACTCGGCCGCATTAATCAGCAGCAGATATCTTGTTACACCCAGCCCAAACTAGCGTCGGGATGTTCAACCTGCTGACGGCGACCGAATGTGATGGCTCCGGTCACCGATCCTGCTGCGCCCTGCTCCCCTGCCAGCTTACCTAGCTAGTTCCACTGCCATTGAAGACTCGCTCTCCGCTCCGCTGACTCCACCCATTGACTCCGCTCGCTGACTTCCAGTTGCGCGTAGCCTCTGACTCCGCCCGACACTCCCAGGTATCTGATAAGGCATCACAAACATTTGTGCAAGTACAAGTACTCGCGCAAATGCTCGGTATTGGGACAACCCTACACAGGAGAAGTACAGTCAAACAAGCTTTGGCTGTACTTCTCCTTTAAGTTGTGTCTATATGCATTAACATTAATCCCCATGGAACATACCGTATATACTCGACTATAAGTCGAATTTTTCAGCACATTTTTTTGTGCTGAAAGTGCCCCCCTCGACTTATACTCAAGTCAAGCAGTTTCTGCAGCAAAAAAATTCATTTTCCGAACCGACTTTGGGGCCCCGTATCTCAGGGCCACTTGGTGCTAGGAACCCCAAATTTGGTGTGCAAACGCAGTGGAACTGGTACCACAACATATTCAAAGATGAAGTTCCTATCACTAAGCGGCTCCGAGATACGGGGCCCCAAAATCGGTTTGGAAAATGTCATTCTCTGCTGCAGAAAAGTGCTTGACATTTTCTGAACTGATTTTTGGGGCCCTGTATCTCGGGGCCACTTAGTGCTAGAAACCCCAGCTTTGAAAATTTTATGGTGCTAGTTCCACTGGGTTTGCACCAAATTTGGGGTTCCTAGCACTAAGTGGCCCTGAGATACGGGGCCCCAAATTCGGTCAACTGTGTCCATCTGCAGCAATGTCATTTCACGACCCTTTGGGTTCAGAGACCCCAAATTTTGGCTGCAGCTAGGGGGCATCTAGGAACCCTTAACTACCGAGTTTGAAGTTCAGGGAACCTATGGCTGCAAATGGGCACAGTGAGCCATGCAAATGGGCACAGTGATGATGCAAATGGGCATTGTTGACCCTCTTTTCCACTTACAGTAGCTGTGCATTTCTCACCCTCGTCTTATACTCGGGTCAATAAGTTTTTCCCATTTTTTTTGTGGTAAATTAGGGCCTCGACTTATACTCGGAACGACTTATACTCGAGTATATACGGTACATTTGCTGGAACCTGCATAAAAAAATGCAGCAAGCAGGGTTTTTTTTTTTTTTTTTTTTTAACACACTGCACCAAAACACATAGGTGTGGAGGCTCTATGTTTCTGATATATTGGGGTTGATTTACTAAAACTGGAGAGTACAAAATCTGGTGCAGCTGTGCATTTTAGATAATTAGCTTCTAACTTCAGCTTGTACAATCAAGCTTTGACATAAAAAAAAAAGAAAAAACCTGGAAGCTGATTAGTTGCACCAGGTTTTGCCCTCTTCAGTTTTAGTAAATCAACCCTGTTGTCACATTTATGAACAATTGTTATCCGTTCCTTTCCACTATTCTGAAATGGCTGTTACACCGAGCCGCGGGGGGCGTCGGCGGTAAGGCGGCGCTATTTTTAGCGCCGCTTTACTGTCAATTTAGCGCCGCTATTCGGCCGCTAGTGGGGTGGTTTTAATCCCACGCTAGTGGGCAAAAAGGGGTTAAATCCGCCCGCAAAACACCGCCGGAACGGCGTTTTGCCAGCGGTATCGCAGCGCTGCCCCATTGATTTCAATGGGGAGCAGCAGTGGAGGAGCGGTGGGTTCATCGCTCCAAAGAAGCTGCTGGCAGGACTTTTTGTGACGTCCTGCCAGCGCACTGCTCCAGTGTGAAAGCCCTCGGGCTTTCACACTGGAGTGAATGGAGCTGCTTTTTTCAGGCACTATTTTTAGCGCTGTAGCGCCTGAAAAACGCTGGCAGTGTGAAAGGGGTCTTAAAGTTCTTATTTATTCAGGTCACGGTTCACAAAGTAGTAATTTGTCACATTCATCTGGGCTTATTCTGTAATGTTGAAGATCTTGCAATACTCATCCAAGCTTCACCATTGAGCCTCAGAATTGAGAATGCTACTTGGATGACTAGAGAAACCTCAAAAACATCGCAAAACAAGTCCAACAGATTAGCTACTACTGAAAAACGTAAAAACTGAAGTTGACAAAAATTACAAAACCATCATCAAATTTCTCTTTTTATTATATGTATGTATTTTTATTCTTCAGGAGTTAGTAGCCAGTTGGATGATTTGCCGCCCACATTGCTTAAGAAGGAGTATGGTGAAGTGCAAAAAGTAGAAGAGTAAGTATGTCATAATGTTTTAATTCTTGGGTGATTGTTTCTGTATCTGTAATGACATTTCTGTATTTTGTTCATAGCAGTGAAATCTACACAGATTATCACATTTGAAGTTGATCAGTACTTTGTCCACCTTTCCATTGCTTCCCCACCACTCTGATCCACCACCAGCGTCCATGAGATTCCAGTGTATAACTCAACTTTCTGAGTAAGATGAAAGGTATACAAGGGTTGTGCATACTCCCTCAGCCCACATATGATAGTGCTGAAGTCTGGCAGCATTCAGCCACCAAGCACTGCACTGTGGGTGTGTCACATGTTCTCCTGTACCTAGAAATTTTGCACATTTCCCAGGTAGGCCAGCAGTGGTTTGGAGAAGCAATTGGAAGGTAAATATACACTATTTTGCCAAAAATATTGGGACGCCTTCCTTTACGTGCACATGAACTTTAATGGCATCCCAGTCTTAGTCTGTAAGGTTCAATATTGATTTGGCCCCCCTTTGCAGCTATAACAGCTTCAACTCTCCTGGGAAGGCTGTCCACAAGGTTTAGGAGTGTGTCTATGGGAATGTTTGACCATTCTTCCAGAAGGGCATTTGTGAGGTCAGGCACTGATGTGGACGAGAAGGCCTGACTCGCAGTCTCTGCTCTAATTTATCCCAGAGGTGTTCTATTGCAGTGGTTCTCAACTCCTGTCCTCAGGACCCACTAACAGGCCAGGTTTGCAAGATAACTGAAATACATCACATGTGATATCATTTGCTGCTCAGTGATTGCAGTATTCTAGTCTGCATCTCCCCCAAGGTAATACTTAAAATCTGGCCTGTTAGTGGGTCCTGAGGACCAGAGTTGAGAACCACTGTTCTATTGGGTTCAGGCCAGTCAAGTTCCTCCACCTCAAACTCACTCATCCATGTCTTTATGGAGCTTACTTTGTGCACTGGTCCATATCATTTGGTGGAGGGGGGATCATGGTGCGGGGATTTTTTTTAGGGGTTGGGCTTAGCCCCTTAAGTCCAGTGAAGGGAACTCCTTAAGGCATCAGAATACCAAGACATTTTGGACAATTTCATGCTCCCAACTTTGTGGGAACAGTTTGTGGATTGGCCCTTCCTGTTCCAACATGACTGCCCACCAGTGCACAAAGGTCCATAAAGACATGGATGAGCCAGTTTTGGGTTGGAGGACCTTGACTGGCCTGCACAGAGTCCTGAGCTCAACCCAATGGAACACCTTTGAGATGAATTAGAGTGGAGACTGCAAGCCAGACCCTCTTATCCAACATCAGTGCCTGACCTCATAAATGCGCTTCTGGAAGAATGGTCAAACATTCTCATAGACACACTCCTAAACTTTGTGGACAGCCTTCCCAGAAGAGTTGAATCTGTTATAGCTGCAAAGGGTGGGCCAACTCAATATTGAACCCTACGGACTAAGACTGGGATGCCATTAAACTTCATGTGCGTGTAAAGGCGGGCGTACCAATACTTTTGGCAATATAGGGTATCTACCTGTTAGAGCTGCACGATTCTGGCTAAAATGAGAATCACGATTTTTTTGCTTAGAAGATCACGATTCTCGTGGCGTAACATCATCTTTCACATTAAAACAAAAAAAATTGGGCTAACTTTACTGTTTCATTTTTTTGTTTTTTTTTATTCATTGAAATGTATTTTTTCCCAAAAAATTGCATTTGAAAGAACGCTGGGCAAATACAGTGTGACATAAAATATTGCAGCAATTGCCATTTTATTCCCTAGGGTCTCTGCTAAAATATATATAATGTTTGGGGGTTCCAAGTAATTTTCTAGCAAAAAATATTGATTTTTAACTTATGAAAGAAGTGTCAGAAAACTTCCTGCATTTGTTGTTGAAAACTTGGCAGACTGCCCAGATTATTTATTTACACATAAGTTCTATCCCTTTGATCTTAGAAGGAAGCTCCCTTACAATGTTTCAAGTTAAAGATTTGGCAGAATGCCCGGATGCTTTCTTTTGACAGCTGAGTGAGCAGAAAGTCTCTCCACTAGTTTATATGAAAGAGATCGGGGGGGGGGGGGGGGGGGGGAATCGAGATCACAATTTTTTAACGATTAATTGTGCAACTCTACTACCTGTTCTATACAATGAAGTCTTCAATCTCTTGTTTTTGAAGCTGGCTATCATATTGTGAAGGATTGCTAAACATTTTAGGGGGTAAAGTATTATAATTTCATTATCAATGTGTCGTTCCAAAACACAAAGAACGAAAAGTACATTTTTTTGCAGCATAGTTAAGCCATATCTAACAGCTATGATCTGCCTGCAGTATTGCATTTAAAGAGTATGTAAACTCAACATTTTATATTCCGGATATGTGCCTGCTGTATTATGTACTTGCATGAAAAAAATATCCCGTTTTCTCTATTGATTCCTTTTGTGTGAATTCCCTGGTATTCTTGCCAGTCCCTCTGCTTTCCTATTACAATCTGACCACACTAGGCATGAGAGCACAGTGTGGTCAGTTCTCTAGCTGTGCTGGAAACACAGCCTGCTCCCCTCCAATGATCAGACTTGTCCTGACCCTCACTCCCCTGCACAGCCATTTACTGGGAAGACCAGTGTACTGCCCTTTCTCCTCCCCTGGCTCTTATGTAGCAGAGAACATAGATTATGTGATCACTTATAAAAAATGGAAATGAAGGGTGTTTATAATGTTTTTTCTATATCTGTTCACAAATGTTTTGCCTTTTATTTTTATTTTTAAACTGAATGGGTTGTTTTACAAGTTGGTGGGTTACATATACTTTAAGGTGTTTTTTTATATTTGTTTCCTTCCAGAGTTAATGAAGTTGTCAAAAGGCTATTGTCATTACACATGGCAAGTCAGGTCAGTACCTGTTTGAGCAGTGTTGCATCTTATTTTTGTTTGGTAAAAAAAACAGTCAAGTAGATTAGATTCTCATTGGAAAATCTTTTTATAGTGTATCACAATCAATATGCTTGAATTTCAAAGAAGTTTAATCTTGACCACCTTAGTACCAGCATGTTATACCACCTTCCTGGCCAGGCCATTTTTCCCTTTTTTAGTGCTGCGACAATTTGACTGGCATTTGCTCAGCCATGCAGTAGTGTACCCAAATTCATTTTACATCATTGTTTTTTAAACAAAGAGAGCTTTGTTGGTATTTAACCACCCTTTTATTGTTACCGTATAAAGGGAAAAAAAGACTACAAAATTGGGATTGCTTACATTTACTTTTCATTTCTAATTTATTTTATTTTCACTTATGATAAATTTAATTTCTAATAGATAATAATTAGAGTTGTTTCCTGGCATAAAACATTAGGGTTGCATTGTATTAAAACAGACGTTCAGGCAAAAAGTGGACGTGACTATGGTGCACTGAATCCCCCCAAAAGCATTAAAACGGGTTGGTACCTTTTGCGCTGCAAAAACACAGTTGTCCGTTTTGGTGCTGTGGCGCCATTCATTCCTAACGGCACCCTAGCCCATGGGCTTTTTAATGCTCCACAACTCACAGTAACACACTACTGTGTGTGAGGAGTGCACCTCCTTTAAAAAAAAAAAAAGTGCATGTAATGTATTTTTTAAATGTGTTTTTAGCCCATTGGGGAACTAACCAAATCGAATGGGCTGCCCCAACATAATGGAAGTTAATGTGCAAAATAACGCACTTTAGTGCACTTTGTATTAACAAACCACAAAAGCCAGCCTAATTGTTAACCACTTGCCGACCAGCCGCCGCAGTTTTACTGCGGCAGAATGGCAAGGCTGGGCAAAACGACGCTATGTAACGTCACTTCTCCCTGTGGCCACTAGGGGAGCGCGCTCGCCCATGGACCCGATGCGAGTGGCCAGCGATTGCAATCACCGCCGGCTCCTGCGATCGCACGTGGCACACCGAGAACCAGGATCTGTGTGTGTAAACACACAGTTTCCGGTTCTCTGAGGGTAAAAGAGATTGATCGTCTGTTCATACAGAGTATGAACAGCGATCTGTCATCTCCCCTACACAGCCCCCTTCAGTTAGAACACACACAAGGGAGCACAATTAACCCTTGATTGCCCCCCTAGTGTTAACCCCTTCCCTGCCAGTGACATTTTTTCAGTAATCAGTGCATTTTTATAGCACTGATTGCTGTATAAATGCCAATGGTCCCAAAAATGTGTCAAAAGTGTCAAGTGTGTCTGCCATAATGTCGCAGTCCCGATAAAAATCGCAGATCGCCGCCATTACTAGTAAAAAAAAAAAAAAAAAATAATAAAAATGCTATAAAACTATCCCCTATTTTGTAGACGCTATAACTTTTGCGCAAACCAATCAATATACGCTTATTGCGATTTTGTTTTTTACCAAAAATATGTAGAAGAATACATATCAGCCTAAACTGAGGAAAAATATTGCTTTTTTTTATATATTTTTGGGGGGATATTTATTAAAGTAAAAAATATTGCGTTTTTTTTTTCAAAATTGTTGCTCATTTTTTGTTTTATAGTGCAAAAAATAAAAACCGCAGAGGTGATCAAATACCACCAAAAGAAAGCTCTATTTGTGGGAAAAAAAGGACGTTAATTTTGTTTGGGTGCAACGTCGCACGACCGTGCAATTGTCAGTTAAAGCGACGCAGTGCCGAATCGCAAAAAGTGCTCTGGTCGGGAAGGGGGTAAAATCTTCTGGGGCTGAAGCAGATAAAGGTGATACTACTTGGTTGAAATAACACCCCCCCCCCCCCCCTCCCCAATCAATGGTGGTCAGTAGCATTTTTAAATCCCCTACCATTAGTGGTCAGTGGCCCTATATAAGAGCGTAACACATATACGCAGCATCCAAGAGGTGGGCTTGAAACCTGGGGGCTACATATATGTTCTTGTGTTGCACAGCTGCCGGATCACACACCCCTGTTACTGCCGTTCACCCCAGAGGTGTTATTAAAGAGAACCTGAGCATTCTTTCTATTGTTTTGTTGAAATACTCAAACACTTTAAAATCAAGAGAACCTGTCACTAAAAAAATACATCATATATGAGACTTTTTGTCCCCTCCCACCACCATATACACGCACCTACAAATGTTATGCACCTACGTAAACCATTAATGTCTAAACCGCTGGCGACAAAAGTGAGTACACCCCTAAGTAAAAAAGTCCAAATTGAGCCCAATTAGCCATTTTCCCTCCCCAGTGCCTTGTGACTCGTTAGTGTTACAAGGTCTCAGGTGTGTTAAATTTGGTGTTATCGCTCTCACTCTCCCATACTGGTCACTGGAAGTTCAACCTGGCACCTCATAGCAAAGAACTTTCTGATTATCTGAAAAAAAATGTTGCTCTACATAAAGACGGCCTAGGCTATAAGAAGATTGCCAAGACCCTGAGAAACTGAGCTGCAGCACAATGGCCAGGACCATACAGCAGTTTAACAGGACAGGTTCCACTCAGAACAGGCCTCGCCATGGTCAACCAAAAAGTTGAGTGCATTTGCTCAGCGTCATATCCAGAGGTTGTCTTTGGGAAATAGACGTATGAGTGCTGCCAGCATTGCTGCAGAGGTTGAAGAGGTGGGGGGTCAGCTTGTCAGTGCTCAGACCATACACCGCACACTGCATCAAATTGGTCTGCATGGCTGTCATCCCAGAAGGAAGCCTCTTCTAAAGATGATGCACAAGAAAGCCCGCAAACAGTTTGTTGAAGACAAGCAGATTAAGGACATGGATTACTGGAACCATGTCCTGTGGTCTGATGAGACCGAGATAAACATATTTGGTTCAGATGGTGTCAAGCGTGTGTGGCGGCAACCAGGTGAGGAGTACAAAGACAAGTGTGTCTTGCCTACAACCAAGCATGGTGGTGGGAGTGTCATGGTCTGGGGCTGCATGAGTGGTGCCAGCACTGGGGAGCTACAGTTCATTGAGGGAACCATGAATGCCAACATGTACTGTGACATACTGAAGCAGAGCTGAGGGTAAAGGTGATGGACTGGCCAAGCATGTCTCCAGACCTAAACCCTATTGAGCATCTGTGGGGCATCCTCAAACAGAAGGTGGAGGAGCGGAAGGTCTCTAATATCCACCAGCTCCGTGATGTCATCATAGAGGAGTGGAAGAGGACTCCAGTGGCAACCTGTCAAGTTCTGGTGAACTCCATGCCCAAGAGAGTTAAGAGAGTGCTGGAAAAAATGGTGGCCACACAAAGTATTGACACTTTGGGCCCAATTTGGAAGTTTTCACTTAGGGGTGTACTCACTTTTGTTGCCAGCGGTTTAAACATTAATGGCTGTGTGTTGAGTTATTTTGAGGGGACAGAACATTTACACTGTTGTACAAGCTGTACACTCACTACTTTACATTGTAGCAAAAGCGGCTCTGGCACAAAAAAGGGTTAAAGGGCTGTTCATTTTTATTTTATTTTTGGCTAGGGTTCTGCTTTAAAGTATGCTTTGGCAAATAAATATACTTATTCTGGTGTGGTAGCTTTATTAATTAAGCCTAATGTCTTCTACCACTGATTGCAGGTAAGAGATGCTCTTTTATTGTGAACCTGTGCTATACCCGTGTGAAGTAAACGAAGTACTCCTTCCTCTCTATGATTATCAGGATGCAAAAATTCAAAATGAACGACAGATTTCAAAAAATAGTAGGACAAACCCCCAAAAAATCTTCAAATATACTGTATTAATAGTAAAAAGGTCAGGTCTGAGCATGTAGGCCCTTTACAAAATAATCTAGAGTGGGTGACTGTGTATACAAAAGAGCATGGGGGAGCTCATGTCCATAATGGGGGTGGTAGTGATACAGCCGCAAATGATCCACAATGGCTCAAAAGTGATATGGTCCAGAAATAATTAGACTGGATAAAGGTGGATAAAGCACCTGGACCAGATGGTATCCACCCACGGATCCTAAAAGAATTGAGCTCTGTCATTTCAAGGCCATTGTTTCTAATATTAAGGGACTTGTTAATGACTGAAATGATACCACTGGATTGGCGTGGGGCCAATGTGGTGCCCATATTTAAAAAGAGATCAAAGTCTTTACCAAGTAACTATAGACCTGAGAGTTTAATAAAAGACCACATAGATGAGTTATTGCTGGAAAAAAAATATTTTAAACAACAGACAGCATGGATTCATGAAAGACTGAAGTTGTCAAACCTGATTTCCACTGCCATTTTAGTGGCGCTATTTGGTCGCTAGCAGGGCGCTTTTATCCCCCGCTAACGGACGAATAGAGGGTTAAATGCGCCCGTGTAGCACCGCTGCTGAAGTGCTTTGCATGTGCTTCGGCAGCGGTGCCCATTCATTTTTATGGGCAGGAGCGGTGTGTACACCGCTTTTTCACCGCTCCAAAGATGGGGTGCTGCACTCTGGCTTTCACAATGGGACTGCAGGGGAGGTGTTTTTCAGGCGCTTTTACAGGCACTATTTTTAGCCCCAAATCACCTGAAAAATGCCCCAGTGTGAAAGGGGTTTTAGAGCTGTGAAAATGTGGAATAGACTCCCTCCCAAGGTGGTTCTGGCAAGCTCAGCTTTAAAAAAGGCCTGGGCTCTTTCCTAAATGTACAGAATATAATTGGGTACTAACATTTTATAGGTAAAGTTGATCCAGGGAAAATCCGATTGCCTCTCTGGGGATCAGGAAGGAATTTTTTTCCCCTGCAGTAGCAAATTGTATCATGCTTTGCTGGTGTTTTTTGCCTTCCTCTGGATCAGCTGTGGGTATAGGTTTGTGTATATGGGATTGTAGTTTTATTATTTATTATTATTATTATTATTATTATTTTTTTGGTCGAACTAGATGGATTTGTTTATTTATTTTCAACCTGACTATGTAAATATGATTACATTATTCAACTTACCTTTGCTTTTCAACCATCCTGTTTGGCTGGGAGCAGAGAGACATATTTGGTAGAGGTCGACCGATATATCGGCCGATATTGGCCATTTTTGATAAATCGGCATTAGCCGATTATTATCAAAATTAGGCCAATATTTAACATTACCCCGCCGTTCCTCCCTTCTCCACACTCAGCGCGGCACTTGATGCTTGCCAGAGCCGTTGAGTGTGTGAAGTTGGCACGTAACAGAGAGGAGAGAGAGAGGGATCTGTAAGAATTGAGGTTGATGTCGGGGGTGGGCGGGACCCGGCCGCTATCAAACACTAGCCAATGGGATGGGATCTGGGCGGGCCGCTACGTGTATGTGGCCCCGCCCCTTTTCTTAAGCAGCCCAATCATTGGCTGCTGTTTGATAGCTGATGGGTCCCGCCCACCCCGGCCGGGTCCCGCCCACCCCGACATTAGAGCCCTTTCACACTGGGGCGGGCGGCGGCAAAGCGCCGCTATTGTAAGCGGCGCTTTACCGTCGGCATGCGGCCGCTAGCGGGGCGGTTTTACCCCCCCGCTAGCGGCCGAGAAATGGTTAAAAACCATCGCAAAGTGCCTCTGCAGAGGCACTTTGCCGGCGCTTTGCCGGCGGTATAGCCGCGCCGTCCCATTGATTTCAATGGGCAGGAGCGGTAAAGAAGCAGTATACACTCCGCTCCTTCAACGCTCCGAAGATGCTGCTGGCAGGACTTTTTTTACCGTCCTGCCAGCGCATCGCTCCAGTGTGAAAGCCCTTGGGGCTTTCACACTGGAATGAAAGTAGCGGCACTTTCAGGTCGGTTTGCAGGCGCTATTATTAGCGCAATAGCGCCTGCAAACCGCCCCAGTGTAAAAGGGCTCTTAATCTCAATTCTGAAGACTCTCCATTGTCAGTTTCACACGCCTTTACTCTGCTTACTGTGAAACCTGCCAGTGCCAATCAGTGCCACCTACCAGTGCCATGCCAAGCAGTGCCACCTGCCAGTGCCATGTCAGTTCCAAACCAGTGCCACCTGCCAGTGCAAGCCAGTGTCACCTGCCAGTGCCAATCGGTGTCATCTGTCAGTGCCACCTGCTAGTGCCAGTGCCCCCACCAATCAGTGCCACCTGCCAGTGCCAACCAGCGCCACCGCCAATCAGTGGCACCTGCCAGTGCCAGCCACTGCCACCTCCAACCAGTGCCACGCCAATAGTGCCACCTGCCAGTGCCAATAGTGCCACCTGCCAGTTCCAAACCAGTGCCACCTGCCAATGCCTGCCAGTGCCAACTTCCAGTACCACCTGCCAATCAGTGCCACGTGCCAGTGCCACCTGCCAGTGCCAACCAGTGCCATGTCAGTTCCAAACCAATGCCACTGCTAATCATTGCCACCTGCCAGTGCCAGCCAGTGCCACCTGCCTAAGCCAACCGGTGCCACAGTCAGTGCCATCTGTACTGAGGACATCAAGTGTGTGGTAGAGTGACAGGAACAAGCAGGGAGGAGTGGAGTGGGTGAGGTCGTTTGTTTTTTTTTTTTTTTTTTTTGTTTTTTTTATTAAATCGGCCTAAAATATCGGCCACAAAAATCGGCATCATATATTGGCCATCGGCCGCCCCAATTTCTAAATATTGGTATCGGCATCGGCCAGAGAAAAACCCATATCGGTCGACCCCTATACTTGGTGCTTCTAAGTAAGGAGAGTGTTTAACTTCCTTATACAGGTCAATCGCCAAGCACGATTGCTTGGTAATTAGCTCAGTGCTGTTATGTATGGGCAAGGACAGACAGTTTTGTGTAAGTTCCAAATCACAACTCAGAGCTTACACAGGGCTTCCTCTCTTTGCTCTTTTTACTTTAATCTACAACTAAAAACTTGCGCTAGGAAATACAAATTCCAAATACCATAGAAAGAATTGACATAAAAACCTCCAATCCTTCTGTTGCTGCTGTTCAAAGTCTAACAACCATCAAAAATTCAAATTACAATCATCCACAGCGCATAGCAGGGATTCTCAAAATTTATCAGTTAAACCTAAATTTCATTATTTCTTTGCTATAATGATAAAAAAATGTGATAATATAGTGTAGTCCATATAATATTTAAGTCCCAAAACCATTCATTTCACAATTGCCATTCTTCATTAAAGTTATCGGTGCTCAAACTGTATATAAAAAAGTGCAAAGGTGCTCCAGGTAATCACATGCTGTGAAGTGTTCCTCACACCCCTCTTGTGCCCTTACTCACCAGAATGTATGGACCCCCAGCTGGTGTGCATGGGGGGCTCAAGCACTTATTCTTGGTGAGGACGGTAGTGTTGATGAAAAGTCTTCAGACTCCTCCTATTTGGCTGTGTATTATGATGTCTAATTTTCAGCAATGCTATCGCTCATCCAGATCAAAATAGAGGGAGAGAGCTCATATAGTGTTGTATTTTCTGTTTATTTGATAAAAAAGTTAAATACACACTTACAATAATCTAGATAGAAAACCGCTTTGTAATAATACAGATGCAACGCCAGGAAGGGCTTGGACTGCCTTCTGGTTCGCCGCGATTCCGTGCGCATTCCACCGTTACCTGACGTCACTGAAAGACCAGAATATATTATCAATTTTTTTATTATAGCACAGAAAAAAAAAAATTTAGGTTTAACTGATGAGTTTTGAAAATCACTGTTATGCGCTGTGGATGATTGTATTATATAACCTTATACTTTGCCTGGCACGGGTTCATTTTGAAGAATATGGTAAATAGATATGTTCTTGCTTTCTACAAATGTAGATTTGTAAGGTACATTTCACGATTTTTGTGCATAATTTTTAAATAATTATTTGTTTTCATATGTGAACCTAAAGCTTTAACTGTAACTTTATTAAAGGAGAAGAATGGACAAAGCTCTTTTGGCTTTACTTCTTCTGGGGGTCACAGGAGTGTAGTTATTTTTTCTGCACTCCTGTGACCCATTTTCATCCGACAGCAGGCTAAAGCCGCTGGTCAATGGTGTTTGATCGCTCAGTTCTCGATCTTAGAGCCAGTGGGGGACAGATGCAGCATCAGATCGATGCTGCATCCACCCAGGTGAATATAAAGTTTTTTGTTTTAATAGCCTATACTTCTCTTTTAATGTACTGTTCTGTGTCTTTTAGTCTGACAAGCTCAAAATAAAAATACAGCAGCTCGTGGATAAAGTGAAAAGAAGTCCTGAAGATAGAGCATCTAAAGAAGTCCAAAGTGAGTGCTAAGTTTTAGGAGAGAGATTTCAGTAAGCATAATTTTGTGTGTGCAGGTTTCCTTCTTTGTAGCTGTACTTTCTTTCTCTGTGCAGATATCCTTTAACCGCCTCCTGCCCACCGTATAGCCAAATGACGGTGGGCAGGATGCTCTCTTGTTCTGGCCCTGTACTGTAATTAGTGCCCTGATTACAGTGCAGCCCAAACAGTGCCCATCTGTGATGCCACTCTGTGCCCATCTGTGATGCCACTCTGCCCATCTATGATGCCAATTTGTGCCAATCAGTGCTGCCTATCCATGATATCTATCATTTCCCATAAGTACCACCTATCGGTGCCCATCGGTGCTGCATATCAGTGCCACCTCACCAGCGCACATCATTGAAGGAGAAAAATTACTTATTTACTAAATTTCTCAGACAGAAACTGAGAAAGCTTTTTTTTTTTTTTTTTTCAAAATTTTTGGTCTTTTTAAAAAAATGTAAGCAAAAAAATAATATATCTAGCGGTGATTAAGGTGGAGCTTTACCCAAAAGGGGCAGTTCTGCTCATCTGCCTCCTCCCTCCGGTGCCACATTTTGGCAGCTTTTCAGGGGGGAGCAGGTACATTGTTTTGACCCCGGAAGTTTGGCCCCCGGTTTTCCTTCCCCTGCTGCCGGGCCATTCCCAAAGCTCAGCGGTTTTGCACAGTAGAGACCCCGCTGTGTAGCCGCAAGGCTTCACTGCCGGTTTCCCTTACTAGCAATGGTGGCGGCAGCGCTCGATAGCTGATGAATTTGCCGATCAGGATTTGTAGCCTGGAGTTCCTCTTTAAATACCTCCAAAAGAAAGCTCTTTTTGTGGGAAGAAATTGATAAAAAATGTATTTGGGTACAGCCTTGCATGGCCACGCAATTGTCATTCAAAGTGTGATAGCGCTGAAAAATGGCCTGGGCAGGAATGGAGTGAAAGTGCCCGTTATTGAGGTAGTTAAATTCACTGCACCTTAACGTGTAAGTCAGGCTAGCAATCTACCCAGCCTTTGCTGAATAAAAAGGGTGAGGCTCAGAGGACCACTTGGTCTTTTTCTGCTTTCTGTGTTTCCACTTTTATTGTATATAGTGCTTTTGTCATTTAGGCTTTTTAAGGCACAAGTATTAGACTTTCATTTAAAGCATTTGTTACCCTAAAAAAAAAAATAGATCCCGTTCCCTTAAAGCATGTTCTGGCACACAATGCTTGTGCTGTGTAATGTGGCTCTTTGTATTACCTAAAGTACCTAGTTGTTCCTCCCTGGTTCTGCCCTCCCTCTGTAAACTGACCACAGTTTATCATGGCTGCTGAGCCCTGACACTGTGGTCAGTTTACGTGCCTCTGTCATCCGCAGCTCTCCTCTGTCCTCTCTCCCCTTCCTGCCTGTCAGCTTGTGACAGTGCCTGCTCTGCTACCCGCCCTTCCCCTCCTGCTGCTATCATAATTGTTATATATTCATACAATCTCCTGTGTTTAATATTGACATGTGCCCCAGTGTATGTGTTTTATAAAAAAATATGGCGATTTCTACTTTATTTCACAGCGCCTCCCGGCACTCACGTGACTGCTTGCCCCCGCCTCTTCTCCCCTCCTCAGCTGACGTCATCGGGATTTCTGGGCCCCTCCTGCTGTAGTTGTAAGCCCAGGGGAAGAGAGAGGCGAGCAGTCATGTGAGCGCCAGGAGGTGCTGTGAAGTAAGGTAAAAATCGTCATATTTTTATAAAACATATACGCTGGGGCACATGTTGTTATTAAACACTGTATTGTATGTTTCTAAACAAGTGGCTTTACAACCACTTTAAGTTAGTGTTGTGCAAAGGCCTGGCTAGGTAAAGCAGATTTCCTCCTGTGGGCAGTGTTGCATGATGTGGAAATGACCTCTTTCCTGTTCCTAAGTGATGCAAATCTGAACATAGGACATACATAACCATTGTTGCTACATCCTATAGTTGTTATAACAGAGGATTACAGGAAGTAAAACTTTTTTTTAGTTTTCACCTTAGTTCCCCTTTGAAATAGAGATGTGTTGTTCCAAATAATAAGAGGATGCCAAGTAGTAAAGGAGGAGAACCCTAAACAGTTTATATGCATATTAACATAAAATATTTATGAGTTATGGCATGTTAATATTAAAGATTTCATTTTTTTACTTAGATTTTAACATGGTGACTGCAGGGTTCTGTAAAACAGTTAGGACGACTGCCATAGGGAAACATTGATTTCCAAAACGTCTTTCAGGACAGCACCCGAGAGATCATGGCTCCTCCTCCCACAGGAAACACCTCATCAATTAAGTCTTTAAATTGGAATCCTCCACGTTGCCTCATCAGTTTTTTGTGTTTCCTCCAGCTGGAGGAACACCTCTGGTGGGAGCCATGATCTCTCAGGTTTATCCTGGGAGACACAGGTTCTCACCTGTTAGGTCTTTTTAGGCCAGGAGAGTGAGCCTCCCACTTGCCTCTTACATGGACGGTCCCGTGGGCTCCCTCTCCCTCTTCCGTGCTCGGGGAGAGCCTGTACGCCGGGGGTGCTGCCTCAATTTTTGGCCTGACGGGCGGCCGCCCTCTGTTCCTTTTTGGGAGCGAGCGGTGGCGGCCGCCATGTTGCTGGTGGCAGAAGAGCGCTTCAGCCACGTACAGGCAGCACTTCCGGGTCGGCGCGTGCGTCATTTCCGGCGCAAAGCGCAGTGGGAGAGGGCAGGGTCACCTGGCGCCTTATTTCCGGTTCCAGGTCAGCGCGGCGGCGTTTTCGAATCTGGAACCGGTCGTTCACCACGCACCGCAGACAGCTATGGATAGCGATGCAGCGGATAAGGGGGCAAGCCAAGGCGCCAGCAAGGCTAAGGTAAGGGACTGTGTCCTCTATTACCCTGGGCCGTTTTCTCCTGTGGGGGGGTTACTCACCCTTTCCCCCCTTCCCCCACCACCCCCCCCCCCCCCTCCCCTCTCAGAAGGTATGTTGCAGTGGCTAGATTTAGTATATCTGCCCTACAACAGGGGATTAGGTGGTGGTGGCTTGCATGGGCACATGGAAAATGAGATGTTCCTTCCTTAGTGCACCTGGGTGTATTGTTTACGCTGTATTACAGCCTTTTAAGCGTGGTTCCATGCCTCTTTTCTGTTTGTCCAGGCCAAAGGTTCTGCCCAACCAGTCAAGAAAAGGTGCCCTGTCTGCAAAGAAAAATTAAGCGATGCTTGGACCAAAACGCTTTGTGCAGAGTGCATTACAACTTTGGTCAGAGAGGAGACTCCATCCGTTTGTGGCGACTTAGTATCAACAATAAAGGATGAGCTCCGGGCCACCTTTCAGGCTTTTAGGTCAAACCTAAGAGAGGAGCCAGGTCCCTCTAGGGATCCTCTGGTTCCGCAGCCATCTTCAGAACCCCAGAGTGGTTCTCAAACAATTTTTGGGGGTCCGATATCTCAAGGGTCCGTTTCCCTCGCTCCAGATGATACAGATTCTGAGGAGGAGGAAAATGAATCAGATACCACTTCTAAATACAAATTGTCACTAGAAGAGGTGGGAGGACTCCTGAAGGTAATCCATGCCACTTTGGGGATAGAAGAGGAAAAGAAGGAACTCTCACTGCATGACCGCATGTATGCTGGTTTAGAAGATTCAAAAGGCCGTTCTTTTCCAGTCCATTCTGTTATCACTGATATGATTAAAAAAGAGTGGCTGGAACCTGAGAAAAAGCCTTTCTTTTCCCGGGCTCACAAGAAAAGATTTCCATTTGAAGAAAATCCAGATTCTGTATGGAATAAGGTTCCAAAATTGGACTCTGCCTTTTCTCAGGTCTCTAAGTCTACGGACCTAGCCTTTGAGGATATGGGCACTCTGAAGGAGCCCATGGACAAAAGGATGGACCTGCTTCTTAAAAGAACCTGGCAATCAGTAATGCACAATCTGAAACCAGCAATGGCAACAACCTGTGTTGCAAGGAACTTGGATCACTGGGTTAACCAGTTGAAAGCCCATGTCATAGCAGATTCCTCAAAACAGGAGATTCTAGACTCTTTTTCAACCCTGTCGGCAGCAATATCATATATTGCGGATGCGTCTGCGGAGTCTATCCGCATGTCAGCAAGGTCAGCAGCTTTAACAAATTCTGCCAGAAGGGCCTTATGGCTGAAGACGTGGCCAGGGGATGCTGCATCTAAAAATAGATTATGTGGTATTCCGTTCGCAGGTGATCTGCTATTTGGTTCAGAGCTAGAGTCCATTCTTGACCGCACGGCAGACAAGAAAAAGTCGTTTCCGGTTAGGAAAAAACAGGTGCAAACCCGTAAGCGTTTCTTTCGGCCCCAAAAAGGTCAGCAGGAAGCAAAAACGCAGGGCAAGAGGAAGACATGGTCTTCTCAGAAGCCCAAAGGTAGGGGTGGAGTGCTCTTCAATCCTCCTGCGGCCACCACAAAACCACAATGACTCTGTCAAGGTGGGGGGAGACTTCAGGAGTTTCTTCCTCAGTGGAGAGCCATTTCCTCGAATCAATTCGCTGTAAAGATGCTCTCCCAAGGGTATGTGATAGAATTTACGGAAGAACCTCCAAGGAGATTCCTAGTGACAAACGTCCCAAGGGACACAGTCAAGGCTCTCGCCATGAAGTCCCTAATTCAGGAACTGAAAAATCAGAGAGTCATTGTTCCGGTCCCAGCAGGGGAGTTCTTCCAGGGGTTCTACTCACATGTCTTTCTGGTTCAGAAACCTTCAGGAAAGTTCCGTCTTATCCTGAATCTCAAAATGCTAAACAAATCAGTGGAATACAGAAGGTTTCGGATGGATTCAATATTTTCAGTAAGAAACCTCCTGTATCAAGGGTGCTATATGGCATCAATAGATTTACAAGATGCCTACCTCCACATTCCTATTGCCACCAGGTCGCAGAAATATCTGAGGTTAGCACTGAAAGAAGGGAAGAAGGTGGTACATCTGCAATTCAGGGCACTCCCGTTTGGTCTGTCATCATCCCCAAGGGTCTTCACGAAAATAATGGGAAAGGTTTCTCGGATAGGCCCGAAGCTCTGGCGCCTCTGCGTCTAGAGGGAATCTCAGTTATTCCTTATCTGGACGACCTGCTGTTTTTTGCCAAGACCAGAGAAGGTCTTCAAGAAAACTTGCTCAGAGCCCGGGTTCATCTAGAATCCATGGGGTGGATTTTAAACCTTCAAAAATCAAATCTGATTCCCTCACAGGAAGTGTTATTCCTGGGTTTCCGTATCAACTCTTTAGAACAAAAAATTTTTCTTCCAGAGGAAAAACAGAAAAAGTTGATACAAGTGGTGTCATTGCTACAGTCCAATCAAGTTCTGTCCATCAGGAAGGTTATGTCAGCATTGGGAACCCTGACCTCTTCCATTCCGGCCATCCAGTGGGCAAAGCTCCATTTCAGACCTCTGCAAAGTTTTTTGTTAAAAACCTGGAATCACCAGCAGGATTCACTAGATTCATTAGTGAAGATCCCTACTTCAGTAAAAAGAAGTCTGTGGTGGTGGAAGAACCAGACAAGGTACTCAGAGGGGCTGTTATGGTCCTTCCCAACTCAGGTGAGGTTGACAACAGATGCCAGTTCCTGGGGTTGGGGGGCTCATATGAGCGGCCGGTGGGCCCAGGGCTCGTGGGACACAAAAGATGCCCTAAGGTCCTCAAATTGGAGGGAATTAAAAGCTATAGAAATGGCCTTACTGACCTTTGCGAAAGAAGTCCAGGGGCAACATACTCAGATCCTGTCAGACAACGCCACGGCAGTGGCTTACATAAACAGACAAGGGGGAACCAGAAGCAAAGTTCTGCAGAGCTTGGCAAAAGGCATTCTGAGTTGGGCAGAGCTCCATACTCTATCCTTATCCGCGGTCCATTTAAAAGGGACCTTAAACAGAGTAGCGGACTTCCTAAGCAGGAACCAGATTTTAGAGGCAGAGTGGCAATTGAATCCAGAAGTCTTCCAGCTAATAGTGCAGAAATGGGGGCGTCCAAGAGTGGATCTCTTCGCCACCCAGGAAAACTCGCAGATGTCTCGCTTCTTCTCCCTGAACAGGAACGAGGCATCACTGGGAGTGGATGCTCTGGCACAAGATTGGAAGTTTCACCTCTGTTACGCATTCCCTCCGTTTCAGCTTATCCCTCGGGTCATAGCAAAAATCAGGAAGGAGGAGACAATAGTGATCCTCATCACTCCTTTCTGGCCAAAAAGGCCTTGGTTTTCATCCCTTCTTCAGATGCAACAAGAACCTTACTGGCACCTTCCGTTAAGAAAAGACCTTCTGTTACAAGGTCCTCTGTTTCACCAGGAAGTAGCAAAACTAAAGCTCACGGCCTGGCTTCTGAGGAGCAGCTCTTGAAGAGGAAAGGTTTCTCGGATAGGTTGGTAGCTACCCTCCTATCCAGTAGAAAGAAGGTTACAAGAGCAATCTATTCCAAGGTCTGGAAAGTCTTCAACTCCTGGTGCACAGCATCTGACAGATCTACAAAACAAATTTCGTCTGTGCTTGAGTTTCTCCAAGAAGGGGCGGACAAGGGCTTAGCGGTCAGCACCCTCAAAGTTCAAGTTGCTGCGCTGGGGGTATTCCTGGAAAAATCTATTTCATCAGAACCTCTAGTAATAAGATTCTTCAAAGCTCTTACCCGGTCTAGACCAGTGGTAATCAAAAGCTGTCCAGCATGGAACTTATCGGTTGTTCTACAGGCCCTGACCAAGGAACCTTTTGAACCCATTAATTTAGCCTCCCTGAAATTGATTACTTTAAAAAACGTGTTTTTAGTGGCGGTTACAACAGCCCGAAGAGTCAGTGAGCTGCAAGCCTTATCAATCAGGGAGCCTTTCTTTTCCATTTTTTCAGACCGAATTGTTCTGAAGACGGATCCTAATTTTTTGCCGAAGGTCGCTTCGATCCAGAATCGAACTCAGGAAATAATACTTCCTACCTTTTGTTCTAATCCATCGGGTAAGAAGGAAGAAGAATTCCATACCCTGGATGTTAAAAGAGCAGTCTTGAGTTACTTAGAAAACACTAAAGACTTTAGATGTTCAGATGCTCTGTTTGTTTTATTTTCCGGTAATAAAAAAGGAAGACAAGCTTCTAGAGGAACCATTGCCAGATGGTTGAGAATGGCTATCTCAGAAGCCTATTCCCTTACAGGTCTGGAGAGTCCATTAAATGTCCGGGCTCATTCTACAAGAGCTTCCGCGGTGAGTTGGGCAGAAAAAGCTGGCGCCACCCCCGAACAAATCTGTAAGGCAGCTACTTGGACAAGTCTGACAACCTTTGCCCGTCATTATAGGTTAGACCTCATGACGGCTGGGGACCAGGCTTTTGGAAGGAAAGTCTTACAGGCTGTTGTCCCACCCTAAATGGAGTAAGTCTCGATTATCCTCTCGGGTGCTGTCCTGAAAGACGTTTTGGAAAATTGCAAGTTAGACTTACCGGTAACTTGTTTTCCAATAGGCTTTCAGGACAGCAGTAACCCGCCCTTTGTTTATGCTAATGCTGTAATACTATGATATAACTGTCGCTTATGTGTTGCAGCTGGGGCTGGAGTTCTCTACAAACAACTGATGAGGCAACGTGGAGGATTCCAATTTAAAGACTTAATTGATGAGGTGTTTCCTGTGGGAGGAGGAGCCATGATCTCTCGGGTGCTGTCCTGAAAGCCTATTGGAAAACAAGTTACCGGTAAGTCTAACTTGCAATTTTTTCACACGTCATGCGACATGAGCTCCCAATGTCTGAGCATTTGTCGTACCAGTGTGAACCCGGCCTTAATGGCCATTCAAACCACTTTTGTGTCAACTTGTGTGCATGTTTTCAGGCTAAAATCACCAGGGTATGTAAACTTTTGATCAGGGTCATTTGGGTAGTTTCTGTTGTCATTATGATTTAAAAAGAGTAAACACAGTTTACTCCCGCACCTACTTCCAAATTAAAAAAAATGACATTATATTATATTATGTAATTTTTTTTAATTTGGAAGTAGGCTCGGGAGCCCTGTCAGGTAGGCTTTGCATTATTTCTAACTGCAGCCCTGGGGGGTCACATCAGCTGTTAAATACAAATTCTACAAACACTTATCTACTGTTTGCTCTTTGTTTTTTACCCTGTTTTTTTCCCGTTTTTTTTTTTTTTTTTTTTTTTTGTATCATTCCTCCAGCACGTGTTTTTTTTCTAGTCTGTCTCTATCCTCATCATATCACTGCTGTTATTCATGTGATCTTCCCTTTTCCACTTGTGACGAATTACACAACTGTTTGTCGGTGGTTCTGACCTCTAGTCTCATGTCTAAAGCTGCTTCATGAGCACACATGACATGACACACCAGTTCATTAAAACAGCTGAAAATAATACTTGCAGACATGTAGGCTGGGACACTTGTTCAGTTCACACCAAGGAAGTCCCCAAAAGAAATTGGTGATTTATGACTCTATCATGTATCAAAAGCTAAAATATCCTGGTTCAACTGACATGGGAGTTTATGAATGCTATCAAAACATGTTTTATAATTGCAGTTGCAGTTTTGACAGGCAGAATCCAAAACTTCAAGGAGCACATCCAAAAGCACCCAAAGGTAAGCAGTTTACAGAAACCTATTATGGATATCACGATAGAATAAAAAAAATATATAAGGTAAAAAAGTGTAAGCCAACATCCAATCCTATCCGCTAAAAACAGACGGATGGGGATCTGTTCCCCATCCGTCTTGTAGATCGGGTGGCAGTCGGGTGTAAATGGACAGCCAATCCCTTTAAATCCGACCGCCCATAGAGGAGAGCTGGCTGTATCCGCATCCACTCCACATAAGCAAAGCGGACTCAGGGCAGCCATCCGTCTGCTCAGTGGAGATCAGCGGACAGATTTCCTGCTGAGCAGGTGGACTCCAACAGAGCCAGCCCTGTGTGTAAGGGTCCTTAGTGGTGGTTCTTTGTTTGTTTCTTTCTTTGTGGCAGTGAAGAGAATGACTGACTGAGACCAGTGAGGCAACATCCTGAGTGACTGGTTTAGCTCTATGTTAATGATTTCTTTGATTTTAAATGAACCTGAGTCCTGATGGAGTGAAGTATGCCCCTGAAGTTTCCAGTTGGGTTTACCATGATCTCAACCTTTATCACTGTAGCTATTGGGCCCGTATGACCTATTTTATATATGTTAACATAGGTCATGTTTGTTCCAAGGGAACAGGACCATACAAGGGTGCTTTCACTTAGGTTTGAGTGTCCATCCACTCAATTCAGCTAAGACTGGCTTTCTGGACACGGTGTGAAAATTGAATATGAACACTGTGTGGACCTCTACCCATGCCACATCTTACATATCTAATGTAAATACAAATTGCAAGACTTTGTCTTACTACTCATGGGCTTTACTGGCACCCACATGAGACTGTATCCATTGTAATAAAAATATCAAACTTTATGGAAAACGGGAAACCCCCTAACGGGGCTTTACTGCAGCCAATAATGTGGTGTAATTCAATTCCAAATGCAGTAACGAATTTTACTTAGAGCATTCTGACATATACAAGTCAGGACATGAACTAGAATGTAACATAAGTAAAGAAGCAATGTACAGTACAGTCAACCATGGGCAACAAAAAGTAGAACAGCATAAATTGTTAAGTCGTGAGACCCTGACGCGTTTCGACCCCAATGGGTCATCTTCAGAGGATAGGTGGTTTGACAACAGTCAGAATTGCTCTTGAATGGTTATAGACGGCCAAAGTGTGAGGGAGTTGCCCTCTCATGTGTCTCCAATTTCCCAGGCGATGGGTCGGTCCCCCAAGAGAGCGGAAATCGCGCACACATACCTTACGAGGGATCACACAATGAATAACCCCCAAAATGTGGAGGGAAGGAGGGGCATGCGCTGCACCGGTTAATGTGTGAGGCTACAACACGGGGGCGTAGGAAGGCCCCCGTGTTGTAGCCTCACACATTAACCGGTGCAGCGCATGCCCCTCCTTCCCTCCACATTTTGGGGGTTATTCATTGTGTGATCCCTCGTAAGGTATGTGTGCGCGATTTCCGCTCTCTTGGGGGACCGACCCATCGCCTGGGAAATTGGAGACACATGAGAGGGCAACTCCCTCACACTTTGGCCGTCTATAACCATTCAAGAGCAATTCTGACTGTTGTCAAACCACCTATCCTCTGAAGATGACCCATTGGGGTCGAAACGCGTCAGGATCTCACGACTTAACAATTTATGCTGTTCTACTTTTTGTTGCCCATGGTTGACTGTACTGTACATTGCTTCTTTACTTATGTTACATTCTAGTTCATGTCCTGACTTGTATATGTCAGAATGCTCTAAGTAAAATTCGTTACTGCATTTGGAATTGAATTACACCACATTATTGGCTGCAGTAAAGCCCCGTTAGGGGGTTTCCCGTTTTCCATATATATTTTGGGGTGCGCAGCCTCCTGTGTCTGTGCTCTTTTGAGTGTCCCCTTTTTCTGTTGTTGAAAATATCAAACTTTATTGTACAATTGCACACTGTGTTCACAATCTGTTAAAAACAGCCTGCAGTAAAATGATACATTGGGTCCAAATAGGACCACTATACATACACCTCCTATAAACTTGTATATCGATTCACGAGACTTGGGGGTGTGTGTATTATCTCCACTGGTCGACACCTTTTGCTAGATTGCGTAGCCTTCTGAAGACCATTTCCTGGAATATCATATGCTGAGTGTCATGGCAGAAGGTCACATGTGTCAAGACATGTCTGGAGGGGGGGGGGGCAGGGGCTAGGACTCCTCAATGGATATTAAGATTATATAACAAATATCAACTGGAGAATCCCTATAAATACTATATTCCTTAAATCCCAAGGGGTTCTCAGCATTTCTAGGACCAAACTGAGTCGATCAAAATATGTGCACATAGATGTTTTCATATAGAGGCCTTGCACTATCCAAGGCAGCCAAACACTGCCATTTACTTCACCAGAGGAAGTGATGCTACATACTTTCAAAGGGTCATTCCTATGTTTGTTACTGCCATTGAGTATCACAGATGAAGCCCCAATATGTTGGTACACCACATGTGTCCCCCTGTCTGTCTCAGAAGAAAGAACAAACTCTCATTGGTCGGTGTTGTCACATGAATGGTCACCAGTGAACAACTGGTACCTGGGCAAATCACAGCACCCTGTACCATGTGACACTGGTACACTCCCCCCCCCCCCTCCTATGGTGGCACTGATCTACTCTGATGATCGTATGTTAAAAAAAAAGTTAAAAACAATGTAATTACATTTTATTTTTATTTTTTACATATTGTCACCAGTCAGTATCCCTGATCACTGCCACAGCAGTCATATGGTGACACTGTACTGCACTGATGTGGAAAAAAAAAATATTTTCATTTTTTCTTTTCCAAAAATTTGTGACAAAAAATTACAACTTCAAAAAACTCACCATGCCTCTTACTCAATACCTTGGACTGTCTGCTTTCTGAAAAGGGGTCATTTGGTGGGTATTTGTACTGTCCTGACATTTTAGGGCCTCAAGAAATGAGATTGGTCATCAGTACATCAGAACTGATTCATTTTCAGATACTTTATATACTGATTCATTTTCAGATACTTTATATACATTACTAAAGAAATGTATTGGCATACATTTTGACCTAAATTTATAAAGAAAGATAATTTATTGCAAGATTTTATAACAGAATCTAAGAGAAACATGATTTTTTCTTTCGTTTATTGACAGACACAGCATTTTCTTCTCAACCATCGGGTTATACCACCACCTACAGGAGTAGAACACTAGGTAGAAAAAAGAAACTTGGCACCGCCTACTGTATGTGCAGTTCTGGCCAATATAAATCCCCTCTTTGCATAGGCAATCCAGTTCTTTCTGCCTAGTGTCAGTAGTCACCTAGCTCCCTGCTGGGACCTGTGGTTCTATAGCATTTTTTTTTCCTTTTTTTTTTTTTTTTTCCTGGGTTTTTATTTTCTGAGGAGAGCTATCAAAAGCTAGGCTGGGTGACAGGCTGGACAAAATAGATCCAGTGGTGGTCACCCCAGCCTCCCCAGCAGGCATGCGCAGCTCCTCTTGGGATGGGCGGCCCTGCAGGGTTCCCCTCCTCCCTGCCTGACTCTCTACTCTACTGGCTGTGTCTCTCCTCTGATTTCCCCCCCCCCCCCCGCTCTGGGGGCTGTCTCGGTTTTTGCGCTGTCCAGTACCTGATGGGCTGTGGGCCTCATTTGTCCCCTTCCTGCGCTGAAGGCTGGTGGCTTGGCCTGTTCTGTGTGGGGGTTGGGGCATTGGTTGCAGGCTGCCTGGCGGCCCCTTTGCGAACTTGGCAAACTTTTTTCACTTGTTTCCTGTAGCCGCCCGGGCTTCCTAACCACAGTGTGTGCTTATATAACTCTTCGGTTTGCCTCTCCTCCAACCAGGAAGCTGGACAGTCTGTGCCTGGTTCTGAACACGGCCTTGGCCATTATGCTTCTTCCGCTTGACAAATCCGGAAACTGCAGTGAGCGTTTTGGCTGCTGTTGTCCAGAATGCGGTCCTCCCTTCGCTGTTGCATGCAGGTCCTGGGACTGATGGTATCTGCCCTCAAGGCAGTTCCGTACACTCGGTTCCATATGAGGACCCTTTATAAGGAAATCCTGTCCAAGTGGGATAAGTCCCCTGACTTCCTGGACTCCACATTTGCTTGGGTCAAAAGACCAGGATACAGCTACTTTGGTGGCTTTGACCTCTTGTCAGGAAGTAAAAATCTTTCTCCCCTCATCTTTCAGGACAGCACCTGGAGAGAGCACAGCTCCACCCACTTTTCCCAGGAAACACTGCAGTCAGTTTTTTCTTTAAAGACCGGACGCTTCCACCATGGCCTCAGTTGTAGTGTTTCCTCCGCCATGGTGGAAGCGCTGCAGGGAGCCAGGGGTGTGCTGCGCTTTCTCCAGGTGGAGAGAGTACCGGTATTCTGTTTTCTTCTGTTATACAGGCCAGCCCAGCTTCCTCCCTTACGTGCGGGGGTTGCTCCGGCGTCCTCCCCTCTTCATACCCGGCGAGGGTCAGGCTGCTGGGGGTCCCCGCTCCTTCAGACCAGCGGCTAGGCTAAGGAGGAGCGGCGTCACCTTTCATCCCCAAAGCCTCATCCTTCCGGGTTCCGGTGGCGAGCGCATCACTACGACCGGGGGCGGGACCTCTAGCGGCACGATGCGGCTTCCGGGTCCGGCCACTGGAACGCAGGAGGAGAGGGCGGCCTCTTTCCAGCTGACGTCATTTCCGGCCCTCGCAGCGGCGAGCGGACCGGGAGATTTCAAATACAGGCACCGAACGCCATTGTGAATCCTGGCAGCATGGAGGAGGAACAATCTTATGTATTTCAGAAAGCCAAAGAAAAGAGCAAACATTCCTCTTTTCCTGTTAAAAGGAAATGCCCATCTTGTAAAAATGTGCTTGAAGAGTCTTGGGCAAAGGTGTTATGCAAAGCATGCATTGCAGACTTGGTGAAAGAGGAGATCACTCCTACTACACCTGTGCTTCAGCAAGGAGATTTACTGAGCTCCTTCAGAAAAGATTTGGCTGATACCTTTGAGTCATTCTGGTCTTATCTTGACAAATGTCCAGCTGCAGGTAGCAGCTCAGTACCTCGTTCCCAGACCTCTGTTTCTGCATACAGAGGGGGCAGTGACTCTGAAGAGGAAGATCGTAGCGTGGCTAAAGAATCTGAGGAAGAAGCAGAGGAAGAGAAAGAATCTTCTTCTTCTTCTCGCTATAAATTATCTCTAGAAGAGGTGGATGATCTGTTAAAAACTATCCACACTACTCAAATATTACAGAAGATAAAACCCTGTTGTCGTTGCATGACAAAATGTTTCAAGGCATGGGTGAAGTGAAGCACAGGGTGTTTCCGGTGCATACGTTTCTGTCAGAAACAATAAAAAGGGAATGGAAGGACCCAGAGAGGGCCCCTTTTTTTTCTAGATCCCTCAAACGCAGGTTTCTCTTTGAAGAGGATAGCACCCTGGAACAAAAAACTAAGGCTTTCTCTCAAGTGTCGAGAAACAACTGACCGTGGGAGCAAGGTTACAAACCTTCTTTCACAGTGGCAGAGGATAACAGACAGTCCGTTTATCCTAAAAACTATAATAGAGGGTTAAAGACTGGAGTTCGGCTTTATATAACTCAAGCTCCCAGAGACCCAGAAAAGCTTACAGCAATGACTACAATTCTACATGAATTAATTCAGCAAAAGGTGATCATAAATGTTCCCCCCAAAGAAGTGGAACAGGGGTGCTGTTCGCACATATTTCTGGTAAAGCCTTCAGGCAAATTCAGATTAATTCTGAACCTGAAGATTCTCAACAGATCTGTCAGGTACAAGAAATTCAAAATGGGTACGATCTTTTCAGTAAAGGGTCTCCTGACCCCAAACTGTTTTATGGTATCCATAGACCTGAGGGATGCATATCTCCATGTGCCTATAGCCCCAGCATTACAAAAGCACCTCAGATTTGCAATCAGGATGGGAGAGTCTATCATACATCTTCAGTTCAGAGCTCTCCCTTTCGGGCTGTCATCCTCTCAGAGGATATTCACAAAGATCCTAGCAGAGGCCTTAGCCCCTCTCAGAGTAGAGGGAATCTCGATTGTCCCATATTTAGACGATCTTCTATTATTTGCCAAAACAAGGCACGTATTAGAGAAGGATCTGGAAAGGACAAAGAGACATCTGGAGAGTCTGGGCTGGATAATAAACAAGGAAAAATCAAACATGATTCCATCGCAGATAATAAAATTCCTAGGTTACACCATCGATTCCATACAGGAGAGAATCTTCCTCCCCGAGGAAAAGATAGTAAAACTTCAGAATGCAGTAAAAAAGACCCAGACAAACCTGCCGATTTCCATCAGGTCAGCGATGTCCGTCTTGGGGCTCCTTACTGCATCGATACCAGCAGTACAGTGGGCACGTTTACATGCAAGGGATCTTCAGCAGACAATCTTGAAAAATTGGTCCTATGGGGGTGACCCATAACCATCCATCAAGATTCGACCTAACGCTTCTTTCCCTATAATGAGCCTCCGTTCCCCCCACCCCAGGGCTCCCCCCCCCCCCCCTTTTTCTCCCACTTTCAATTTCTCTCTCCTTCTTTTTATTCAGGCCTTTGGGCCTCAGTCTACAGAGTTTGGATATTTAAGGTAACAAAAAAGTTATTTCATACAAAAGGTATGTTATCTTCTTTGAAGTTAACCAATTTAATCTGACTTTATATCTGGTTCTTTTTTCTTTTTCTTTTTATTAAGGCAATATTACGTATTACAATAACATCTCACTATGCATCCTTTAAATGTTTATGAATGTTTGCAAACATAATATTCTGTGTTATGCTACTAAACACGAGATGAAGACTCTCTTTAGTATGTAGCCTGGCCTCGGCCTTGAACTGCCTGAGACCAGGTTTAATTTCTTGAATGTCAGTTCTACCTGCCGGACCCCGGCAGCCTTATACCTGTTAATTCATGATGTATCCATCACTGTTTTGTACTATTCTGTAGATATATATTTTCAATAAAACTCTTTGTACAAGAAAAATTGGTCCTATGGAGAGTCCCTAGAAAAAAATGATAATATCCCCCTGAGTTCAGAGGAAGCTCTGGTGGTGGAAGAGCTACTCCAACCTGGACGGGGGCCTGCTCTGGTGTTTTCTCCGGGAGAGGAGGTTAACAACGGATGCGAGTTCCTGGGGTTGGGGCACCCACCTGGAAGGACAGATGTCTCAGGGGAATTGGATGAACAGGGAAGCCAGGAGATCCTCCAATTGGAGGGGAACTAAAGGCTATTCTCCTAGGACTATGGGCTTTCGAGAAACTAGTCCAGGGTCACCATGTTCAAGTACTATCAGACAATGCCACAGCAGTGGCATATATTACAAGACAAGTAGGTACGAGAAGCAAAGTCTTGCTAGCCTTGTCCCTTCAGATTTTATCCTGGGCAGAAAACAACTTAAGGTCCCTAACAGCTGTACACTTAAAGGGAGATCTGAATCTAGTAGCCGACTTTCTAAGCAGAGAAATGATACTAGAGGCAGAGTGGAGTCTAAACAAGGAAGTATTCCAAAAATTAACAGAAAAATGTGGAGCTCCTCAGATAGATCTGTTCGCATCCCAGAAGAATTCAAAGGTGAAGGCCTATTATTCACTAAACAGGCAAGATCAGGCGAGAGGATTGGATGCGCTGGCACAACCGTGGAACTTCCACTTGTGCTACGCCTTTCCCCCCTTTCAAATGATCCCTTTGGTTTTAAAGAAACTACAACAAGAGACCACAAGTATGATCCTAGTGGCTCCTTTTTGGCCCAAGAGGCCCTGGTTTGCAACTATACAGAGGATGGCGGTGGAACCGCACTGGGTTCTTCCACTTCAAAAAGATCTCTTAACCCAGGGACCCCTTCAGCATCCAAATATCGCTCAAGCTGACTGGGTGGTTACTGAAGAGCAGATTCTAAAAAGAAAAGGCTTCTCAGATAAACTGGTGTCGACCCTGTTAAGTAGCCGAAAAAAGGTTACCAGAGATATTTATTTTAAAACATGGAAGCAGTTTAAGGCTATGTTTCCACTATTGCGTCCCCAAAGTCGCGCGATTTTGCCGAGATTTTTTACCGCGACTTTTTACCGCGACTTTTTACCGCGATTTGAAGCAATGCCTGTGTCTATGGACCTCAAGTCGCATCAAAGTGGGACCAAAGTAGTGCAGGGACTACTTTGTAATCGCTGCGACTTGAAGTCGCACAGATATGAACGGTACTCATTGGAAAGCATGGGGTAGTATTTGTCATGCGACTTTTCAGTCCCAAGTCACATTAAAAGTCGCACTAGTGGAAACATAGCCTAATTCCTGGTGCATGACTAAAAAATGTTCACCACAGGAATTGCCTTCGATATTAGAGTTTCTCAATGAAGGAATGGAGATGGGGTTGGCAGCCAGTACCCTAAAAGTCCAAGTGGCTGCCTTGTCGATTTTTCTTGAGAGAAAGTTATCTCAAGAGCCGCTTATAGTTAAATTTTTCAAAGCATTGGCCAGGCTTAGGGCAATACCTTTTAAATCTTTTCCTAAATGGGATTTCTCATTGGTGCTACAAGGGTTGATCAAAAGACCTTTTGAGCCCCCAGAGGAAGCGACTATAAAATTATGGTCGCTCAATTTAGTTCTTTTGGTAGAAGTTACCTCGGCAAGCGAGTTGCAAGCTCTATCTATAATAGAACCCTTTTGCTTTATATTTCCAGACCGGGTAGTGCTGAAAACTGACCCGGGCTTTTTGCCAAAAGTTGCAACTGCTTTTCATAGGGCACAAGAGATAATTTTACCTACTTTTTGCCCTACACCATCCAACTCTAAAGAGGAGTCTTTTCATACTCTGGATGTGAGAAGATGTTTACTTCATTATTTAGAAATCACGAGAGAGTTTAGGAAGTCAAATTCTCTTTTTATTCTTTTCTCTGGATCACGTAAGGGTCATAGTGCTTCCAAAAGCACTATAGGTAGATGGTGAAGAATGGATATCAGTGAAGCCTATAAAGTTTCAGGGGCTGATCCTCCCACGGGGGGTAATGGCCCATTCAACAAGGGCAGTAGCAACTTCCTGGGCGGAAAGAGCAGGGGCTTCTCCAGGTTGGATCTGTAAAGCGGCCACGTAGACAAGCTTCTCCACCTTCACCCGCCACTACAGGTTGGACTTGCTATCAGCATCGCAACAATCGTTCGGCAGGAAAGTCCTGCAGGCGGTGGTCCCACCCTAGAGTAAAAGTGTGTATAACAAGGGTTGTGGCGCTTCCTATGGGGTACTGGATAGGAGGGGTGGTTGTACACGGGTAGTAACCCTTAATGAGCCCTCTGGGGGGTACCTGGTAGCTACCAGGGACAACCTATGTTACCGTACCGGTGTATATGTCTGTAATTACACATACAACCACATACACCCGCCTAGTGTCAGCAGAGATGATGTTTCCAAAAGTGGTTCATTTAGACCTTATAAAGGGGGGTGTGGGCTGAAGCCCCTGTAGCTGTGGTACATATACCACCACTAAGTGAAATACCATGTATGTGTAACCTTATATATGCTATCCTACCAAAATCATAAGTATATGTTACCAAAACATTACAAATTATAATCAAAAAGTACAAATAAACATAATGTGGTCAAAAATGAGTGCAAGGAAACCAGTATAAACGGTTTTTCAGTGATTACAGTCCGTAAAAAAGCTTGTACGAATCCAGTGTTCCAAACAATTTCGTGACTTGGGTGCTCACGGATAATTGCTGTGACTTGTGTGCTCCCCCTTCAGATCCCCACTCACCAGATCCAACAACCCCGTAGAGGGGCAACCAGCCTAAGATGTCTCATTCACGGTCTCCTCTCCACGCTGGTAAAGCGGGCTATAAAGGATGGTTTCCGTTGGTATCCGTTGGTTTCTTTCGGGTCCTCCGTTTCCAGATGGAACAGGTTACAAGGGGTATTCCAACCGCAATTTACTCTCCTCCACCGTCCTACCGGGTGTCCGGGTAACTTTCTGCTATTGATTAGAGTGTTCACAATGGCTCCTGTTTTCTGCTGACTTCTTCTGGGCCTTTGTGCTACTCATCATCATTTATCCATCCTATATGAACAGCATGATTGTGGAAACTAAGGGCTTAATCCTTCGGATTGTGTTTAAAGGCTGTGTGATCCTGTCTTCTCTGATCCTCCTCTTGTTTAAGAGAAGACAGGAGAAGACAGGATCACACAGCCTTTAAACACAATCCGAAGGATTAAGCCCTTAGTTTCCACAATCATGCTGTTCATATAGGATGGATAAATGATGATGAGTAGCACAAAGGCCCAGAAGAAGAAGTCAGCAGAAAACAGGAGCCATTGTGAACACTCTAATCAATAGCAGAAAGTTACCCGGACACCCGGTAGGACGGTGGAGGAGAGTAAATTGCGGTTGGAATACCCCTTGTAACCTGTTCCATCTGGAAACGGAGGACCCGAAAGAAACCAACGGATACCAACGGAAACCATCCTTTATAGCCCGCTTTACCAGCGTGGAGAGGAGACCGTGAATGAGACATCTTAGGCTGGTTGCCCCTCTACGGGGTTGTTGGATCTGGTGAGTGGGGATCTGAAGGGGGAGCACACAAGTCACAGCAATTATCCGTGAGCACCCAAGTCACGAAATTGTTTGGAACACTGGATTCGTACAAGCTTTTTTACGGACTGTAATCACTGAAAAACCGTTTATACTGGTTTCCTTGCACTCATTTTTGACCACATTATGTTTATTTGTACTTTTTGATTATAATTTGTAATGTTTTGGTAACATATACTTATGATTTTGGTAGGATAGCATATATAAGGTTACACATACATGGTATTTCACTTAGTGGTGGTATATGTACCACAGCTACAGGGGCTTCAGCCCACACCCCCCTTTATAAGGTCTAAATGAACCACTTTTGGAAACATCATCTCTGCTGACACTAGGCGGGTGTATGTGGTTGTATGTGTAATTACAGACATATACACCGGTACGGTAACATAGGTTGTCCCTGGTAGCTACCAGGTACCCCCCAGAGGGCTCATTAAGGGTTACTACCCGTGTACAACCACCCCTCCTATCCAGTACCCCATAGGAAGCGCCACAACCCTTGTTATACACACTTTTAGTTAACAGAGAACCCCTAGGGGAGCTCTTTTAAGGGAGGCAGCATACCTAATTTATTGTCCTAAGCGCAGGTTTCTGGTTCCTACTCCACCCTAGAGTAAGTACTCTTTTATCATCTCCAGGTGCTGTCCTGAAAGACGAGGGGAGAAAAACCCTAGTTAGACTTACCGGTAATGGTATTTCTACGAGTCTTTCAGGACAGCACCGATGACCCGCCCTAAGTGTTTTGTAACATGTGGTGTTATTGCTATGTTTTACTTATCTAATTTCAGCATGGCTGGAGGTACTCTGTGAACAACTGAGGCCATGGTGGAAGCGTCCGGTCTTTAAAGAAAAAACTGACTGCAGTGTTTCCTGGGAAAAGTGGGTGGAGCTGCGCTCTCTCCAGGTGCTGTCCTGAAAGACTCGTAGAAATACTGTTACCGGTAAGTCTTTTCCTTCTCTTGCATTGGAAGGTAATCATGCCGGATGCCAGCCTATCTGGCTAGGGGGGAGCTTGGGCTGGAGTCGCTGGATGCCGGAGGAGTCCTAGTTATCAATTTCCTGGAACTTCAGGCAATCAGGCTCTGCCTGGAGCAGTGGACAGAGCATGTTTGGGGACATCCTGTCCGGATCCAGTTGGACACTGTCACAGTAGTGGCCTTTGTCAACCACCAGGGTGGAACAAGGAGTGTGGAGGCCTCCCGCATCCTCCGGTGGGTGGAGCGTCACGTGCCTGCACTCTCCACTGTGCATGGACAATTGGCAGGCTGAATACCTCAGCCATCAAACGTTGGACCAAGGCGAGTAGTCCCTGCATCCTGATGTGCTTCATCTGATTTGTCTCCGGTGGGGCACTCTGGACGTGGATGTCCTAGCGTCTCAGTTCAACAGGAAGGTGCTGAGGTTCATAGCCAGCACAAGGGATCTTTTGTCTGACAACGCATGTCCTGGTGACATCGTGGAGTCCGTATCATCTGATATATGTCTTCCCTCCTCTCCAGCTGCTATTCCACCTCCTGCGAAGGATAGAGGCCGAACGCATTTCGGTCATTCTCGTGACTCTGGATTGGCCCCGCCACCCCTGATATTCTGACGTGGTTGGTCGCAGATGCTTCTTAGTGTCTGCCGCTCAGGGCAGATCTTCTGTCTCGGGGGATGATCTTGCACCCTGCTTTCCAGTCCCTGGCTTTAGTGGCTTGGTTATTTGAAAGCCAGGTTCTAAAGGTTAGGGGCTTGTCGGAGTCCATCCTCCCTATCATGTTGAAAGCACAAAAGTTTACTTCCAGGAAAATATACCATCGCACTTGGAAGGCTTATCATGGTGTGAGGCTGCAGGTGTTTATCCGCATTCTTTCTTGGTGACTAGGATATTAGCCTTTCTGCAATGGGGCATTGAGAATAATTTGGCGTTAAGTACCATCAAGAGCCAGGTTTCTGGTCTGGATATTTTCTTTCAACGTCCCCCTGCCACATACTCTTTGATTCATACTTTTGGAGTTTAGCATGTGGCGCCTCCAGTGCGCTTCACCATGCCGCCTTGGGTTCTGAATTTGGTTCTCTCTGTTCAACCACTTCCTTTTGAGAATATTAGGGAGATTCCCTTGCTTACACTCTCCCACAAGGTGGACTTTTTTTTAGTGGCTATTGTGACGAACGCGGGTGTCAGATCCCTGCCCTCCTCGCTAACTCGCGACAAAGGACCGGCCAACCTCACACCACGCTGTCACTTACGTAACAATGCCACTCTCAGCTGCGCCCAGCACAAAGATTTTCCAGCTTGCAGGACCACAATCTAGGTGCGAGCAGCCTGAGAGTGATTGTCACTGGGCTAATTACACAATTAACCCTTTAACTGCCACCACCCCCGTTTATAAGACCGAGCCGGGGGAGACTCGTAATTTTGCAATACCAATTATAATTTTAGAATAAGCGTCTGCCACACACACTGCCACTACAGACAGATCTGCTCAGAGTCTTACTCTACAACAGTAGCGCCCTTCAAGAGGCAGGTTCGTTTATAGCTTGCATTAAGAGCTTTAGAGACAAGGTTAACACTTTTCAACATAAGGGTTTATTATGAAAAGGTCAAGGTTGATGCAAATAAAATATTTACAGAAAAAAGATGTTTCAAAAAATAAAGACAATATACAGCCACAAAGCAATAAGGTAGAATTGGGAAGGAAGGATACTTGCAATTAATGTCCGAGGGTTGATCAGAGTTCAATCGATGAGCTAGGTAATCGGTTCTCGACTTGGCAGATGTTTCTTCTTGGATGGTAAAAGGAGAACTGACCATTGTCTTGGCATCTCCTCTTTTCTGTCAAATCAAAGGGGGTGTTGACAGCGACCAGTAACCAATCATCTGGCCAGCTGGTTTTAGGGGTTGGTTGCTGGGAGGTGTCTACACTCATGACCATGTCCCAGGTAGATTTCTTTAATACATATTCATATATCTGCATCTGTAGTGTTGACAGACTCCAAATATCCATATTATTATTCAACTTGAGATTTCCTTCAAAACAAGTCTAAACATGCCATATCTATAACGTATAGCCTGCTTTGGAGGAATAAGTGGTCCCAGGGGTTTCCCATATGACCTGACATAGGGGTGTCTGGACTTGAAACGTTCCATATTATCTGAGGAAGCTAAATATGTCCAGATTATGTCTGTGCTATTACTAAGTCAGAAGTTATGAAACATGCTGAAATTTCATACTTATTCTTATGAGGTGTATTCAGAAACTTTACGACCGAGGTCTGTTAGGGCTCTGAATGGGGAGGGTGACAGTTTTACGACAGGCCTGAACACTGCCCTTACAACAAATGTTTTCCTACTGACTTAGCCTGCTCTGTTTTCTCTGTTGAGATAACCTTTTCTGTTGAACCTAAAAAGCTTTGAATTCCTAAGGTGGGGAAGACGGAGTTCAGAGTTCTCTGTGAGGTTACATGGTTAGCAAAACTGTCATGGTTACTTCCACACAAGATGGCAGCTAGCTACAGCTTGTCATGTCCCGTACTTGATATCGTTACACCTCCCCCCTTAGGTGGTTGCATGGGAGGGAACTACAATTTCCCTCCTGACGCAACCGACTCCTGCGGGCTCGGCTTGTCGTGACAGCCCATCAGCATTGCCATGGGCGCTGCCTTTCTTATGCTGGATGGTGAAATCGTATTGCTGAAGAATTAGGCTCCACTGAAGTAGTTTGCCATTCTCCCCAGAAACACGATTTAGCCAGCTCAAGGGATTGTGATCCGTGATCACAGTGAAGTGCCGTCCATAAAGGTACGTTTGTAACTTCTGGAGAGCCCACACGATCGCAAGACACTCCTTTTCGATCGTGGCATATGCTACTTCCCTGGGAAGCAGCTTCCTGCTCAGGTAGAGGATGGGATGCTCCTCTCCGGCCTCGTCCACCTGGCTCAGGACTGCACCCAATCCAAAGGCAGAGGCATCCGTCTGCACAAGGAAACGGCGGGTGAAGTCTGGAGCCTGCAGCACAGGTGCGCTGGCCAGCGCCCCCTTCAAGGCCTGAAATGCCTGCTCACATTCTGGTGTCCAAGACACCACCTTGGGCAGTTTCTTTTTGGTTAGGTCAGTCAGAGGTTTGGCCAGGCTACTATAGTTACATACAAATTTCCTATAGTAGCCAGCGGTCCCCAAGAAAGACATAACCTGCTTTTTGGTTTGAGGGGTAGGCCAGGCCAGGATGGCCTCAACCTTCCCTGTCTCAGGTTTCAGGGTACCTCCTCCTACCTGGTGTCCCAAGTACTGCACATCAGTCATGCCAATCTGACACTTACTGGGTTTTACAGTCAGATTGGCAGCCGTCAGTTGGTCCAGGACCTGTGACAGGTGCACCAGGTGTTCTTCCCAGGTAGGGCTGAACACGGCGATGTCATCCAGGTAGGCTACGGCAAAGGTTTCCAGCCCCTCCAGTAAGTCATTCATGACTCTCTGGAAGGTGGCTGGGGCATTCTTCATCCCAAACGGCATGACGGTAAACTCGAACAATCCGAATGGGGTGATGAAGGCCGACTTTTCCCGAGCCTCAGGGGCCAGAGGAATTTGCCAGTACCCCCTGCTCAGATCCATGATTGTTATATAACAGGCGGCCGCCAGCCTATCTAACAACTCATCAATCCGGGGCATGGGGTAGGCATCTGCAGTAGTGATGGCATTCAGCTTCCGGTAGTCCACACAGAACCTGGTCGTCTGGTCCTTTTTGGGGACCAAGACTACTGGGGACGCCCAGGCACTGTGGGACTTCTGAATCACCCCCAGCTGCAGCATTTCCTCCACCTCCCTTTTCATGTCGGCCAGCACCTCCAGGGAGACGCGATAGGCCGACTGTTTAATGGGGGGATGTGCCCCGGTGTCCACCTGGTGGACAGCGAGGTGTGTCCTCCCAGGTTTTCCCGTAAACCTGCTACCATGTACTGCCAGCACTCGCTTCAGTCCAGGTACCTGGGTGGGGGTAAGATTGGAGTTTATCAGGAGTTCTGAGTCTACCTCCCTGGTGTCTGCTAGCAGGTCCAGAAGTGGATCAGCCTCCTCGGGCTCTGGCCTGCTGCAGACCGGCATGACATAGGCCGTGCGCTCATGATGGGCTTTGATCATGTTAACATGAATGGCCTTCTGCCGTCTACGCCCTTCTCCCAACCTGACCAAGTAGGTGACATCATTCAGACGCTGGGTGATGGTGTACGGGCCTTCCCATGCTGCTTCGAGTTTGTTCTGCCGCAGGGGAAGCAGAACATACACCTTCTGACCAATGTCAAAGGTCCGCTCCCTAGCATTACGGTCATACCACTCTTTCTGCCTAGTCTGGGCCTGGGTCATGTTCTCCCGCACAATTTCCACCAGCGTCTCCATTTTATCTCTGAATTTTAGGACATAATCCACAACAGAGACCTTGGAGTCGGCAATCTTGCCCTCCCAGTTCTCACGGATTAGGTCCAGGGGTCCTCTTACCCTCCGTCCGTACAAAAGTTCAAATGGCGAAAAGCCTGTGGACTCCTGAGGCACCTCTCTGTAAGCAAACAGCAGATGAGGCAGATATCGTTCCCAGTCCTTACCCTGGGAGTGCACAAAGGTGCACAACATTTGTTTTAAGGTTCCATTGAAACGCTCGCACAAACCGTTCGTTTGTGGGTGATAAGGACTGGCCATGATATGCGTCATCTGTATTTTCCGACAGAGAGCCTGCATCAAGTCGGACACAAACTGAGGGCCTTGATCGCTGATGAGCTCAGCCGGGAATCCCACTCTTGTGAAGATTCCCGGCAGAGCATCAGCGACCTTGTCTGCCCGGACGCAGGAGAGAGCCACCGCCTCTGGATAACGCGTGGCATAGTCGACAACTGTAAGGATAAAACGTTTGCCTGAACTGCTAGGGATGGCCAAAGGCCCAATGATATCCACTGCCACCCTCTTAAAAGGTTCGTCAATCACAGGCAAAGGTTTTAGCGGAGCCCTGTGTACATCCCCTGCCTTGCCAACTCGCTGGCAGGTAACACAGGACCGACAGTAGTCAGCTATGTCAGCGAGCATTGTAGGCCAATAAAAGTTATGTATCAACCGCCCTCGGGTCTTAGTGATCCCCAAGTGCCCTGCGAGGGGAATTTCATGAGCCACTTTTAGCAGCTGTCCCCTAAATTGACTGGGTACAACCAGCTGCCTGCTACCTAGGTCAGCCTCATTCCCCTCTGCAGGCATATTTTCTCTGTACAGTTTACCTTTGTCCCAATAGACCTTTTGTTTGTCATTCTCTGCAGGGGGGCGATCAGCTAGACTCCTGAGCTGTGCTAGTGTTTGATCTGTCTGCAGTGCTGTTTCAAAGGCGGAACAACAGGTCCCAGCCAGCAGTCCTGTGGCAAACATGGACAGCTGCTGAGGCTCAACAGAGGTGGAGTCCACTGGGTCAGAACAGGGAGAGGGCCCAGAGACCTCCTCCTGCTGTTCTGCGACCAGGGCCTGCACCTCGGCTGCCTTTGCAGCACTGCGAGTGACCACCAATACTGGCAAGGCATCATCATCATTATCATCATCATCATCATCATCACATTTAACCTTTATCAGTTCAGCATCATTGGAACATACATCAGTTACCTTCACTAGCAAGGGGGCCTCCTCTCCTGTCTCTGAAGAAGGAGGACCTTGCACTTCCACTCCACCCTCCCCCTCCCTCTGTCCATCTACAGGTTGCCCAGATATTACCCCAACATCTGTAAACAGTACCTTGGGAGGTCCAGAGAGATCCGTGGGAGCATCTGGGGTGCTTTTAGTAGGGGCATAGTATGAAACAAGGGTACCTAAATCAGAACCCAACAACACTGCAGTGGGGATCTCCTCCGAGACACCCACCTCTCTCATCCCACTCCCGGCACCCCAATCAATAAAAACATAGGCACGGGGTACACAGGAACGGGTTCCCCCAACTACGGTGAGGGTAAGGAACTTCTCTGGGATGATGTCTGTTTCTTCTATAACCTCTGGTCTGACCAATGTGACTTCGGCTCCGGTGTCACGAAAGCCTGTTACAGTCCGGTGGCCTACGATGACTGGCTGCAAGTTGGCATTGGTTCCGGGAGGTTTCCCACTGACGAGCAGCACAGCGGAAGGGTTGCTAGCCGGATGGCCAGGTGATGTCGTCTTCTTCTGCTCAGGGCACTGCGCCCTGAGATGTCCGGCTCCCCCACAGTTGTAGCATTTGCGTTTGTCAGTTAGGAAGGCCTTGGCTCCAGGAGTTGCAGGTTCCGGCTGCTGAGGAACTTGTTTGGTAGGCAGAGGAGGGGTTGCCATGTGCGATTTCCCTCCTTTCCAGCCATTCAGAGGAGCCTTGCGATGGTCAGATACCCGAGAGTGGATATAGGTATCTGCCAGTTCTGCTGCTGCTTTGGCAGAGGCTGGCTTTCGCTCCAGCACAAACTGTCTGACGTCTGTAGGACAGATGTGCAAAAGTTGATCTGCAATCATAAGATCTTCCAGGGATTCAAAAGAATTGGCTTCCAAGCCTTTAGTCCACTGCCGGAATGTGGTGCGTAAGCGACCTACCACATCCATGTATGAGTCCCCAGGCCCCTTTTGCAAGGACCTAAAACGCTTCCGGTACACTTCCGGGGTTAGCTGAAACTTTTGGATGATTGCAGCTTTTAGGGCCGCATAATCGTCGCACTGTTCTTCTGACAGTTCGACATAAGCATCCAGGGCCTTGCCTCGTAGCCCTGGTGTCAGGTACCGGGCCCATTGTGCTGGGGGCAGATGGTACTGACGGCAAGTTTTTTCAAACGACAGTAGATACACGTCAATGTCACTGTCCTTTTCCATAACTGGAAATTTGGCTGCCGGGATCACTGGCAGAGAGGCACCCCTGTGCTCTAGGGATCCGAGGTTCTGAGCCTGTCGCTGCTGCTGGAGCCTAGCCATCTCCAATTCGTGCCGACGATCAGCCTCCCTCTCAGCCTGGCGTTCTGCCGCCTCTCGCTCAGCCCTGCGCTCTTCTCGCTCAGCCTGGCGTTCCAGAAACTGCAGGTACACCACAGGATCCGTCTCCCTGAGGTTTTGTAGAGTTTCTTGCATTTGAAGAGAGTCTATGATGGTTTCAGGCAATCTGATGCTAGCCTGCTCTTGTGGTGGCTTGGAGGTAACAATCCGTGGTATTCCAGTGTCAGTCTCTGCTTGCCCATCTGGTGAGGCCGCCTCTGAACCACTGGGCTCTGGAGTAGCGGAACCCCTTTCTGGTCCAGTTTCCCCCAGGTTCTGGTGTGCACGGATATCAAACTCCTGTAAGGCATGTATCAAGCCTTCACGATTTTTGCCACCAACGTCAATTCCTCTTTCTGTGCACTCAACAGTCAGTTCATTCTTGCTCATCTTTTTATATGCTGATAACCCAGACATTTTGCAAGCAGAAGAGATAGAACAGAAAGAAGAGATAGGAAGAAGGTGTAGGAAAGAGTTGTTGCTGTATGTCTCTCTTGAAAAAATCAAAATCAAAAAATATGCACCAGCTTGTCTCTAAGGACTGTTTCCACAAAGGTTACAATCCTTCAGTGCAGAGCTAATTCCTAACAATGCACTGAATGCTCTTAATGCGAAACTATCCCGCTACGCTGCCAGCCAATATGTGACGAACGCGGGTGTCAGATCCCTGCCCTCCTCGCTAACTCGCGACAAAGGACCGGCCAACCTCACACCACGCTGTCACTTACGTAACAATGCCACTCTCAGCTGCGCCCAGCACAAAGATTTTCCAGCTTGCAGGACCACAATCTAGGTGCGAGCAGCCTGAGAGTGATTGTCACTGGGCTAATTACACAATTAACCCTTTAACTGCCACCACCCCCGTTTATAAGACCGAGCCGGGGGAGACTCGTAATTTTGCAATACCAATTATAATTTTAGAATAAGCGTCTGCCACACACACTGCCACTACAGACAGATCTGCTCAGAGTCTTACTCTACAACAGTAGCGCCCTTCAAGAGGCAGGTTCGTTTATAGCTTGCATTAAGAGCTTTAGAGACAAGGTTAACACTTTTCAACATAAGGGTTTATTATGAAAAGGTCAAGGTTGATGCAAATAAAATATTTACAGAAAAAAGATGTTTCAAAAAATAAAGACAATATACAGCCACAAAGCAATAAGGTAGAATTGGGAAGGAAGGATACTTGCAATTAATGTCCGAGGGTTGATCAGAGTTCAATCGATGAGCTAGGTAATCGGTTCTCGACTTGGCAGATGTTTCTTCTTAGATGGTAAAAGGAGAACTGACCATTGTCTTGGCATCTCCTCTTTTCTGTCAAATCAAAGGGGGTGTTGACAGCGACCAGTAACCAATCATCTGGCCAGCTGGTTTTAGGGGTTGGTTGCTGGGAGGTGTCTACACTCATGACCATGTCCCAGGTAGATTTCTTTAATACATATTCATATATCTGCATCTGTAGTGTTGACAGACTCCAAATATCCATATTATTATTCAACTTGAGATTTCCTTCAAAACAAGTCTAAACATGCCATATCTATAACGTATAGCCTGCTTTGAAGGAATAAGTGGTCCCAGGGGTTTCCCATATGACCTGACATAGGGGTGTCTGGACTTGAAACGTTCCATATTATCTGAGGAAGCTAAATATGTCCAGATTATGTCTGTGCTATTACTAAGTCAGAAGTTATGAAACATGCTGAAATTTCATACTTATTCTTATGAGGTGTATTCAGAAACTTTACGACCGAGGTCTGTTAGGGCTCTGAATGGGGAGGGTGACAGTTTTACGACAGGCCTGAACACTGCCCTTACAACAAATGTTTTCCTACTGACTTAGCCTGCTCTGTTTTCTCTGTTGAGATAACCTTTTCTGTTGAACCTAAAAAGCTTTGAATTCCTAAGGTGGGGAAGACGGAGTTCAGAGTTCTCTGTGAGGTTACATGGTTAGCAAAACTGTCATGGTTACTTCCACACAAGATGGCAGCTAGCTACAGCTTGTCATGTCCCGTACTTGATATCGTTACAGCTATCACTTCTGCTCACAGAGTGTCGGAGTCAGAGGCCTTGTCCTGCAGGTCTCCTTATTTGGTTGTTCACGGGGATAAGGTGGTTCTCCGTCAGTGCCCTTCTTTTCTCCCGAAGGTGGCCTCTGCTTTTCTTTGGAATGAGGACATTGCCCACCTTCTTTTTTCCTGCCTAGTGTCCTACACCTGTAGGTGGAAAAATAAGCTTATAATCGAGAATAGAAGACGCTGTGTCTGTCAATGATCCAGTTTTTCTCAATATTTTCAGTATTTTTTTTCTTTATATAGCAAAAAAATAAAAAAGTGGTGATTAAATGCCACCAAAAGAAAGCTCAATTTGTGTGAAAAAAAATATATAAATGTCATTTATGTAGAATGTTGCATGACTAAGCAATTGCCAGTTAAAGTAGCACAGTGTCAAACAGCAAAAAATGTTCTGGTCAAGGGAGTGGAACCTTCCAGAGGTCAAGTGGTTAAATGTATTGAAGTGTCATAAAACGACACTTTATTCAAGTCTTTGTGATGCGGTGCAGTCACATGCAGTTTGATGCATTGCACTGCATAAAAATGCAGCATGGCTGCAGTGCTGTGGTGTGAATAGGGCACCTAGGAAACTCCTTTCTTTCTATGTCCTTTTGCGTTGAATCTGTGCTGATCTATGTAGATCAATGTGGATAGTGTGCATGAGCCCTAAGGATTTGTGTGCAAAAATATTTTCACCTCAATGTCATACACACAAAAAAATTGAGGGGTAAGACTACTTTCATTCATCAACCATAAATAGTTAAATGCCTCTGCTGAGTAGTGGTGATAGTAGTAGTGATTCCAGTAGCCAGAAAAAAAACTGTGTAGACAGACGTAAGCATATTGCATTACTGCAGACAGGACATCTGAGTGAGTGCTAAAAGGCCTCTCCACTAATATGTAAACTTTTCTTTAAAGCTAACCTCAAGAAGGGTGCAGAACATCTTTTGACCTTGATGCTGTTCAACACGGTTTATTATTTGTTGTGTGTTTTGTTTTTTTTTTAATGTAGGACAAGGCAAACAAGAGAAAGATGCTAATGTCAATAGATCGGCGCAAAAAGATGTTAAAAGAGCTGCGGCTGACTCGTTATGACACTTTTGAGCATGTATGCAAACAGCTGAACATTGAATACACTTTCCCTCCAGAGTACTACAGACGCGCAACCAAGAGATGGCAGGCAAAGAAAGCTTTGTGCTTGAAGGTGCGTTTCACTGTTGTTGCATGAAGGGTCCACCAGAATTTTATAAGCTCGTTAAATCCCTCTGGAGACCCACACTATGGGGGTTATTTACGAAAGGCTAATCCACTTTGCACAACAAGTGCAAAGTGCACTTGAAATTGCACTGAAAGTGCACTTGGAAGTGCAGTTGCTGTAAATCTAAGGGGTAGATCTGAAATGAGGGGAAGCTCTGCTGATTTTATCATCCAATCATGTGCAAAATGCTGTTTTTTATTCTCCTTGCATGTCCCCCTCGGATCTACAGCGACTGCACTTCCAAATGCACTTTCAGTGCAATTTCAAGTGCACTTTGCACTTGTAGTGCAAAGTGGATTTGCCTTTAGTAAATAATCCCCTTAGTCTTGTTCAAACCTGTACAGTAGTTTTCAAATTGTAGGTGAGGTTGAAAAAAAGACTCAAGTCCAACCTATGTGTGTGATTTATATGTCAGTATTACATTCTATATCCTTGTATGTTGTGGTCATTCAGGTGCTTATCTAATCTTTTTTTTAAGCTATCTATGCTCCTTGCTGAGACCACAGCCCATCTTTTTCTACCCTTACAGTAAAGAACCCTCTACATAGTTTAAGGTTAAACCTGGGGTCATAAATGTTTAAAGTAGAACTATAGGCAAAACTTTTTTTTCATTTTGGATAGAGTACGGGAGGGCTATAATCTCTATATTTAGGGAGGAATAAAGGTCCACAAAGATCAACTGGTCAATTATAAACCGCTTTATTAAGGTATATTGGATAAAGATTAACCACACATCCATCACGCTGGGATTTGGGATTTTCTTTTACTTTCACTTTCAATGATAATTGTAAACAGGACACATACAGAGGGTGAACCTCCTTAAAGGGGCACAGACCGCAATATAAAATGACAGGCTTTCTAATCACGCATCTGTCCAAAACTTAAAAAAAAGTTTTGCCTTTAGTTATACTTTAAGTTGAAGTGATACTTCTTTAATTGATATGCAGCAGCTTGTCCTGGGAATGTTATAAAGTTGTTGGATTGCATCTCAAGTGGTTGGTTAACAGAACAAATTTATTTGGAGGAGAAGTTTGTTAGGCCAGTTTTGGAACCAAATGGCCACATATCAGTTATGCTAAAACTTTCTAACTACCAGGACGTTGATGGGAACTGATGGGGAAAACCGTGCAAATTTCACTTGCAGAGACATCGGTTTCATCAGTTTTCATGCGCGTCAGTTATGTGCCCTCTTCACACCTATGTTGATGTCATGTCAGTTTTTTTTCCCATCAGAAAAAAATCCACACATGATACCAGTGGTGTGGTGTGAACAGAGCACATAGAGAACGTTTTTGTTTTTTTTTGTGCCCTTGCAGAATGTGTACAGAAACACTGACCACTCTGCAACATGATGTCAATAGGGCCTAAATGTTTCCTCCTGTATGTACCCACTCATTCTCAATAAAATGGTTAGAAAATAATATTCAGCTCCTATAATGCAATGCAAACTTTCAGTCTTTGCTTTAGGTAAGCAGTTACCAATTAGTATATTAGATATTAGAGTAGGTAGGATATTTTGCAAGGTTTGATCTGCATTATTGATGGATAGGTGACTGCTTTGAAAGCAGTTAGAGCAAGAGTATTCTTGTGGGAAAGTAAGGCCTGACTGTGTGATCAGTCTGTTGTGCAATGCTAGTTTCATATTTCTCAAACAGTGCTACTTCGAGACTAATCATAACACCCTGAATTTCAAGAATTACAGGACACTGAAAAAATATATTTGTAGGATTCCTGCTATTCAATTGCGTTACAACTTGTTTTCCACAATGGAAAGGAAATATTATGAAATAAAAGGAATTTAAAGTGTTATGAAGCAAATATGTGATGAAAGCAACTATTGTCTAACTACCAGCCACATTTTAGATCTGGGGCAATACCTTCATTCACAGAAAAGCTTTAATAGTCTTAGCTGGACTGGGATTGGCATGTGCCTTTGTAGGTTCAATAATTGCAGCTTTTGTCAAATCTTTCTGGTTGAGGTATTTTTCTTTCTGAAAGAAAACACGTTATCTATTTTACATGTAAATGTACTTGTCCCTGCCAGTTTCTCAATGGTTTTTCCTTCTTTCTTTTTTTTTTTTTTTTTTAATAGGTATATGCAGAAGTAAAGAAACAGAAAGCTGAAGGGTTGATAAAAGAGAAGAAGCCTAGACAATCCAGAGCCAGGCCTATTCCAGTAGAAGCATGATGGATACCTTTATTTCTACTGTACTTTTCACTGTAAAAGTTAAATATCATGTTCTTTTCGTTTGTCCATATACCTTCAATCACATTCTACTGTGTAAGCTCTTCTTATATACTATTTAAGAGTGATGTCTGACCAAAACTGCTTACTTCTGAAGGTAGACATAAGGTTTGAAATGTACAATTACAATTTTTTTCTAGTCCAGAATAATAAAACTTCCATTTTGTTTACAGTGGCAATTTGTGTTTAATGTTAACAAATACTCATTTAGGCTAGGTTCACACTAGAACACCGTGCAGGAAACCCACGTTCCATGCACATTTTCCACAGTGCATTTAAATTGCACTGCAGCAGGTGTCTATTTTAAAGTGGTTGTAAAGTCTAAACATTTTTTACCTTGATGCATTCCTTGCCTTAAGGTAAATGTTTAGGTGTCAGCATCCCCCCTCACCCCCCTCCCACCTTTACTTATTTGAGACCTCATTCGATCCAGTGCCGTGCACATCTGCAGATCTTTTCTCCCTCACTTCCGGGTCTTGCTGGGGCACCGGGAACCATTGACTCTCGGTGCTGTCAATCATGTCTTTGTCAATGGATGCAGGACTTGGGTGCGAGCATGCACGAGTGCTGCCAGGGTTAGCGGCTTCCCATGATGGCCCTGGCCAGAGAGGTGGGGCCAGGAGCGCCGGCGGGGGACCCGGCCACTCTATGCGATTATAGTATATACATGTTTGGTTTTTTTTGTTTTTTCTTTTTAAATGTACCTTTACAATCCCTTTAATTTTATAGATCAAAAGCACATATTCGCCATCAGACCACGGATCATGAAATAATGTCCAAATCTTTGTTGATGTCGTCACATGCCTGATGAAGGGGTCCTTCATGGATCCAAAGTGTTGCACTGTGATGTGATCATTCTTCAATAACGGGAGAGAAATCTGCAATGTTGGGACTTTAAATGAGGATAGTGGGGCCGTTCATAACCCCTCCTCCATCCCGGTTCAATAATAGAAACTAAATAAGAGAGCAGAGCAGATGCGGGACTTTAAATGAGGCACGCGGGAGCAGAAGTTTAACTAGAGTAAAGTATAAATTTTTTAATTAAAATAATACATAAATTCATAAGTTTACATTTATAGGCACATAGCTCAATAATTATAATTTGTTTTCAATCATATAATACATTCCGACAAGGACTTCTATGTAAACATATGAGGACATGAATAGAAAATACATAACAATGAATATGTGATACTCGGTGTCACTAAAGAAAAATGGCAAAGTTAAAAATACAGAAACATTGGAACGTCCATACATTGCTAATAATGGTATATATATATATAACGGTGGTTGTAAGCTCTACGCCGTTTCGGGGCCTTATAGCCACTCATCAGGAGCATAACCGTATTATTCACCTACGAATAGGATTAATGGCAATATTTAGAATAAGTTTGAAGGACAAGTCATTCTTCAATAATGTTTTGGACGTATTTGACAAACCATGGTGTGCTGGTAAACGTGCATTTGATCTGTGATGTCTCCGGTTCCAGCTGGTTGTTGCTGCAGCACCTGTTACTCTTAAAGCCTTATCCAGGAAAGGGTGCGATTAGACTATCAATGCCACTAATGTTAAGTTAATGACATCCCAAACTCAGGTTGCAAACAGTGTTTGCCTACACCAGTTCGCATTGTACAGTAGTACCATGTGATCCGGTTTCTGTGCATTTTATAAAGTAGTGCAATGCAGGACTTTTGGTGCAGTGCATTCAAATGAATGGGCTGAAATCGCACTACACCCAGATCGCATGTTAATTGCACAGGAACCAGCCCTAAGGCCCTCAAAAAAATTGTGCATGCCTGAGTCTGGCAAGGGTTTTAGAATGTTACCAAATTATTTGAACTCTTACAATAGTTGGTGTCTTAGGTGCATGCACTACTTTTGGTGCGATGCAGTGCGATTTTGAGCCCATTCAAAGATTTTGAAGAAGAACTCCAGGCATGCCAGAAAGATGTAAGTAGGTCTTGCAGTACCACCTTTACAGCATATCATGCCTGTGCATCCAGCTCCCTATTCCCCCACCATAGTAATACATGGATTTTTTTTTTTCTAAAAACATGATGTGTTTCCTCTTTTTTATGTGTCCATGATGCCCATGCATGCTCATTATTTCTCAGAACCTAGGCTGTCATGGACACACCCACTGTTACTGTGGCCTACAGCTTCTCACATCAGACAGGCTGGCAGTAGTTTTTTTTTGTTTTTTTGTTTTGTTTTTCTTTTTTGTGCAAGAGCACCTACAGTACTCGTTGCCTGCAACATGACACTGGCTGATTACATGCTGGGAATTGTAATCCTGAAGTGGCATGTGACATCATATACAGAAGAAGTTACTGTGCCGCCAGGACTTTGGGGATAACTATGTCCAGCCATGTTAAAAAGTACGTACATCCCATGAAAATTTGTTTTTCTCAACCTACTTGAACCTGCAAATATTAGATCTTCATTCAAGCAGTGCTAAAGATAGATGATGTACTTGAACAAATTACACATACCTACACACAGTCCAAGGTGTATTCATTCTCATAATCTAAAATACAGATTTGACACAAGGAAAATGAAAGTACACACCTATATTTACCACCACTTCAAATCCATGACATTAGAATTAGGTTTGACAAGCATCATTGACACCTAATCTGGAAGACCTATTTTATTTAAACCTCAGATATCTAGGGTTTGGTGTTTGCTTTCCTATTGATGTGTGTGGTATCATCATGGCAAGTTTAAGAGTGCTCTCTAGGGCCCTCAAAAAGAAAGTTGTGCGTGCCTTTGAGTCTGGCAAGGTTTTTAAAATGTGACCAAATAATTTGAAACCAATAATTTTACTGTAAGCATAGATTTCAACTGATAGCTAATTTACCCAGAAACTGGCTGGCCCTGCATATCTAGCCAGAGCTGACATTTTGCTGGAAAAAAAGTCTCCAAGAGCCCCAAAATTTTGTTGTTGGATCTGCAAGTAACTCTTGCAATAGTCAGTGTCAAACTAAATGCATCTACAATTAGAAAGCAATTGCACTAATTGAACCTGCATGGGAGCAGTGCCAGGAAAATGCCTTTGCTGACCAAAAAGAACACTAGAAAAAACAGTTTGCCACTGAACATATAAACAAAGACCAAGCCTTCTGGAACAATGTGCTGTGGACCGATTAATCAAAAATAGACTTGTTTGGATCGGCCTAAGACAGCATTCAGAATCAGAAGAACCAATCTCAACTGTGGAACATTTTGGTGGAAATGTTATAGTTTGAAGCTGAACCAGAAATGGATCTTTCAGTTTGATACATGTTCAAATGTATCCAATGTGTCAAGAAGTGGCTCAAAAAGAAGAAATGGACTGGCCTAGTCAATGCCATGATTTAAAACCCATTGAAATGTTGTGGATTTAAAACGGGCAGTTTATAGAAGGAAACCAACAAATATCTTGCAACTAAAAATCATTTTGCATGGAGCAGTGAAAAAAATATTTATGCAGATAATGTCTTTACTAGCATCTGTTATATGACATTAATTTTGTACTTATGCACTTTGTATTCTATGTACATACTCTGTACATCCTCTTACTGTATGGTATTCTACTTTTTGTGAGAGGTTGCCGTTGTTTTGTCCTGCATTGCTTTTTAGGATACTATTTGGATAAATAAAGAATTAAAAAATATATATATATTCATGTCTTGTCAGGTACTGGTGGGCAGTTATACAAATAGAAGTCATTTAAATAAAAGGAGCAATAGCAGCTTCTGAGGCAGAGGGTGTACTTTTACAACAGTACACCATTACATCTGTTGATACTTTTGTTGAAAAAAAAAATGATTTTCATCGAAGTATATCACCGTTATCTGTAGGCAATGTTTTAATAAAGATCTAATGTTTGCCTGTTCAAATATTTTTAAAAAGTCAACAACTTCCATGGGGTGTACTTACTTTTTCACATAACTGTATACGGACACATTATTTTTATGAAATGCTTGCACAGAGCTTTAACCATTACTAATTCACACTTTAAGGAAAATTGCGTAAATAATCATGTGTTAGTTCCCCAAAAATATTCGTGATAATATTTGTATATCATAAATCATATGACAGCTAATATCACTTCTGTTTGAGGAGGATAACATCTGTATTTTGTTCTGTGTACAGTAGTATGGCTTAAAGCGACACTTCACCCAAAATGAGAACCACATTTTGCATGTAATTTCTTTTGGGACGGGTTCCTAATTTTAACAGGTACCTGCTTCCACTTCCACTCAGACCGCCTAGGGCCCTCTTCACCCGCAGCTTTCTGGGACATGTCACAAGTCCCAGAAGGCTGTAGGACCATTCATAAAGCTAATGCTTGCGCATGCCCAATAGGAAGCAGGCTGTGAAGCCGCAAGGAAGTCACAGCCAGTTTCCTATGCTAAAGATGCCAGACACTAATGAAGAACAAGCCTGGGTGAGAATGGCACTTTGTCCCTGAACAAGTGTCGGCAGCTACAGGAGTGAAGAATCTCTATAAGGTCAGCATGTACTGTTCATAACTTTTTTCATAATTTATCTGGGAAATTCAGTTATTGCTACACACTTCCAATAAAAGGAAACAAAAAAATAATAGAGTGGTGACAGATAAAGCATATTTAAATCCAAAAACAAAAATGTACTTATAATATGTTGCAGCTTACAAGCCCTTAGACGACTCCAATCTATTTGAGAGTAGACTGGATACAGCCATCTTAAGAATGACCACTTGCAGGTTAAGGCGGATATCATCTGACAAAAACCAGAAAAATCAGAAAGGTCCAGAATATTGGCAGCACCTCACAGGTAGATATGAGGAGGGAAAATCCTATGGACTGGGAAAAGATTACAAAAGGAACTAGAGAAGTACCCAATCTTCATTATTGAAGCCTTAAAAATTGAAGGCACCTGTCGTGGGAGACCAGAAAGAAGTCTTTTTAAGGGTGCCCTCATCCAGGGGGTGCCTGTGGGAGTCAGAAGAAGCTCTGCACACACACACGTGGATGAAAAATATTCAGGATCAGTGGGCTATATCAGCTACAGTGAGGAAAAAAATGTATTTGATCCCCTGCTGTTTTGTAAGTTTGCCCACTGACAAAGAAATTATGAGTCTCTAATTTCAATGATAGGTTTATTTTAACATGGAGAGACAGAACAACAAAAAATTCCAGAAAAACACATTTCAAAAAAGTTATGAATTAATTTGCATTTTAATGAGTAAAAAAAGTATTTGACCCCTTTGCAAAACATGACTTAGTACTTGGTGGCAAAAACCTTGTTGGCAATCACAGAGGTCAGACGTTTCTTCTAGTTGGCCATTAGGTTTGCACACATCTCAGGAGGGATTTTGCCCCACTTCTCTTTGCAGATCCTCTCCAAGTCATTAAGGTTTCGAGGCTGAGGTTTGGTAACTCGAACCTTCAGCTCCCTCCACATATTTTCTATGGGATTAAGGACTGCAGACTGGCTAGGCCACTCCAGGCCCTAATGTGCTTCTTCTTGAGCCACTCCTTTGTTGTCTTGGCCCTGTGTTTTGGGTCATTGTCATGCTGGAATATCCATCCATTTTCAATGCCCTGGCTGAGGGAAGGAGGTTCTCACCCAAGATTTGATCCCGTCCATCGTCCCTTTGCTGCAGTGAAGTTGTCCTGTCTCCTTAGCAGAAAAACATCTCCAAAGCATAATGTTTCCACCTCTTTGTTTGAAGGTGGGGATGGTGTTCTTGGAGTCATGGGCAGCATTCCTCCTCCAAACACGGTGAGCTGAGTTTATGCCAAAGAGCTTGATTTTGGTCTCATCTGACCACAACACTTTCACCCAGTTCTCCTCTGAATCATTCAGATGTTCATTAGCAAACTTCAGACGGGCCTATACATGTGCTTTCTTGAGCAGGGGGACCTTGTGGATGCTTCAGAATTTCAGTCCTTTGCCGTTATCAATTGTTTTCTTGGTGACCATGGTCCCAGCTGCCTTGAGATCTTTGACAAGATTCTCCTGTATAGTTCTGGGCTGATTCCTCACTGTTCTCATGATCATTGAAACTCCATGAGGTGAGACCTTGCATGGAGCCCCAGACCGAGGGAGATTGACAGTTATTTTATGTTTCTTCCATTTGCGAATAATCGCACCAGCTGTTGTCAACCTCTCACCAAGCTGCTTGGCGATGGTCTTGTAGCTCATTCCAGCCTTGAGTAGGTCTACAATCTTATCCCTGACATCCTTGGACAGCTCTTTGGTCTTGGCCATGGTGGAGAGATTGGAATCTGATTGTTTCTGTGGACAGGTGTCTTTTATACAGGTAACAAGCTGAGATTAAGAGAACTCCCTTTCAGCGAGTGCTCCCAATCTCAGCTTGTTACCTGTATAGAAGACACCCGGGAGCCAGACATCTTGCTGATTGATAGGGGATCAAATACTTATTTCACTTATTAAAATGCAAATCAATTTCTAACTTTTTTGAAATGCGTTTTTCTGGAAATTTATGTTGCTATTCTGTCTCTCACTGTTAAAATAAACCTACCAGTAAAATTATAGACTGATCATTTCTTTCTCAGTGGCCAAATGTACAACATCAGCAGGGGATCAAATAATTTTTCCCTCATTGTATCAGAGTGACATTGGTGGAAGTTTAAGGGATGTCACTTACAGCCAGCCAGGCTACCAGATTTGATGGAAAAGCTAAAAATTCTGGTCCAGTTTGTAGTCGAATGAAACAAAAAAGGAGTGATCGTGAAGGTTCCAAATGCCCAGAGTAGATGAGGATCCAGTTCACCTCTGTTCTTAGTAGGAAAAAAAATCTAAATCAGGCAAACTGTGCCCAGTGCTAAACTTGAAAAAAATTCCTCAACAAGCACAGAAAGTTGGAGTTGTGCAAGATGGAGAACCTCCTATCAATTCTATTATTGATAAATCTGGGAGATTGGATGCTCTCTGTAGGTTTATCAGATGCCTACTTGTCCCAATCCGTCCTGCATTCCAGTTCCACTACCAATTTCGGTGCCTTCCCTTCAGTCTGTCCACCTCCCCCAGAACATTCATAAAGCTCCTACTGTCTGCAATAGCGAGGGGGATGAAAAAAGGGTATGAAGAGTAAAAAATTGTTTTACTTATTAAACATAGATAAAAGTATGCATGCAAAACATGTACATTTTACATGAGAGCATTGTACTAGTACCCAGAATGATATAGTTGTATGAGCTGCTCACTGTCCTTGGCAAAATGGACTAGTCTATTAAAGACCCTAAGGGGTTTCTCTCACTGTGCCGTTTGGCACCAGGTGTTCTTTTTTCTATTTGTTTCTAATTCAAGTTCATGTCTCCCCCAAAACACACAGACTCTGGGTACTAGGGATTCCATTTCCATATTTTGGGGCCTCTATGCCTCAAACCATCAATGACTGTAGATGTTAATGTAATCTGCTCAAACCACTGGGGTCCCCTGCCATAATGTGTTTATTGTAAGTAGCTCTCCTGATAGTCTGTTTATTAGGTGTTATGTGTCTTCGTCCCATTGTATCATTTCCCCATTATGTGCCTCCTCGGTGTGTATTCCCATTGTCCTATTATTTCTGTCTGTCTGCTAGTAATGTCCCCACCACCTAGGCTGGTTTAAGTGCCTAGTTAATTAGCTCATGTTAAGTATAAAACTGTAAGTTATTATTTGCTAGAGGGGGAGTAGCATAGTTTATGTTGGTTGTACCTTAGTTATATTAATTATATTCCTGTTTATAGTTTGTATTGTTAGGTTAATATGATCAAGAGGGTATGTCCTCCTGTAGGGTATAAAGTATATGCCTGAGTTTCAATAAACAGTCATTCCTTTGGAGTTTACCTCACATCTTGTCTGTGTACGATGTTTGGGGTAAAAAGGGCTGGTATTAGCTCTCTCACTGCTTGAAACGGTTTGAAGTGCAGGAGCTGTTGTTTGGCAGACAGAAGCACCTAGTCAGGGTGCCCAAGCGGTTCCGTCACAGTGGCTACCCTGTATCAATCCAGAGAGGTCTCCATGAATAAGACTTACCAGAGAATATGGGTAAAATTTGTAGCTCTCCTTTATCACCAAAACCAGCCGAGGTTCTGCAATTGTCGTTCTATACCTGATTTCAGAGTGCCGCTCGGCGCTCACGTGACCGGCCACCTCTCCCCTCTCTCAATCTGACAGCTTCAGTGGGAGGGGCCGAGAATATCCCTCTGACATCAATCGGGAGGAGAGAGGCGCTCTAAAATCAGGTATAGAACGGCATTTTTTAAAATAAAACCCAGACAATGGGGCACACAGCATTATTAACCACAGAGGATTTAATGAATATTTAAAAGTAATTTTAGCAGCAGGAGGGGAGAGGCAGGCACTGTCACTAGCTGACAGGCAGGGAGGGGGGAGAGGAGGAGAGAGCGGATGATGGAGGCATGTAAATTCATCACGGTGTCAGGGCTCAGCAGCCATTATAAACCATGGTCAGTTTACAGGGGGGAGGGCAGAACCAGGGAGGATCAACCAGGTATTTCAGGTGATGCAAGGTTTTTACACTACTGACCATTACCAATTTTTTTTTTGCACCCTCCCTTATGGCAAGTTAATTCCCATTGTATGCTGCCATGATGCGCCAGGAAAACAGAAAATTGTATACTCACCTTTCTGTAATTTTCCTTTCCTGATGCATCTTCATTGCAGCATACATATTTCCACCCAAATGGTGAGAGTTACAGAGAATGCTGTGAGCTGGGTCTCTCTTTGATTTGTAGTTAACCAGTCCTGTCAGGTTGTGGGGGCAGAGCCACAACCCATTGTATAATGCCATGAAGATGCACTAGGAAAGTAAATTTACGTAAAGGTGAGTATACAATTTTCTGTTATTTCCCAAGTTGTGATCAGCTGCCTGAATCCTGTGTAAACACAGTTCCAGAAAACTTATAATAAGTAAAACCTATAAGCAAAAGGCAATTCCTTCCAAAATTATTCAATATTAGATCACATCAAGCAATAAACAATCCATAAAAAATTCATATATAACTCGTGTATATGTAAAATTGGCCCTAAAATTGTGTCCATATAGAAACGGTGTTCGTATGTCGAAAAAAGTCCACAATTTTGGATGTGCTTCACTTAAACCTTGAATATATGATTTGTTGAATAAATAAATGTGAGTTCATCATTCTTCACCCGAAAACTGAATATTCAGTTAATTGTATTCCACACAAACTCAAAACTGCAAAAATTCCAGTGACCATAGTGAAAACAAAGAATGGTAGTGCTCCTTTGGACAGCTTTTACTCACCGTAATGGATAGACCTTATATTTATAAAGGTCAATAACACATGAATGCCATATAGGTGCAAACTCCTCTCCTCCTCCACCTCCACACACCAGGGATGTTCAGAATAAGAGTAAAAATAGGGGGAAACCCATTGTGTAAAAACTGATGTTTTTTAATTAAAAAACATACATGAATTCACATTCTTAGGTGTTCCATACATGTTGGCACAACAGATATACGCTAAGACTCTTGGGGAACCACCACCGCTGCTCCACATAGATAACACTGGAGATTCACAGTGGTTACGACTGAAAGTTTGGGTTCCTGAAGTAACGTTGAGAAAAACATTGACCTCCAACGCGTTTCATCGGGATTGACATTATCATGAGGTGGAATCATTGCTTATTCTTTTCAAAAGGGAAAAAAGTTTTGGCTCTAAATGCACTTTAATACTGTGTGTGGAGGTCGGTGAGTATGCTATGCTATAGTTAGAAAGTTTAAAGTATAACTAAACAAAACGTTTTTTTTTTTTTAGTTTTGGATAGAGTAGAGAGGGAACACCTCAGGTTTTTACTGCTGTCTGAACCTCCGTTAGGGAGATTAACCTTATCATTTTGTCCTGTTTACCATTATCATTGAAAATGAAAGTAAAAGTAAAAAAAGTAAAAGTTTGGGGTTGTTCCAGGAGAGGGAAAAACTTCCAGTGGGGACACTAGTTCTGGTGACCTGTATTCTCCAATGGATTCCTTTAATTTGCAGGGATTTTTGTTCCATTCCTGAAATTCCCCAGTGGGACACAGATGACAAAAAAAGACAGAAGTTATAACCCCCTTACTTTATCCAAAATGAAAAAAAAAAGTTTTACTTATCGTTCTACTTTAAACGCTTGCCAACCAGCCGCTGTCATTGTACTGGGGCAGGTCTGCTATACATTGGCTCGTGGGATCGGGATAGCAAGCACGCACACGCACCCACTGCACTGCGGGGGTGCCGATGCTCGTGGCCCACTGTTGCGATGACTGCCGGCCACGAGCAATCGCGAGCCACGAGAGGCAGAACAGGGAAGTGTGTGTGTAAACACACAAATCCCTGTTCTGTTCTGAGGAGTGACAAATCGTGTGTTCCTATTAGCTAGAAACCAAGATCCGTCACTTCCTCTAGTCAGTCCCCTCCTTCAGTTAGAAACACGTAGCTAGGAACACAGTTAACCCCTTGATCGCTCCCTAGTGTTAACCCCTTCCCTGCCAGTGACATTTTTACAGTAATTAGTGCATTTTTTAGCACTGATCACTGTATAACTGTCAGTGGTCACAAAAATGTGTCCAAAGTGTCCAATGTGTCCGCCATAATGTCACAGTCCTGATAAAAATCGCAGATCGCCGCCATTACTAGTACAAAAAAAAAAAATCCTATAAATCTATCCCCTATTTTGTAGGCGCTATAACTTTTGCGCAAACCAATCAATATACGCTTATTGCATTTTTTTTTACCAAAAATATGAAGAAGAATACATATCGGCCTAAACTGAGAAAAAATTTGCTTTTTTTTTTTAGAAAAAAAATGGGGATATTTATTATAGCAAAAAGTACAAAATATTGTGTTTTTTCATAATTGTCGCTCTTTTTTTGTTTATAGCGCAAAAAATAAAAACCGTACAGGCGATCAAATACCACCAAAAGAAAGCTCTATTTGTGTGCAAAAAAGGATGTCAATTTTGTTTGGGTGCAGCGTCGCACGACCACGCAATTGTCAGTTAAAGTGACGCAGTGCCGAATCGCAAAAAATCGCCCGGTCATTCAGCAGCCAAATCTTCCGGGGCTGAAGTGGTTAAAGCTGAATCATTAGAAATAAAAAAATTAGGTTGTAAAACAGCCCACTCAGTTTAACCCCCTAGGCTTAATGTACATAGGACGTTTTTACAACCTCTCCTGAACAATTTAACTTGACAGATAGTAACACACGTTTAAAACGTCCGTTTTGCCACGTTTAGCAGCATTTTGCCGCGTTTGCGTTTAGAAGCGTTTGAAAAAAAACAATCTTTATTTTTATTTTTTCTCAAAATAGCCAAAAGTTCTAAACTGCCTGTGAATGAAACACGGCTAAACGTGATTTACCGCATTTAGCCGCATTTAGAAGCGTTTGGCGCTTGAAATGCCTCTAAATTCAGCGTCTGAACTAATTTTTTTGCTTTCCAAAAAAGGCCTCTAAACTTAACTGCCTAGAAACGACTATAAACGACCCTGTGTACATGTACTGATAAGATAACACAGCGGAGAGTTCAGGGGCAGTTGAAAAAAAATGCCCAACTGCTCCTAAACCTCCGTTTAGCAGCAGCAGTGTACATGAGGCCTTAGCGCTGATCGTACGCACATTTTTTTAGAGCAGGCGGTCGGCTCTTTAGAGATAACAACTGATGCGGCTAAAAGCCGCTTGTATGTTATCTTAAAGGAGCAGGAGGGGACCCCCCCCTTCCACCTCTCTTCCCAGGCCTCCTGTCCCACCGGGAGACCCGATCCACGATCCGGCATTTCCGCCAGCTAGCGTGAGACTGAATAGAAGAAGAAGAAATGGCTGCACATCGATGGAAATCCAAAATGCTGTTTATTAATCACCAAAATAACATCAAGGGACACCAACATACAAGTCTTGTAGATGCTGTTCACACAGTACAATTGTGCTTAATTAATACTATCATTATCATTTATAATGATTAAGCACAATTGTACAATTGTACTGTGTGAAATGCGTCTACAAGACTTGTGTGTTAGTGTCCCCTGATTAATCACCAAAATAACATCAAGGGACACCAACATACAAGTCTTGTAGATGCTGTTCACACAGTACAATTGTGCTTAATTAATACTATCATTATCATTTATAATGATTAAGCACAATTGTACTGTGTGAAATGCGTCTACAAGACTTGTGTGTTAGTGTCCCCTGATGTAATTTTGGTGATTAATAAATGGCATTTTGGATTTCCATCGATGTGCAGCCATTTCTTCTAGCTATATACCCACAGAGGTGGGCCGGGGCTAGCACTTGATTGTATATTCCCATCAGGCACAAATGAATCCACCTGGAGCGGTGAGTTCTTCATTCCTAGAGTGAGACTGAGAAAAAGCCGCAAACCGCTTTGTTCCAGTCTCCTATGTAAAATTACGGAAGCAACATCACAACGTCACTTCCGGTTTACTTGGCTAATGGCGCTGATTTAAAAAAAAATACAGTATTCAGAATCGCAGTTTTTGGCGATCTGAATACTTTGAAGTGCAAAGGAGTGATTTGGGGTCTTTTAGACCCCGATCCCTCCATAAAGACTACCTGTCACCACCTATTACTGTCACAAGGGATGTTTACATTCCTTGTGACAGCTGTAAAAGTGATCAGAATTTTTTTTTTAAAGTGACAACGTAAAAAAAAAAGTAAATAAAAAAAAAATTAAAGCGTCCCCGTCCCTGCGAGCTCGCACGGCAAAGAAAACGCATGCTAAGTTGCGCCCGCATATATAAACGGTGTTCAAATCACAAATGTGAGGCCGCCATGATCGTTAGAGCGAGAGCAATAATTCCAGCAAAAGACTTCCTCTGCAACTCTAACCTGGTGACTGTTAATTTTTTTTAAAGCATCGCCAATGGAGATTTTTAGGTACCGTAATTTATCGCCATTCCATGAGTTTTGCGCAATTTCAAAGCATGACATGTTAGGTATCTATTTACTCGGCGTAATATCATCTTTCACATTATACAAAAAAATTGGGCTAACTTTACTGTTTAGTTTTCTTTTAATTCATGAAAGTGTCTCTTTTCCCCAAAAAAAAGTGCATTTGAAAGACCGCTGCACAAATACCGTGTGACATAAAATATTGCAATGATCACCATTTTATTCTCTAGGGTCTCTGCTAAAAAAATGATATATATATATATATATATATATAAAACACAGATTTTAACTTGTAAGCAACAAATGTCAGAAATAGGCTTAGGCATGAAAGGGTTAAATTACAAAAGTGTGCCTACCTAATAATGCTATGTTATTTTGTAACCTTACCTTTTGGAATTCCTGTAATTAACCTAAAAAATAACAAGCTGATATGTTGTACCTTATATTGCGTGATAAATATAGAATTTCAAAATTAGTGAAGGCAAATTCTGTATATACATTTATTAGTAAAATACATACTGTTAAGGCTGGGTTCACACTGCTGCGGTGCGGGAACGCAGCGAATTTACTGCGGGTTCCCGCATCGCACCAACTCGCACGGCAGTTCACACTGCCATATGCGAACTGCTGGGGAGTGTCATACAATGTTAATGACACCCCCAGTTCAGCCCGCATATCGCAATGCGAACTGACAATTCGGACACTTTCGGATCGCATAGGTGTGAACACCCATGCGATCCGATTTTGGTCCGAACAAAAAAAAGGGTCCTGTGCGAGTTTGGACCGAATGCGGTGCGATATCAGCCATACTATCTGTATGGCTGATATCGCACAGCACAGACATCGCATGTGATGTGAACAGCAGTGCGCTGCGAATCACATGCGATGTCTGCCACCGCAGCAGTGTGAACCCAGCCAAAAGTGTGAACTGTCTTAACTGTGAAATAATAGCAGTTCCCCAATCTCCTCTGCAGATGTGTGAACCAAAAGCACACTCTAAGCACGCTTTTGTGTTCATGTGTGTGGGCTGGGGTAATGAGGGCGCTTCAAATTTATTTTCTATTTTTATTTATTTTTTCTGTTGTATTTCTTTTTTTATTTAAAGCAGTATTAAACCCAAAAGCTGCTTTAAATAAAACTGCAGCTTACCAATTCTCATATGTGATGTCTGCCATAGTTCTCCTTTTGAGGCTTTCTTCTAATTCCATTTGGTCATACGCCCAGTAAGTCTGTGGTTTTTAAACAGAAATGCTCTCTTGCAGGTACAGAGAGACAGGCCATTTAATACTGGCAGGGGTGCTTAAAATGATCAGCTTTAATTTATGTAAAAATATATAAAGGAAAAAAACTGTGCCTGTAAATGGTTATTAGGTATTAGCTGTAGTTCAGCTTCAATTTGTTAGTGTTTTTAAATCTGCTAGTACATCTAACACTCCCCTCCCCCCAGACTGACAATGCTGCTATCCAAAGATGCCCCTTTTGTGCATTCATCCAGAGTGTGGTCTGTATAATACAGGAGGTGTGTTACTGGCCAGATCACCAGGGGGAAATAGAGGGGGAAAAGCCTAAAAAAAGAAAGTAAACAAATGCAGCTACCACATCTAATGATTGGTAAACTGCAATATATTTCATGTTTGGTTTTAGATTTATTACTGCTTTAACTTGGGCTAACATGCCCCTATGTGATAGCACTGGAAAGTGACAGGTCACTTGTCAGGGGTTGTTAACATAAGGCCCCTTTCACATGAGCATTTAATCAGGTCCCCCCCGTCAGTTTTTCAGGCGGACTTGAACGCACACTCCATTCAGCCCTATGAAGCGGCCGATGTCAGTGGTGACATGTCCACTGACACCCGCCGCTATCCGATCCTGTCCGTGAAATCTATATCCCCATAGAGGAGAGCGGGGCTCTGACAGGTCCATCTCTGCACAATGAGTGGAGACAGACCTGTCAGCTGCCTGCTCATCGGGGATCAGCGGAGTGATCCCCGCTGAGCAAAACGGAGTTCGGCAGGCGGATCACCCGTGTGAAAGGACCCTAACTTTTGCAACAGCTGCGGTCAAAGTGGATCTACAGTCACATAGGGTTGCACCAATTCAACCTGCAAAAGTGGTGTGTTAAGAAAAGGGCTTTGGTGTCCTAAAAGAACATTTGAACAAGATTACAATTTGAGCATTTAGGCAAAGGCAAAACGTACAGAATGGTGTTCATTCAAAGATAGAGTTGTTTGGTCACAGTAACAGTAGCAATGTTTATTGCAGACCGACTACAGTATTTGGGAGTAGCCCCCCATAACAACTGTGAAGCATTGTGGTGGAAATGTTTCGGTTTCGGGCCACTTTTCTGCTTCAGGACCTGGGCAGCTTGCAGTCATCGAGTCAACTATACAAAGCGTGCTTGGTGAGAAGGTCAATGTCAGAGACAGGTGGTCAGTTATACAAAATAAAGTCATTTCTGCTAAAGAGGGCTATACAATCTTCTGATACTAAGAGTGTATTGATTCCAAAGTACACAATTGATTTTTTGAAAAATAGATTTTTTTTTGTTGAATAAATAATTGAAAAAGCAACATTTCCTTATCCAAGTACGGTACATCATTTTTATCTGTAGGCACTATTTGCAAAAGATCTAATGTCTGCCTGTTCAAATGTGTTTGAAAATTCAACAATTCCCATGAGGTGTACTTGTTCGTATGACTGTGTGTGATTACTGTTTTACCTGACTAAGGATTTGCAATCTTGACCAGTTGTTCCTATGAAACACACCTCTCTTGATAGTCAGTAAGATCACGCTCCTACTCCTGGTTTGGTAGAACGGCTTCTGGTTCAGCTTTCTTGCCTCCTAGGCAGGCCCAGATTTACAGTAGGCCTGTGCCCATAGATGGCAAGGCCAAAGAAGTGACATTTACCTGTCACTTCTTTGGCCTTACGTTTACCTGTGAACTTGTTATGCCTTTCACTCGCCATCATAAGTCATTGCACAAGTATATTTACACAATTAAAATGCTCTAAAACAGATCCAGTTAATCAAGAAAATAGGCAATCCCAGTAGAGAGATGTCACTTTTGATGTAAAATGTTGTAGGCCTACAGGGTTGTGAGCTACTAGACCTCACCCCAAGGTTGCACATATACACGCCCCTTGTATACGTGCAGCTGTGGCGTGGGGATATGCCTTGGCCCCTGGTGGTGCACAGTGACAGCTTTCTGACAAGATAGCTCAGGAGGGTTCCAAAACCTCCTGAGCTCATCTTTAGTAAGGATGCTGATCTGCTGTCCAAATATCACGTGAGAGGTAGAGAAGTGACAATGAGAGCTGAACTGCTGAGTCAAAAAAAAAATTGCTTAAACAGGAACCACGTGTGCCAACCATCTGTCTGTGCAGTGTGAGGATGTGTGTAGATCACAAGATTACCTTACAGTGCAACAAATCCATTGGTAGGAGAAACAGTAAACATGCCTGTATTTTGAATGTATTTATTTTTCGCAAAAAAACTGCTGTTTAATATGGAAGAAAAACAGATCCTTTTTTCATTTTGCATTGTGTGAAGAAAGTAGAATTGCAGCCCTTATTGGTGGTTGATACATACCTACATGGAATCTAAAAAAATATATTTATATATATTTCCTGCCCTCCCCACTTCTCCCTTCCTCAGTACACAATACTTTTTAATACTTCCTCCTTTTTAGGGTATACACTGAACTCAACAAACTGCAATCATTACTGAGTAAAGGATCAATACTCTGAAACACAATTAACCAACTTACATATTCTGTTTGACTGTTGGATTTACTTATTTAGCTGAGTAAGCCTGCAGTGCCCAAAAGCATCATAAAGGTGATACATTGTATACATACGAATTCCTAAATGGAGAACCGCGATGCTTGAATTGCGCTATAATATTATACCGCATTATTTTTGAAGGGCATTTTTTGAATGAGAGAACATTCAGTCCTTATATAAGATACAGTCCACAGTGAATATTTGGGGCAATATGTAGCATCATTAAAACGTGGATATTATTGGCTTTCAAATACAAATAGCAAAGGGCACAATCTGAGTGTAGTAAATAGCACATAATTATTATAAGAAAAACAGATTGGCAATTCACATGTAAACAGTAAAAACTTGCTGATCATCAAAATAAGGCATATAGTGGTGTGGGTCTCAACACACCAGTCCAGAAGCATGGTATACATGGCTGTCTGCTGGATGTACTTATGAGGCCAAAAGGACATCAGAGGGTGCCAGACTAAGTGCAGTATATAAGGTAATTGCAAACATTCACACAGTAGACAACACATATGAATGTGGAAGAACCAGTGCATGTACTGTAAGAAAGTCCAGGTCTGCAGCTCTATAGTGCATGTGGAGAATGCTTTCCCATCCAAAAATACATGCAGATAACTGCAGGCTGAAAAATGTTGCCATTATCTTATATACTGTACTTAGTCTGGCAGTCTCTGCATGCCTCCTAACCTTCTGAAATGGGAATGAGGGACACCTCTTATCAAAAGTATGTAGGCATAGGACACGTCCCCCCTAAAGGAGAATTGTACAAAAAAATGATTGGTTAAACCCGCAAGTGCTTTTTTACCACTACTATTCCTTTATATTGGCTTTTGGAGGTTACAAATGCAGCAATTTAGAAATTGGATCAAATGTTTAGCACTGGGAAACACGTTTCACAGATAAATAGTGCATTTTATATACAAGTATATAGATCAGACCAAAATGGGGGACAAATGAGAAGGAAAGACGAACAACAGAGGAACTTTGTTTCGAATGAGGGACTATCCCTGGAAAACAGGGACAGTTGGGAGCTATGCCTCTGGTGTCCTCTTGGCTTCATAGATACATCCAGCTGACAGCCTTATACACCCTCTGCTCCTGGACTGGAATCTAGCTCCCTACTGGGCTGAGAACCACACTACCATATTCCTTATTTTGACGATAAGTGAGTTTTTACAGTTTACATGTGAGTTGCCAATCTGTTTTTCCTATAATAAATGTGTACTATTTACTACAATCAGACCGTACCCTCTGCTCTTTGCATTTGTACGCCTAGAGATTCTTTAGTCTCCTAGAGGTTCTGCACAGAGTGTTTGGAGACCAGCAAGAACCCTGGAAATTCCATTAGGACTTTATGAACTTTTTGCTGAAACCTATACAGTGCTTTGAAAAAGTATTCATACCACCTGAAATTTTCCACATTTTGTTATGTTACAACCAAAAATATAAATGAATGAACAGGGGCGTAACTAGAAATAGCAGGGCCCCATAGCAAAATGTTGTATGGGGCCCCCCTGCAAACAGACCCCCCCCCCCCCCCACAGCTGCCCTAGTGTCAATGCAGCGTGACCTGTGCCACATACAGCGTGACCTGTGCCCAATGCAGCGTGACCTGTGCCCAATACAGCGTGACCTGTGCCCAATACAGCGTGACCTGTGCCCCATACAGCGTGACCTGTGCCCAATACAGCCTGGTCTGCCTGTGCCCCATACAGCCCCACCTATGCAGAGGAAGAGGCAAGCCACCCGGATCAGCATAGAGCGGGATTGCCCGCTGTAATAGCTTTCATTTGAATTTCCTGTCTTCCCGGGGCTCATCGTCACATAGCCCCACCTCTTGGCCCGACGGCTTTGATGACGTCACATGTCCCACATTGGATCGGCGTTCTGTCTATCAAAGGCACCGGGCCAAAAGGTGGAGCTATGTGACGTGAGCCCCGGGAACACTGGAAGTTCTAATGAAAGCTCTTACATCGGGCAATTCAGCTCTCTGCTGATATTGACAGCTTGCCTCTTCCTTTCCTCTCTCTTCCCCTGGCTGGGAGACTGTGCCGGCGGTGATCTTATCCCCCCACCCCACTCGGCTGCGGGCCCCATAGCGCCCGCATGGGTCGCTATGGTGGTAGTTACGCCCCTGTGAATGAATTTTATGTGATAGACACAAAGTGGCACATAATTGTGAAGTAGAAGGAAAATGATCAATGGTTTTACATTTTTTTTACAAATATATATCTGAAAAGTGTGGCGTGCATTTGTATTCAGCCCCCTCTACTGTGATACCCCTAATTAAAATCTAGTGCAGGGGTCATCAAACTACGGCCCTCCAGTTGTTCAGCAACTACAATTCCCATCATGCCTAGTCATGTCTGTGAATCTCAGAGTTTTACAATGCCTCATGGGATGTGTAGTTCCGCAATGCCGTAGTTTGAAGATCCCTGATCTAGTGAAACCAATTGCCTTCAGAAGTCACCTAATTAGTAAATAGAGTCTACCTGTGTGTAATTTAATCTCAGTATAAATACAGCTGTTCTGTGAAGCCCTCAGTGGTTTGTTAGAGAACCTTGTTGAACAAACTGCATCACGAAGGCCAAGGAACACACCAGGCAGGTCGGGGATAAAGTTGTGGAGTTTAATGCAGGGTTAGGTTATAAAAACATATCCCAAGCTTTGAACATCTGACGGAGCACCGTTCAATCCATCATCCAAAAATGGAAAGAGTATGGCACAATTGCAAACCTACCAAAACATGGCCGTCCACCTAAACTGACAAGGAGAGCATTAATCAGAGAAGCAGCCAAGAGGTCCATGGTAACTCTGGAGGAGCTGCAGAGATCCACAGCTCAGGTGGGAGAATCTGTCTTATGGAAAAGTGGCAAGAAGAAAGCCATAAAAAGTCCTGTTTGCAGTTTGCGAGAAGCCATGTGGGAGACAAGGCAAACACATGGAAGAAGGTGCTCTGGTCAGATGAGACCACAATGGAATTTTTTGGCCTAAAAGCAAAACACTATGTGTGGTGGAAAACTAACACTGCACATCGCCCTGAACACACCATCCCCACCGTGAAACATAGTGGTGGCAGCATCATGTTGTGGGGGATGCTTTTCTTCAGCAGGGACAGGGAAGCTGGTCAGAGCTGATGGAAAGATGGATGGAGCCAAATACAGGGTATTCTTAGAAGAAAACCTGTTATGCCGCGTACACACGATCGGACTCATCGGAAAAAGATATGACGGCTTTTCCGACGGGATTCCACTCAAGTTTGCCTTGCATACACACGGCCATGCAAAAGTTCGCTGAACTTACGACTGTCAAGAACGCGGTGACATACAACACTACGACGAGCCGAGAAAATGAAGTTCAATGCTTCCGAGCATGCGCTGAATTGTTTCCGAGCATGCGTAGGAATTTAAAGCGTCGGAATTGCCACAGACGATCGCATTTTCGGATAGGAATTTTTCCCGACCGAAAAATTGAGAACATGCTCTCAATCTTTTGCTGGCTGGAATTTGGCCAGCAAAAGTCCGATGGAGCATACACACGGTCGCATTTTCCGTCGAAAAACTATCATCGGTCTTTTGTGGGCCGAAATTCCGATCGTGTGTACGCGGCATAAGAGTCTGCAAAAAACTTGAGACTGGGGTGGAGGTTCACCTTCCAGCAGGACAGAGACCCTAAACATACAGCCAGAGCTACAATGAAATGGTTTAGATCAAAGCATATTCATGTGTTAGAATGGCTCAGGCTAAGTCCAGACCTAAATCCAATTAAGAATCTGTGACGAGACTTGAAAATTGCTGTTCACAGACACTCTCCATCCAATCTCACAGAGCTTGAGCTATTTTGCAAAGAAGAATGGGCAAACATGTCACTCTCTAGATGTACAAAGCTGGTAGAGACATCCCCAAAAAGACTTGCAGCTGTAATTGCAGTGAAAGGAGGTTCTACAAAGTATTGACTCTGAGGGGGGCTGAATACAAATGCACGCCACACTTTTCACATATTTATTTGTAAAAATTTTGAAAACCATTTATCATTTTCCTTCCACTTCACAATTATGTGCCACGTTGTGTTGGTCTATCACATAAAATCCCAATAAAATACATTTATGTTTCTGGTTGTAACAGGACAAAATGTTGAAAATGTAACTTTTCACGCTTGTGTGCCATATCCACTACCTATGATATTGGCTTGACTGTAGATGGCTGTGGAAAAACATGAGGTATGTCGATTTTTGGTACTTCCTCCTTTTATAAACTCATGAATAACCGTATGACTCTAACACCTGCCATTCTTTATTTCCTTATTTCTCATTATCTACGTAACACTTGTGCACCACATCCACTACCTATAAAATTGGCTTGACTGTAGGTGGGTATGGAAAAACATGAGGTATGTGAAATGTTTGTATTTCCTCCTTTTATGAACTCATGAATAACTGTACTACTCTACACCTGCCACTTCCTTATTTCCTTATTTTTCACTAACTATGTACATTGGAACAGACCACAATAGGGGTGTTTTAGGTTAGGTGTTTATCTTCTAAATTGAATATATATCCCCTACTGTTCCTTTCTTTTACGATGTATTTTGTGTGCACCCAATCTGGGATGTATCTTGTTCTAATTTACTTGCATTCAGTGCAAAGAACAAAACAATTTACTTTATTGTTCTTACATATATATTAGGACTCAATCACGAGAGAGGCCAGAGGGTGGTAAGGACAAGCTGTTGACCACATGCATTATTGCAGATGAATGCGGCCCGTTCAAGTGACCAGGGCTGTGCTGCCACCGCCCTGCACAGTGAGTCAGCATTTTGAGAGTTAAAGCAGCCAGTGAGGAGGTAAAATATCACTCACCACCTGTCAAATGCCTTCTGAAAAGCGATCCACTGCGACATGACATTTTTGCTGACCACTGACCAGCAGGGGGGACTATGTTACATATTCCTTTGCATTCTATTTGTGCCAGTGTAATTAAAGTGATTGTTATTTTTATTAAAAAAGTGAGGGTTTACAAACATGCCTATACCTACCTGCTTTGTGCAATGGTTTTGCAGCTCTCCAAACCTCTCCTCTTCACCAGGTGCTCATTGAACAGACAGCGAGATGTGGCCCAGCCCCTCCCCCACTCCCGTGTCACAGCTTTTGAGTGACAAGCAGCAGGAGCCAATGGCTCCAGCTGCTATCAGTCTATCCAATGAGGAGAGCGACAGCGGCTGGAGCATTAAGGTGAAAAACTTTAGGACTTTACAACCACTTTTAGGCGTAATTTGTGAGTGCATGGAATGAGACATACACTATATTAGAAAAAGTACTGGGACACCTGCCTTTACACACACATGGACTTTAATGACATCCCTGTCTTAGTTCGTAGGATTCAATATTGAGTTGGCCCACCCTTTGCAGCTACAACAGCTTCATCTCATCTGGAAAGGCTGTCCACAAGATCAAAAAATCTGGGAGAACAACAAGCCGACCAAATCTACTCCTCAACCTCCTTCATCGAGTGAAATAAGAAGACTATTTCAGCTTTCACTGCTCAGCTCACCGGAGCTCAAGATGGCGGCTGCTTGTGGCGAAGAATTAGGGAGACAGACCTTAAACAACTCTCCGTCCCCAAACACGGAGGCACTGCTAGCCGACACTTACACCGGCTTTCCTACGGACCTCCGCTCCGACTACGGTGAGCCGTCACAGCCCCTCTCACAATCATCCGGGGTGGATGCAGAGCTATGATCTCTACTGCAAGCACTCCCCACTAAAGCGGATATTGCGGCTCTTATCGAAACAGTGGAAGCCATGCACCGCAATGGAAATGGTGAAAGCTGACGTCAGCGCACTTACCACCAGGGTCGAGACGGGGAGTCCTCCCTGGCGGCCCTGGAGCGCAGAGTGTCGGCCATGGAGGAGCTTCAAGACACACACACGGAGGCCCTGCAAGATCAGCAGCTACACCTGGAAGAGATCGAGGACCGGAGCGGCAGGAATAATCTGCGCCTCCGGGGACTGCCGGAGGCCACAGGCTCTGAAGACCTAGCGGATACAGCGATCGCCATCTTCCGCAGCATACCGGGCATTGATTTACCAGATCGAGTGGTGATAGATAGGATCCATAGAGCACTGGGCCCTAAACCGACAGATCCCCTGAGACCGCGAGATGTAATCTACAGATTACACCACTATGTACAGAAAGAACAAATCCTACGCAAAGCCTGGGAAGCAGAAGACCCGGAACTGGACGGCGCGACCATAAAGATACTTCCAGACCTCTCCCACGCTACCCTCCAGAGACGAGCGATACTGAAACCTCTTCTGGATCTAGCTCGGCGAAGAGAAGCCACGTACCGCTGGGGATATCCACTATCTGTCACGTTCCAGAAAGACAAAAGGTTCTTCACTCTGCGCAGACCAGACTCCCTGCTGGCCCTCTTCACCTTCCTCGGAACGGATCCAATTGACATCCTTAATTGGCTATCCCTCCTTCCTCGAGCACAGGGACACCTGAATATGCCGGGACAGAGAGGTTGTTTGCCGCCCAGACAACAGAAAAACGCCGCCAACCCAGAGCGCCATCTCGGGAAGACGCACGTGTGTCATGCGATACATACCTCTTGAGAATACATACACTTTATACTGAATATTGCCTAAGTTGATACCGCTGACCCTGAACCTGTTCTGTTAATAATAACACTCACCTGACACTACCTGCCCCTCTCTGATGCAAGGTTTTGAACCACCTGATATTCAATGGGACAGGAGACTATGCCGTTTTTTACGCCTACCAGCATGACTTCCATCCCTACCTTCGTAATTGCCCCCTACCTGATTTACTCAATGTATTTGAAGCTTTTTCTTATAGCGTGAGATACAGGACGGAAAGGGGGACATTGCACCCACGTGATACTATCTTGGCCTTCGGAACTCCCTGGGATGCACACTTTGTTCTATACATGTTCCTCTGCAATAACTGTGCCGATATCCTACAGTCACTGCCGGCATTACCCTGAAAACTTATATAAGGGGTCATAATACACCGACATGAGGTGGTATAGGGAGACTTCCAGCCACGGAAACTCACAGATTTACCCCCGCTGGAGATCAACTGAAGTTATGTACCGCAGAGTCTCAACCTTCGCAGCCCTGTGAGTAGATGTGTCGACTCCTGTTTAGTGGAGATCTGTCATGACCGCTCTGCAGCCATGACAGTGCGACTTCTGACCTGAGGAGCATGACATCCTCTAGATTTAAGGTGCACGGTTGTTATATGTTATGTTCAATTGAGTTCTAGAGCTATTAATATTTTGTTTTATTACACAAAACCTACTGTGGTGCTGGGACTGGGAGTTGTGTCGGTTTTTTAGACATGGACCGGTACCACAGTAAAGTAACCTACTCCATTGAATGTCCACCTGACTAGTCGAATTATCTCGAATAGATGGAGAAGTACGGGTCTGTGGCTGGGGCCCTAGTGAACGGCGCCAGCAACCACGGATCCATCCAAGTTATGTTTTGTTGTTCCGTTCTTTTGTTTATAAGGGCTTAAAATCCACTCTTATCTTTCCAAGATGTGCTGGGACAGGGGAGATGGGGGGAGGCTCACCTTTCGAGCCTTGTCCTACCCCTCTCCCAATTAGGTTAACATATCCTCTTGGGGGGCACTATATCGCATTCCGGGAGCCATATGCAGAGAACAATCTGGAAAACCAAAAAAATAAAAAGGGATCGAGATAGGCAAGACGCTAGGCCTTGCCTTCACCTCGTAATTCTTTATTAAATATTTTTCTCTCTTTCCTATCTTTATTCACCTTTTCTCTCTCTACTACTTCCCTCCCCTCCTTTCCTTTGGACCCTAACTTACCACTCCCCCCTCCCACCATACCATGGCGTTAAACAATATTAAAGTGATGTCTCTTAACGCAAAGGGGCTTAATACACCAGAGAAGAGACGCATACTACTAGATGATTTGAAACAAACTCACACAGACATTGCCTTTATCCAAGAGACACATTTTAAAGCTAACAAATTACCGTATTTACAAAGTAAACTTTACCCTGTGACTTACCATTCCACAAACCCGACTGCTAAGTCTAAAGGGGTATCCATTTTGATATCCGGTAAAATTTCCTGGCAATATCAGAGCTCTATGATAGACCCAAAGGGAAGATATGTTTTCCTTAAGGGCCTGATAGGTACTGTACTGGTAACGTTAGCAGCAATATATGCCCCTAACGAACAACAAGCCACATTTCTGCATGATACTATGGAGAAACTCTACTACTTTAGGGAAGGACAGCTGATCCTTGGTGGAAACTTCAATGCTCCATTACTCTCATCTGTAGACACCTCGACGGGTAAATCATCGATCCCACCAAATCAACTCAAACGAATAGCTAAAACGCTATACAAATCACAACTAATCAATATCTGGCGCCTACAACACTCGGGAGAGCGCAACTATACATTTTATTCACATATACATCAGGTATATACCAGAATAGATTTTTTTTTGATTCCCCACACTCAACTACACGCCGTAGAACAGACCTCTATAGGAAATAGGACGTGGTCAGACCACGCACCCTTATTTCTGACTTACAATTTGTCTGATATTTCTTCTCCCAGACACCGCTTTTGGCATCTCAATGAAAGCCTTCTGCAAAATCCAGAGGTGCTGACAGATGTGACCAAAGGGCTGAAACTATATTTTCAGGAAAATGACCAATCAGACTGTGACCCGGGGATCCTGTAGGAAGCCTACAAAGTAGTTATTAGAGGAATCCTAATCACACATGGTACCCGTATCAAAAGAGAAAGAAATAAACAGCTCTCCCAACTCCTACAGGAACTAGCTACCTCTAAAGCCAGACACAAACATGCCCCCACACAGTCCTCAGAGACTGGCCTGACGACCCTTAGGAAACAGATCACTGACCTACTCCACTATAGAGCCAAGGCAGCCCTACAGTTTTGTCGCAAAATTACATATGAGTCAGGGGATAAATGTGGGAAACTTTTAGCAAGAATGGTTAGGGATCACAAACTATCTACATATCCCACATATCATCACGACAGGAGGCAGAAAGGAAGTTTTGCCCGCACAAATCACTAAAGAGTTCAAAAGTTTCTACTCCAGTCTATGCAATTTACCACAAGTGGTTTCCCCCCCATCAGATATAGAAAATTATATCACGTCCTCCCAAATGTCATCCCTCCCCCAAGAGACCAGAACAGAATTAGACTCTCCTATAACTTTGTTAGAACTCCAAAAAGCCATAAGGACGATGAAACTCGGTAAAGCCCCAGGTCCCGACGGCTATACCTTACAATATTATAAAACCCTCCTTCTGATATTAGGACCTCGTATGGTCACACTGTTTAACGTGATAGGTACCAGTGGAGCGTTTGCCAGAGATACCCCAGGGGTGCCCATATCTCAGTGATCTACAAGGAAGGGAAAGACCCGGCAGCATGTGGTAGCTACAGGCCCATATATTTGCTAAATATTGATCTCAAGCTATTCACTAAAATCCTGGCTGCCCGGCTGGTGCAGCACCTCCAACAACTTATACATTTAGACCAAGTTGGCTTCATCCCTTCTAAGGAGGCCAGGGATAGTACTACAAAGGTGTTAAATTTGTTATACGTCACACGGTCCAAGAAAATCCCATGTGTTTTTCTAATTACCGACGCTGAAAAGGCATTTGACCAGGTAAACTGGTCATTTATGTTTGCGGTACTCAGACATATTGGTCTGGGGGAGGTGATGCTCAACCGAATAGCCAGAATATATTCTAACCCAACAGCCCAAGTAAAGGCAAATGGAGTCCTGTCGGACCCCTTCCCAATAACAAATGGGACGAGGCAAGGTTGCCCCTTATCCCCTCTCCTATTTGCTCTCTCCCTAGAACCCTTTCTATCCAAAATCAGATTAAACCCCGACATACAAGGAATACCAGTTGGTCCTTTGCAACACAAGATATCGGCCTATGCGGACGATCTGCTCTTCTTGCTGACCAACCCAGGAGTGTCCTTGCCAAATCTTCTCAAAGAACTCGAGACATATGGAAAATTCTCAAACCTAAAGATAAATTTCACCAAATCTGAAGCAATTGGGATATCAATACCAGTGTATATTCTTCCCAATTTACAATCAACTTTCTGATTCAGATGGACATCCTCCACCTTGACTTACTTGGGTACGAACATTCCATTGGATCTGTCCCACATATATGAGAGAAATTTCCCCCCCCTACTAGCAAAGACCAGGGTATTGTTAGACAATTGGAACAAAGGTATACACTCATGGTTTGGGTGGTGCAACTTACGCAAAATGAGTATACTTCCAAAATTTCTATACCTCTTCCAGGCCCTGCCGATTAAGATACCCCCCACATACTTTAAACAAGTACAAACTCTCTTCACTCGTTTCGTTTGGGCACATAAAAAACCACGCATCCCAAGAACTCAACTTTCCATACCAAAACATTATGGAGGATTAGCATTACCAGACATCAGGAAATACTATCAAGCAGTCCACTTGGGTAGAGTTATAGATTGGCAACGTCATCAGGATTCTAAATTATGGGTACAAATAGAACAACACCAAACCACCATACCTCTGCAGACTGCGCTATGGTGCAGTGACTCCCTTCCCTTAGAGTTGAAATCACACCCTCTTATAGGGAACACTATAAGGCAATGCTTTCAGGCTACATTACAAAACTCCCTAACAACCAAAACGTCACCCTTAACCCTGATTCTGGGTAACCCCAAGTTCCCTTCTGGGATCTCATCTACGCAATTCCAAACATTAAGAAACTATCCAATTACCGTATGTAACAGCATCACCATTTGTGAAACAAGATAAATGGCCCTCCATATCAGAGTTAATGGATCCTATGGGCCCATTCAAACTTTTATTTTGGAACGCAGCACAAGTTCACCATTTTCTTCAGACTATCCCGAACCCTCAAAGCTATGCTAGATCTCTGACCACGTTTGAAGAAATCTGTATAGACACAGAACCACTACCACAGGCTCTATCCAAGATGTATGCGTTACTAAATACACCCCCCCAGCCACCTTGTTTGCCATGCATTACAAAATGGGAAACAGACCTCCAACGCACCTTTACTGCAGTCCAGAAGCAAAACATGATTAGTCTCTCCCTTAAGTCCTCAATATGCACTACAATACAGGAGACAAATTATAAGATCCTGACGAGGTGGTACTTAACACCTAGCCGTTTACATGCCATTTTTGCTGACACATCAGAATACTGCTGGCGTTGTCATGAGGAGAGGGGAACGATGCTGCACATGTTTTGGTCATGCCCTCAGTTGACAACCTTCTGGACTGCGGTTCGTATCATTTCCCAAAACTTCACTGATTTCCAGATCCCGAACGACCCGGCATTTTTTCTACTTCACATATCTACTATACCCCTCAGAACTTATAAAAAGTCCTTATTGCGCCATTTGACAAATGCGGCCAAATCTTGTATTCCTCTACTATGGAAGCAACAATCTCCACCGACCGCATCGATGTGGTTGCGGAAAGTAGAAGACATAAATAAAATGGAGGATCTGATAATGACAGCCCAAGATAGACATGAAACTTATAAGAAAACATGGACCCTCTGGAACATATTTAAATACTCAGAAGAGGGTAAATCCCTCCTTGGGACCTAAAACCCCACAATTCTATATTGATCAGAAATTCATAGCCACTCTGAAACACGGAGACTAATATAACCAAACGCCACCCCCCCTCCCTCTTCCCCTCCCCAACTTCCCCCCCCCTCTCTTTCTCCCCCCTACCTGATACTTGTTCTTCTCTCTTTCTTCTCCACTCTTTGGTAGCTACCTCCTGACTTACTTATCTACATTTTTTTCATGGAAAGATTTGACAGACATCTGGAGCCATGGGCCGCCCGGTCTCTTACCATTACTATGTGTTTTGAAGCTCTAGTACTGTGTAGCCAAGAAATAAATGTACAATGTAAATGTATTAAATGATGATATTGACGAGATATGTTTTGAATGCTTCCATGTACAACATTTACTATTGTAATATACTGTCGGGAGGCTGCGACCCCCACTGTGATATGCTATTGCTGTATCTTTGTGGGCTTTGCCCTTTCTTTGAAAACTAATAAAATATATATTCGAGAAAAAAAAAAATCTGACAGAGGTTTTATCTTTTCCACTCTCTATCCAAAACTTAAAAAAAAAGGTTTTAGATGGAAATATACTTTAATGGATACAAAGGCACGTGCATCATTTTAACTAAAGTTTGCAGGAGGAAACCACATGTGGTAAAGCTTAGCAATCTACATGAAATACTGCCTTCTCATTTTGTAATCTAATCAACTTCTCCTTTTCTAGACTTTATGTAGTGCCATCCCCAAAAAAACAGACTCAGAATCTCCAGTCCTATGAGAACAGTAGGTTTTTCTCTACTTTATTGTACTTGTAAATGTTCTTCTAAATTTGTGAGTGTTCATGTGAAAGCAATATGGAGCTCACAATTTGTATGCTTTTATACTAGAAATACCATGTCAGTGCCAGTGATCTCCCAGCAGCCTGGATATGGCAGTTATGCAGCCATGTCTCCAACTGGTGAATGGAGCAGCGAGCTCTGTGACTGTTGTTCGGACTGCGGCACCTGTAAGTATGAATACAACTTTTCTTTATTGTTTTACCACAATCAAATATGTAGAAAATAACTGAAACATCAGGATGTTTGCGTGAGCTAAAATATCTCAAACTTATTTTTTATGTTACTATTTGGTTACTATAATTATAACAGAATAAAAAAAAAAAAATGATCATGATATAATGTGTAAGCATATTGAATTTCACAATTAGTAGCCTTGTGCAAATGTCAGTTAAGTTATGTAACCAATCAGAGATTTTCTCTCTGCACTTTACTGTAATCAGATTAATTTAAAATTACATGACGATAAATTACATATTATTCCTTGGACAATGATTTAACATGAAATGTAATGTACCTGTAAATGTTAGGCGATCGATCGTATCATGATGTTTTCTGGGTGACTGGACAATTGTAAGGATGTCTTTGGGTTTTCTTGTGAAAAAAAAAAAAAGGATGTATTTGGGTACTTGTGGACCTCATCAGACAGTTATGGGGTAATACCTTCAAGAATAGTCAAACACTAAAAACACATAGGAGGGCATAAGTGTATTACCACCACTACCTTTTATTAAATCAAAAAGCCAAAAACATACTCACAAACATATCATGGAAAAGGCATATCAAATAACAACTCCAGCCGTGGGGCGATGTCAACTGACCGTAATGTCAAAGTTGGTAGGCTAACTCGTTTCGGGGGGGACATGCCCCCTTCTTCAGAGCTTAATCATATCATGAAATTTTCTGTGTGACTGGGCAATTGTTAGGATGTCTTTGGGTACTTTTGGACCTCAGGAGACATCTTTAGCCAACAGTTGTTGGGTAAACATCCTCTGAGCTACATGTTATTATTAGAATATGCCAGGCAGCACAGGTAGGTCCTGCATTGCCTTGTACACTATACTGCACTCAGACATGCTGGAGCAGCACAACACTGATGAGATTGCCCCTCTTTTTACCTTTCTGTAATTCTAATAAATGATGCACTGTGCAAAGCAGAAGGATCCTTATTGGTTTAGAGTGCTGGGCTCCAATTCCCTTGCTGCTTTAAAAATACATTAAAAGCAAATCTATGGTCACAGCATACGCTTTCATTTAAGAATGTCAGTTTTGTAAAAGCAAGGAAAAAAGTTATTTTTGACAATCCAATATAAGCTTACTTTAAAAAAGTCTCCTTTCATGTTGTGAGTTCTGCCTGTCTGTTGGCCACCTCTTTTCATAACTTTCTGGATTCTCTGCATGCTTTGCAGGTTCTCCTCTGCCGTTTACCTTCAGTTTCTAAGGACTACATATCCCATGGTATCTTGCTGTCTGCAAGCTGTGATTCCAGTACGGACTCTGCCTGTGCAGCCTGTAGTTCAGAAGGCAGACTCTGTGAAATGCGTGACACAGCAGTGCTTATGCACACAACGTAGTGATTATGTGTCACAGAATTCAGGAAAGTAAATGTGTGGGGAGCTTCACAAAGTAAATGTATGAACTTTACTATTGTTCATATTACCAGGAGTAGGCTAGAAAATGACTGAAATACAACGCAGAATTAATTATGATTTTAAATCTTGATCATAGATACACCTTAAGGATATTTTAATAAATACAAAACTGGATTAAAAGTTTTTTTTAAATATCAGCTTTAAAGTGACTCTGTTGCTAAAATGCAACCTTCCAATAAAGGGAAAGAAAACAATGAATACTCACCGCTTATGCCATCTGCTCCACTATCTTTGTATTAGTGGAGAAGTACCAGTGCTTGAGGATCCCCAAAAATTCAGACACTTCCATAAGGCTGGGTTCACACCAATGCGAATTGGAAGTGGGTTCTCCGCATCCAATTCGCAATAGTAGGAGATTTTGACTGGCTCTCTATGGAGCCGGTTCACATATCTCGGGTGCGGCTCCGGTGCGAATTTGCACAGGGGTCCTGTGCATCTTTTGGTCCATTTCAGGTCTGAATTCAGCCAAAAATTCAGGCTGAAATAGAACCTGAAACGGTGAACCAAGACGCACCAGACCCCTGCTGGGAGCCGCATGCGGCAATGGCGTGAACCCAGCCTTAATGCTGATTTTGTGGTCGCCTATTGCGCACTGGGGTTCAGTTTGCAGTCCTCTATGTCAGTTCTGTGTCCTTTGGTAATATGGGAACCAACAGTCAAACACCAATCAATGCTTTTAGTTTGAAAAAACTGGGGAAGTGATTTTCACTGCAGTCTGTACTTGTATGAGGCTGGGTTCACAATATGTGTGGCCACGGAGCACAGCAGGGGGTCCGATTCGTTCCTGTTCACCGTTTCAGGTCTGAATTAGGTCCAAATTTTTGGCGGAATTCGGATCTGAAAAAGAGCCAGAGACGCACAGGCCCCCGGCTGATGTGTGATCTGGGTCCATTGAGAGGCAGTCGCAGTCTCCTGTCATGCGAATTGGATGCGTAAAAACCCACATCCATTTCGCATCAGTGAGAACCCAGCCTAAAGGAGGTTTTGCTTTAGTCAGGACCATCTGGAATGGGAGAGAAATCCCATATTTGACATTTGTAGCTGGTACAGGTGTACCATTGGTGGTTTTCTCTTTACCTCTTTTCAAGCGATAACTGCGGATAATGGGATTTCCCCTCTTTATCTTCTGTCATCAGGATAGGAATTGAAAGACAACAATAAGAGTGCATTCACACCTGCGAATGCCTCCTACCTCCAATTACATGAGAGAACACCAGTGGAAGTTCCCACGATTAGCTGTGAGTAGGCAGGCCCATTGAAAGCAATAGGAGGCTGCCGCCTCTCACAGCTAATCAAGCCTTTTCTCCAGTCAGCTCTCACACATTGTTACTGAAGCCCTTTCTGCCCCTTTCTGCCCTCTCCTCTATGTTACTGACAGATGAAGAAGGATTTTAACACTTTTCTTCCCTTTGAAGGGATGTAGAGAAGAGAAGACTGCAGATAAACAAGTAAAACTTATGTGGGGAGATTTGTTTCATCTGTGTATTATATGAGACTGTTTACTTCACCGTGTATATGTGAGGGTTTCCAACCACTTTAATTTAAAAAGACTTCAGTGTTTGAAAAAGTTTCTGATAATCTCCCTGCAAAGAAGACCCGTAAAGCCTAACTCCAGGTTTGCTATCACTTTGCATACTTTGTTTGGGCAAAGCTGGCCCCAAAGAACAATTTCCTTCCCTAATACAGGCACATGTTGTCAGCTTCATACAGTATAGAGTGCTATGTTCTGCAGGGGTATGGGGACTTCCAACCCCCTTCCCAGAACAAGAATCGAGTCGGGCTGAGTGCTGCTCAGCCATTCACAGGAAGCCTTTTATTTTATGAATGAATACAAGGCTTTCTCTTTTTGGCATCCACCTGCCCCTCCACTTCAGCCAATCATAAAAAAAACATGTATTTATTGATAAAAACAAGGCATCTTGTGAATGGCTGAGCAGCACTCAGCCTTACTCAGTCTTGTTCTGGGATAGGGAGGGGCAGTTCCTGTAGCACTGTCGGAACATAGTGCTTTATAACTCTGACAGCAGTCGCATTTCTTAGTAAAGGAACTAGTTTGTTTGGGCAAGCTGTTTAAAGTGATGGCAAAACTGGAGCTAGGCTTTAAAGTGGTTGTAAAATCAGAAGGTTTTTTATTTTAATGCATTAGGCAGCAGCTGCTCCAGCACCCCCATTATATTTACCAGAGTCCCATCTCTCTCCAGCAATGTCCACAAGTGCCTCGGCCATCCAGGGCTCTCCTCCTGATTGGCTGAGATACAGCAGTGGCACCATTGGCTCCCACTGTTGTCAATCAAAGTCAGTTAGCCAATCAGGAGAGACAGGGGGCGGGGCGAACCAGGGCTTCGTGTCTGAATGGACACAGGGAGCTGTGACTCGGCTCAGGTGCCCTCATAGCAAGCTGCTTGTGTTCAGGGACGAAAGTCTGGAACGCAGAGGACCTACATTGCGGACCGTTGTCCCTGAACGCACAGGGCCCACTACCTCTCAGACAGGCTGCAAGCTGGGGGTTGAATGCTTCATGTGTCTATCCCAGGCACATTAAAACACCAGTGGGGAGGCACTGCACCTAGACAGCCCGGTGTGCAAAGGGCCACCCATGGTGGAAGGAGAGAGAATGGAATCATCTATGGGCTGTCTTAGTCAGCCAGCACAAACAACGTTTTTTGCTCATACAGGACCCAGTGACAACTTTCTACATTCAATACAGCACACTAACATAATCACCATATTTTTCTATGTTTCAGGTCTCTTTGGATTCTGTTTCCCAACATGCTTAGCATGTTATGTAGCTGATAAATACGGTGAAAGCTGCTGCTTGCCCATTGTCCCAGGAGGGCTGACTGCAATGCGAACACACATGCGCTTGACTTATGGCATTCGAGTAAGTATTTAGGCAAATTAGAATCATACAGGCAACGCAAAGCCCAGTGATGAAATGTGCAGTGCAACTGCAACATTCACCAATTAGTAGTATTCACCATAAGTCAGTTAAATCTAGTTACATCATGTGTAAGGTTGCTCAGTTTACTCCCTGGGGTCCTTCTTCAGGTATCCACATCACTGCATGATTGATATGAACACTTCTTATTGGGGGAGGCAAGACAGGAGAACTCATAGGGGTGGTGAAGGGACCAGTGTCCCAGAAGATAAGAAGCAGGGAAAAACATCTGGTCCCCAGGGCAGGAAATTAGCAAGGCTCATAGAAACTTTGATCCATAACACTCCAGGATGGCTTAGGAATAGGTGTTTGTAATCAGGACTGAGGAATAAGGTGACTGAAAAATACACTATTTAAACTTCATTTTTGACTTGAGTTGGTCTCCAGGCTTCCTGGAGTTAAAGTGATACTAAACACACACTGTTTAATTTACATTATCCCTTCTCTTTCTGTATGTGGATGATGGCACTGTAATCATTTTTTTTAACAAAAAAAATCTAAGTACCTTTTTTCCTGTCACATGACGGAGCTCTTTCCCAGCCTTTCTTTAGGGAAACAGTGGCAGGAGGAGTTTCTAGTCTTCTGCTACTGGTCACATTTTCAAGTGAAAAGAAAACAGCCTTTGGGATACAGAGTAAAAACTAAGTAATTAATATCAATAAATTGTTTTACCACTTCCCGACCAGCAAACAATAATTTTACTGCTGGCAGCCACCTCGACGTGTCAGTACATCCCCCCACTCAGTGGCACGGTCTGTAACTGTTATGTCAAACGGACACAGAGGATTGTGGTGCTTAATGTCACCTAGTAAACAAAAGTCATGAATAGAATCCATTCATTGTTTACTACTGTGTGTGAGCTGTGATTGGTCACGAGTGATCACATGGTACTTGGGACAATCACAGCAACCTGTACCATGTGATAGCTGTGGCCAAGCATAGCATTACAATAGTAATCAAGGAGTCATGAATGAAAATATAAAAGAAATGTGAAAAACAAACAAACAAAAAAACACATTTTATTTAATTTCTTTGTTTTCCAAAAAAAGGGACAAAACATCACAACTTCAAAAAACCCAGTGATGATTAAATACCACCAAAAAAAGTTTTCATTAAAAAAATTATATAAATTTCATTTGCTTACAGTGTTGCATGACTGAGCAATTGCCAGTTAAAGTCGCGCAGTGCTGAATAGCTAAAAATGCCCTGGTTATAGATGTGCACAGCCTTTTGCATTAGGGTGTACACCTCATAGCTTAACCACTTAAGGACCAGAAGATTTCCCCCCTAATGACCAGGCCATTTTTTGCGATACGGCATTGCGACACTTTAACTGACAATTGCGCGGTCATGTGATGCTGTACCCAAACAAAATTGACGTTGTTTTGTTCCCACAAATAGAGATTTATTTTGGTGGTATTTGATCACCTCTGCGTTTTTTTTTTGTTTTTTTTTGCGATTTAAAAATAAAGACGCAATTTAAATTTAAAAACCAATAATTTTTTACTTTTTGCTATAATAAACATCCCCCCAAAAAATTGAAAAAAAATGTCTTTATCAGTTTAGGCCAATATGTATTCTTCTACATACTTTTGGTAAAAAAAAAAAAAAGAAATCGCGATAAGCATATATTGATTGGTATGCACAAAAGTTATAACGTCTACAAAATAGGGAATATATTTATCGCATTTTTATTATAAGTAATGGCGATGACTAGCAATTTTTAGCGGGACTGCGATCAAGGGGTTAAGTGTGTCCTAGGAAGGTGTTTCTAACTGTGGGGGCAGTGTACTAACTAGAGAAGGGGAGAGATCGCTGTTCCTGATCACTAGAAACAGCAGATCACTCTCTACTTCCCTGTCAGAATGGGGATCTGTCTGTTTACATTGACAGGTCCCCATTCTGGCTCTCTCTGGTGCGCTCCTATAGCTGCCCCCTATAGCCCTTAAAGTGGCCACCGTACAGCTATGATGATTCACACAGGGGAGCCAACCTGGTCGGCAACTAGTTAAACATATTTGCGTGTGTGTGCATGTATATATACACAGCATACTGACGGTGTCAGCAGAGCCGTGGCAGAAATCGGTGTCAGTAGGGCAGTGGACAGTGTCAGTAGTTTTTATTAGTTTTTTTACAATTTTTTAGGAACCCCATTAGGGGGCTTTGGTGAAATATCAGGGGCCTAAACAGGAGGAATCTGCACCACACAGGGTGATTAGGGTGTGCCCAGGCATGGCCTCGATCATGAGGGAGGTAAACTCTTCCGGAGGTCAAGTAATTAAATTGTCATACAAATATGTATTTGAAATAAAATCTTTATTATTTTTTAGCAATAACATGGTGTAGGCGGATTTCTGCCAGTCCCAGTCTGTGTCTCAGTATAACAGGGAGGCGAAGCCTCCATCAATCAAGATGTAATGCTCCACCCCCATTGTGTTTAGCTGTTTAGTGGGCATATAGGAGGAAGGACTGAGTGGGCTGTCATGATCTGCTCAGATGTGTTAGGGAGGAAATGTTCAGAGGAGAAAATACACTGACAACTGAGCATGTGCACTAGCTGCCAGCAATGCTCAGCAAAATCCCCAACTGCAGTGGAGACATGGACAGGAGGGGGAGATATAAAACAGCAGGATCAACCAGTTTTTTTGCAGAATACAGAAAACAAATCCCATAGTGACTGAGTGAGTATGTACAAGCATTACAGCATTTATTGATAGTTTTTAATGATGTGGGTTTAATGACACCGTAATCTTTAAATATGCACAAATCGTATACAATTTCTTAAGCTAGAGGAATATATTTATGTGCTTTAGCTTGCTAAATACTACTGTATGTTGCCTCTTTTAGGGTACTATATGCAATGATGGCCTTATGATGTTTTTCTGTGGATGGTGTGAGGTGTGTAGAATGGCTCGGGAAATTAAACGTTATCGTCGTTAAGCTATGTGGTAAGTCTTTAATAACTAACCTCAATTCCAGCATCTGTAAATATAGAAGAATAATTTTATTTACTGGTGTGACATAGCAAGGTTTTAACCTAATTGTGTGAGATTTTCCCTACAATCCAAAAATATACTGGTAGGTTAATTGGCTTTTACCCTTGTGTTCCTATAATGTATAAGTATGTATATATCTAAGGTGGGTCTAGGAACATGTATACTATAAGAAAACATAGACAATGTTTAATTGTGGGTTCTAGACACACTAATAAGCTTCAGATTTAACAAGTGTTTGCAAAGCATCAAGCAGATTTCGTGAAGCCTTATATAAATATAACTGTCTCTCGCACTCAGACTCTGCCCCAGTCTTTTACACCTCCTGTTGCTGATCTGCTAAAAATGTCAGTTGTGTGACCTCCTTGGCACTGCACAGTCCCATGACACAATCCTTTCTGTGTAATATTTACCCTAGGTTCACACCTATGCATTTTTTAGTGTGTTTTGCAGTTTTCAGAAATGCACTACAGTACCTTTAACATTCTTTCCCGTGATGCACGTTCATATCTACACTGTAAAAAATATTGTGCTGGGTCTACCCAAAAAATTGAGGCAACTATTTGCATTAGCTTTTTAAGTCCTGTCAACTAAACTTATTTTTGTCTGACTCATTAGACTTTTCATGTTTTCAACGTAGTTGTTTTAAGTGAAGTCAACTCAATTTTTTTCAATTCATAGACCATAGTGTTTTAGGTTAGGAATACATACCTTAACTTGTCTGGAACTATATTTTTAAGTAAAGTCAACTCAATTTTTCCAGTTTATAGACCATAGGTTTAAGTAAAGCCAACTCAATTTTTCCAGTTTATAGACCATAGGTTCAAGTAAAGCCAACTCAATTTTTCCAGTTTCAAGAAAAGTTTAGGTTAGGAACACATACATTAACTTATTTATTTCAAGTACTTATATAGCACCGTCAAATTACAAAGCGCTTTACATATACATTGTACATTCACATCAGTCCCTGCCTCAAGGAGCTTTCAATCTAAGATCCCTAACTCACATTCATACATACACATATTAGGCACAATTTACACAGGTGCCAATTACCCTACCAGCATGTCTTTGGCGTGTGGGAGGAAACCCATGCAGGCACAGGGTAGAACATGCAAACTGCAGGCAGGGAGTGTCACGGTCAGGATTTGAACCAGCGACCCTTTTGCTGCCATATGAAAGTGCTAACCACTACACCACTGTGCTGCCCTATTATTTAGTTATTTCATTTTAAATGATATTAACTTGCTCAGTTTTTTTATATTTTGCTATAAAAATGCACTGATCAATGTATAAATGACACTGGCAGGGAAGGGGTTAACACTAGGGGGTGATCAAGGGGTTAAGTGTGTTCCCTGGGTGTGTTCTAACTGTAGGGGGGATGGGCTACCAGGGACATGACAGAGATAACTGTTCCCGATCACTGGGAACAGTAGATCTCTGACATGTCATCTAGCAAAACGGGAATCTCCTTGTTTACATAGGCAGGTACCCCATTCTGCCTCTGTATACCACAATCGTGGGTCGCCGGCAGACATCGAGTCCGACAGACCCGTGGGCACACTCCTGCGGTACACGGCAGGCGTGTGCACGTGCCTGTTATCTCCTGTATACCTACAGCGGTTTGCGCAGGAGAGCTGACCTGCTGCAGTATAATCGGTGGCTGGTTGGCAAGCGGTTAAAGTGTGAACTTTTGAAGATAGATTCCCCACATCTAGCTCTAAATAGATCTTCAGAAAAACTTTAAAGGTATATTTTAGGTTTTCAGGGTAGCTCAGGCTAAAAGCATACACGAGTCCCATAATCAGGGGCGTAACTAGAAATAGCAGGGCCCCATAGCAAAATGTTGTATGGGGCCCCCCTGCAAACAGCCCCCCCCACAGCTGCACTAGTGTCAATGCAGCGTGACCTGTGCCACATACAGCGTGACCTGTGCCCAATCCAGCCTGACCTGTGCCCATTGCAGTGTGACCTGTGCCCAATGCAGCCCCACCTATGCAGAGAAAGAGGCAAGCCACCTGGATCAGCAGAGAGCGGGATTGCCCGCTGTAATAGCTTTCATTTGAATTTCCTGTCTTCCCGGGGCTCATCGTCACATAGCCCCACCTCTTGGCCCAACGCCTTTGATGACGTCACATGTCCCGCATTGGATTGGCATTCTGTCTATCAAAGGCACCGGGCCAAAAGGTGGAGCTATGTGACGTAAACCCCGGGAACACTGGAAGTTCTAATGAAAGCTCTTACATCGGGCAATTCAGCTCTCTGCTGATACGGACAGCTCGCCTCTTCCTCTCCTCTCTCTTCCCCTGGCTGGGAGACTGTGCCGGCGGTGCTCTTATCCTCACTGGGCCCCACTCAGCTGCGGGCCCCATAGCGCCCGCATGGGTCGCTATGGTGGTAGTTACGCCCCTGCCCATAATCATTCTTTCTGATACAAAATTAGAGTGCTATATGAAAAAAATACACTATACCAATATGCTTGTTTTTCCTGCCAATGCAGCATAAACATGGTATATTTGTTTTTTAAATTTAATAACATAGTGCAAAGTGGGCGGGGCTTTAGGTTACATAATCTAACGTTGAATGTCCAATATCTCAAAAACCGAACAAACAGAAAGTATGTTTTTGTGGTACAAATCAGCACAAACGCATCATGAACAAATTGTATAATTGTTTTTAAAATGTGATAACATGTGGTGCAAAGTGGGAGAGGTTTCATCAGCTATTATGCCCAATATCTCTGAAACCAAACCAGCACATATGTTTGTTTTTGCAGCACAAATCGGCACAGATGCAGTGCAAACAAATGCTATCTTTGTTTTTAATTTTTAATAACATTGGGCGCAAAGTGGGCGGGACTTGATGTTACATAATCTGAATTTGAACTCCAATATCTCAAAAACCGAACCGGCTGAAACATTAATTTTTGTGGCACAAATTCGTTTTTAAGCTTCACAGCTGGCGGTCCCTCACCCTGCATCTTGGTTGCGTTCTGCAGAATGCAGTAAGCGCAAACTTTGCGTGCGCATAAGTGAGTTGTCTCAATAGGTGTATACAACAGACATACAGTATCTCACAAAAGTGAGTACACCCCTCGCTTTTTTTGTAAATATTTTATTATGTCTTTTCATGTGAAAACACTGAAGAAATTACACTTTGCTACAATGTAAAGTAGTGAGTGTACAGCTTGCATAACAGTGTAAATTTACTGTCCCCTCAAAATAACTCAACACACAGCCATAAATGTCTAAACCGCTGGCAACAAAAGTGAGTACCCCCCTAAGTGAAAATGTCCAAATTGGGCCCAATTAGCCATTTTCCCTCCCCAGTGTCATGTGACTCGTTAGTGTTACAAGGCCTCAGGTGTGAATGGGGAGCAGGTGTGTTAAATTTGGTGTTATTGTTCTCACTCTCTCATACTGGTCACTGGATGTTCAACATGGCACCTCATGGCAAAGAACTCTCTGAGGGTCTGAAAAAAATAATTGTTGCTCTACATAAAGATGGCCTAGGCCAGTGAAGGTGAACCTTGGCACCCCAGATGTTTTGGAACTACATTTCCCATGATGCTCAACTACACTGCAGCGTGCATGAGCATCATGAAAAATGTAGTTCCAAAACATCTGGGGTGCCAAGGTTCGCCATCACTGGCCTAGGCTGTAAGAAGATTGCCAAGACCCTGAAACTGAGCTGCAGCATGGTGGTCAAGACCATACAGTGGTTTAACAGAACAGGTTCCACTCAGAACAGGCCTCGCCATGGTCGACCAAAGAAGTTGAGTGCACGTGCTCAGCGTCATATACAGAGGTTGTCTTTGGGAAATAGGCGTATGAGTGCTGCCAGCATTGCTGCAGAGGTTGAAGGGGTGGGGAGGTCAGCCTGTCAGTGCTCAGACCATACACCGCACACTGCATCAAATTGGTCTGCATGGGTGTCATCCCAGAAGGAAGCCTCTTCTAAAGTTGATGCACAAAAAAGCCTGCAAACAATTTGCTGAAAACAAGCAGACTAAGGACATGGATTACTGGAACCATGTCCTGTGGTCTGATGAGACCAAGATAAACGTATATGGTTCAGATGGTGTCAAGCGTGTGTGGCAGTAACCAGGTAAGGAGTACAAAGACAAGTGTGTCTTGCCTACAGTCAAGCATGGTGGTGGGAGTGTCATGGTCTAGGACTGCGTAAGTGCTGCCGGCACTGGGGAGCTACAGTTCATTGAGGGAGCCATGAATGCCAACATGTACTGTGACATACTGAGGCATGATTCCCTCCCTTCGGACTGGGCCACAAGGCAGTAATCCAACATGATAACCCAAACACACCTCCAAGACGACCAATGCCTTGCTAAAGAAGCTGAGGGTAAAGATGAAGGACTGGCCAAGCATGTCTCCAGACCTAAACCCTATTGAGCAACTGTGGGGCATCCTCAAACGGAAGGTGGAGAAGCGCAAGGTCTTTAACATTAACCAGCTCTGTGATGTCATCATGGAAGAGAATTCCAGTGGCAACCTGTGAAGCTCTGGTGAACTCCATGCCCAAGAGGGTTAAGGCAGTGCTGGAAAATAATGTCGGCCACATAAAATAGAGACTTTTGGCCCAATTTGGACATTTTCACTTAGAGGTGTACTCACTTTTGTTGCCAGTGGTTTAGACATTAATTGCTGTGTGTTGAGTTATTTTGAGGGGACAGGAAATTTACACTGTTATACAAGCTGTACACTCACCACTTTACATTGTAGTAAAGTGTCATTTCTTCAGTGTTGTCACATGAAAAGATAGAATAAAATATTTACAAAAATGTGAGGGGTGTACTCACTTTTGTGAGATATAGTATGTCCATGTATTATAAATATATTAATCGGCAAATAAAATAAACATTTTGGATGGTATGTTAAGAAACATTTAAAGCATGTGAACGATAATTTGTTCAATTTTCACTTACCTTTCAATGCCATTGCATGGCTATGTAGTGACTTGGTAAAATTCTTGTCACTGGTGGCGCTCTTTTGTCCTGATGAGCCTCAAACATATGGAAACTGGCTTGTGCAGGTTTTCAAAGTTCCAAAAGACATAAAACTCTTTAAAATATACAGCATCAAAATTTGTGCAGTTGCACGTTTGGCAAACATGCGGCCAGCAATTTCAGTCAAATGAAAAGATATTTTTTTTAAGTAAATGTAACTAAATTAGAATATGGAAATGCACATACCTTAAAAGTTTTGTCTAGATTACTCAATAGTATACATTATTTTCATAAATGTAAAAGGTGTGTTTTAAGAACTAATGAAAATTAAGTAAGGTACCTAAAATATCAAAGTAAATGAATTAACATTTATTTTTATGTAAAAAAAATTAAAAATGTTATGTTAAAATTACAGGCCAACAGAATCTTTTTTTTCAGTGAATGCCCTTTTCAACCGGTGCATTTTTAGAAAGGGTCAGGGACTTATTTTCCCACAGCCGATTGCATTTTGGATGTAATAGACTTCATTGGAGCCGCACTAAAAACACAAATGTTGCAATTTTAATGAGTTTTTACATGCGTTTTGCAATGTTTTTCTCCATAACAAACTGTATAGCTGGTTGTCAAGAAGCGGGCTGGGAAGCCGGCAATAAAAAAATTGTTAAAAAAACAGCATGGGGTCCCCCCCAATCCATCCATGAGGGAGGTGCTTTAGCCCCCCCTCCCCTAAAGCACCTTGTCTCCATGTTGATGGGGACAAGGGTCTCTTCCCCACAACTCTGGCCGGTGGTTGTGGGGATCTGTGTGTGATCCTGGCCCCTTTATGTGAATGAGTATTGCTGATAGCTGATGTCTCATCGGTTGTTAAGGATGCGGCAGCCGACTTCCTGGCCCGCTTCTTAACAACCAGCTATTTACAGTTTGTTAAAGAGAAAAAAAGAAAAAAGCAAAACGCATGAAAACTGCATGCAAAAATGCATAAAAAGATGGGTTAAGAAATGCAAAATGTGCCGGAAAAACGCATCAACCGCAGCAACATAGATGTGAACCTAGGATTAAAATGCCACAGTCTGCGTTGTGGCCTGCCTGGCTCCACATGTTCAAATCATTTCAATCAGACCATCCCCACCATAGCCTAAGTTCTATTCAGAAATGCAGGTGCAGAAATCAGAGGAGCTTGAAGTGTGTGGTGCCAAGGAGGCCACACAGCAAAGATCGCCTCAAAAATACTAAGGCCCCTTGAACACTTATACAACTTATCCTGCGATTTGGGACTGCAAAGTCACATGACAAGTCATACCCCATGATTACCAATGAGTACCGTTCAAATCTGTGTGACTTCAAAGTAGTCCCTGCACTCCTTCAACTTTAATTGCGACTTGCGGTCCATAGACCTCAAGATTACATAGGCATTGCTTCAAGTCGAGGCAAAGTCGCGCAACTTTCAGGTCACACAAGCGTGAAAGGGGCCTAAGGCTTTGTTTACACTTGTGGTTGAGGGGGCGGTAAAAACATGGGGCTGAGCCATGTTTTTACTGCCCCCAAACACTTCCCTTTAAGCTGCAAAGGCAGTTTGATATCCCCACTTTAACATTCTTTATTGGTCACAAATCTAAATCCGCGCGAACAAAAAAAAATATTTTTGGAGTGATCGTCTGAAAATGTGATCAATAGTAAACAGCTTTCAAGAGCTGGTCATGTTCATGTGAAATGATCCAAAGGGACACGCACACATTTTTTTCTCTTAAGATAACAGAATGAACGATTTTCGTTTAATCAGTACAGTATTTGTCCATAAAAAAGATCAAGTGACCAAGACCGCACATGCTCGGAAATGAAAGAATACGTTACAATACAATATATTACATAATCCCACAAAGCTGTATCCTGTATTACGATATATTTCGTAACCCAATCGTTTTCGAAATGAGACTAGCATGCAAGAAAAAAAAAAACATACATTCATTCATCTGATCATCTCATTGTGTGTACCAGGCTATATGGTGAGTGCTGGCTGTAGCATTAAACAAGATTTTACCAAACTTTGGCATTGCTTGATACTCTACAGACAAGTAATTAAAAGAGACATGTTAGCATCCTCGCCTTGGATGTCAGAGGATCTTGTCTCGGCACTGGGATACACTGTATGACATCTTTCTGGTCCAGGACCCTTAAAGGTGAACTACAGTCGCCTCCACTCCCAGCAATGCAGTCCCTCACCAACCACTGGCATGTTCAGTGGTCTTCTTCTGGGTACTGATCTTCAGCCATTTTGATTGGCCAGGCTGGGAAGGCTTTATTTAATCTCAGCAGATGCCAAAATTGTACGCTAAGCTGCGCGTGTGAAAACAAGCAGGTTTTTTTTGAGAAATCATTTTGAAAAATGCTCCCCTAGCATTTCTAGTTGCAGACATCTTAAATAAGGGCAGATTATTGATGTATCATTTACTTCCTTGGTATCCATCTGCCCGTAGCTCAGACATGCAAGCAGAAGGGTATGCTTATCTGAGAAAGCCCCTTTACCCCTCATCCAGATGAAAAAAAAAGAAGACTCCTGGGATGTATGACATCATTTTGGCCTAGGACTTTGGCCCAGAAACCAAGAAGCAACTGCAGAAAGGAAAAAAACAAACAAACAAATAAGTATAAAATACCTTTCTATCTTTTTATTGTAGTGTTTATCCCCAGAGGGGCTGCTAATTATGACCCAGGTCTCCTTAGTACAGAGGCTGACATCTATAAGCACAGTTCTATGAAAACCAACAATAGAAGCTCAGTCTAGGGGATGCTGAAGAACTTGAAACACAAGAGGGCTTTCGGGTCACAGGATACTCCAAAACATTAATAGCAATCAAGGGGAATATGCACTACTTAGTAGAAAATCCTTACGGGAGCAGCACACACTACAATCCCAAGTTAGGTCTTACAATGTCCCAGGAGCTGTCTGCCACCCATCATCGTCAGTGAGAGAGATAAAAAATCCTTCTCCAGACCAGGGCTACATGACTGTGCCCTCCAGAAAAAGTCCATTAGCAAATTCCTCCAGGTCCTCAGCCCAGCTCCTGCAGAGACCCAGGCCACAGTCTCTTGTCTCAGTAGCTCTTTCCTAGGAGCAGCAGAACCCCCGGGAGAACTGGAACCATATGCTGGTCATTTGACTCTCCCTGTCCTATATATTCATCTTTCAGAAGCAGGTTGAAGAAATCAAACACCCAGCCTGGAAACCCCGACCAGACAAAAACAAACAATTGCTGCTCCACTGACTGCAGTGAAGCCAAGAACTAAATGTAGCCAGCAGTCTGACTAGAGGAGGGTGCTATATTACTAATGCCAGCAGCATAAGGATTCAAAATAGTTAAAGTTGATTGTGAGATTTTAGTTCTGCTTTTATGGTTGACAAAGAGTGATATTGCTGTTTATCTCATTGTACAGCTGCAATAAATCTTTTGATTGTGTGCTGATATCCAGTGTGACCTCTACATTGATTGAGATGAGGTTTGGAGGTCTGCCAAAGGTCTACTTTCTATGGAGCAACTAACTTACCTTTCTTCATTACATGTACAGTCCTCATACTTGCTATCAATTATGTTTTGTTTGTTTTTTTTGCACTTTCAGGCTGCTAGCAGAATGCAACAAGAGAAATCCTCCAGACTATTGGAATACTCCCTAAGAAGGAACTGTAAAACTGAATCTTCATTTTTTTTTTAAACAAATAATAAATGCTTTATAATAATAAATATTTTAATGTATCTTGTATTTGTGTATTGAGATCTAAAATCACACTTAGATGTAGTTAATATATTCTTTGTATACCCTCTACTGAAGGTGGTAAGGAGATAGGAACAATATAAATGATCCATCAGACCACATGGAGACAATTAGTTGGGTGGAGCCAGAGAGGAAGAGACTGAAAAAAGCTGAAAAATAATTTTCTTCTTCAGAAAAAAACTTTTTGAAATATATATGTCCCAAGGCAGATTCACATGCAGGGGCATTGCTAGGTCATAGCAGTGAAGTAAAGAAAGTCATATGCTTGGGCGGGCATA